>CAJHNH020008454.1:915000-952947 GCA_905116865.2 Candidula unifasciata | reverse complement strand
CTAATCGACATGCAAAGTGTGGCTTACGCCCTTTCCTCAGTACACCACAAGGCATGAAAAACATATCCTTTCTTTACTGGTCCGTTTGAATTTTGATACTTTCTTGTTTTCTTTTGTTCTAACAGTGACTTTACAACAAATATTATAGAACTTTAATCCTTTCTGGGACTGTGCCTGTTACGTATTTGTCCTTTACATCCTTGTCTGAGATTTATAGTTTGATCTTTTGTCTTTCTTTCATCTTTCTTTCTTCATTTCTTTCAGCATTTCTTCTTCTTCTTCTTCTTCTTCTTCTTCTTCTTCTTCTTCTTCTTCTTCTTCTTCTTCTTCTTCTTCTTCTTCTTCTTCTTCTTCTTCTTCTTCTTCTCTTCTTCTTCTTCTTCTTCTTCTCTTCCTTCTTCTTTCTTCTTCTTCTTCTTCTTCTCTTCTTCTTTCTTCTTCTTTTCTTCTTCTTCTTCTCTTCTTTTTCTTCTTCTTCTTCTCTTCTTCTTCTTTCTTCTTCTTCTTCTTCTCTTCTTCTTCTCCTTTCTTCTTCTTCTTCTTTCTTCTTCTTCTTCTTCTTCTTCTTCTTCTTCTTCTTCTTCTTCTTCTTCTTCTTCTTTTCTCTTCTTCTTTCTTATTCTCCATTCAGCTTGCCAGTTGTATAAACGTTTGCATGTGCTTGTCTTGTATACGCACCTGCTTTTATTTCCTTTTATCGCAAAATCCGCCAGCGCTATGTTTATTTTTGTTATGCTTCATTTGACGTTGCTGTTGTTCTGCCGAGCTACAGGCTGTTGTTAGTTTAAGGAAACGAAACAATGAACCACCCAGAAGCTCACATAAAACAATGTTATTTCTCATTAGTCATCATCATCATTATGTTACAGTAACCAGCACATTTAAAGAAAGTTTATTGAAAATGCAGTAGCCCTAAATACAACTGGTTGGAAATCTAGTCATGGTACAGTCCCACATCAAAATATAGGAAATCTATTATCATGGGACAGTCTCAGGCCAATATATAGGAAATCTATCACAATGGGACAGTCCCAGGCCAAAATATAGGAAATCTATCATCATAGGACAGTCTCAGACCAAAATATAGGAAATCTATCATCGTGGGACAGTCCCAGACCAAAATATAGGAAATCTATCATCATAGGACAGTCTCAGACCAAAATATAGGAAATCTATCATCATGGGACAGTATCAAACCAAAATATAGGAAATCTATCATAATGGGACAGTTTCAGACCAAAATATAGGAAATCTATCACAATGGGACGGCCCCAGGCCAAAATATAGGAAATCTATCACAATGGTACAGTCCCATATCAAAATATAGGAAATCTATGGTCATGGGACAGTACCACACCCAATTTATAGAAAATCTACAGTCATGAGAATGTCTCAGACCAAATCAGGAAATCTATAACCCCAGGGTAGTCTCGGTCTCAAAAGATAAGGAATTTATTGTCACGGCACAGTTCCAGACCAAAATGTGGGATATCTATGATCATGGGACAGTACCACACAAAACTTAAAGAAAAATCTATAGTCGTGTTGCAGTTTCAGACCAAAACGTAGGAAATCTAAAGCCGTGAGAAGTCTCAGATTCAAATGATAATGAATATATAGTTATGGGACAGTCCCACGCCCAAATGATTGAAAATATATAGGCATGGGACAGGCCCACACCCAAATGATAGGAAATCTATATTCACGGGATAGTCCCACGCCCAAATAATAGGAAGTCTATATTCACGGGACAGTCCCACACCCAAACTATATAAAATCTATATTCACGGGACAGTCCCACACCCAAACTATATAAAATCTATATCCACGGGACAGTATCACACCCAAATAATAGGAAGTCTATATTCACGGGACAGTCCCACACCCACATGATAGGAAGTCTATACTCAATGGGAGAGTACGACACCCAAATGTTAGGAAGTCTATAGTCCTGGGACAGTCCCACGTTCAAATAATATGCAGTCCCACTCCCAAATGATATAAAGTATATAGTCATAGGATAGAACCTGATCGAAATGGCATGAAGCCTCTATTCATGAAACAGTCCCTCCCTTAATGATAGGATATTGACATTCATGGGGCAGTCTCACACCCACATGATAGGAAGTATATATTCATGGAACAGTCCCACACCAAAATTATAGGAAGTCTATATTCATGGAACAGTCCCACACCCAAATTATAGGAAGTCTATATTCATGAATGATTGAATGAATGAATGAATGAATGAATGAATGAATGAATGAATGAATGAATGAATGAATGAATGAATGAATGAATGAATGAATGAATGAATGAATGATAGCAAAACGACAGAATGTTAGAAGGAGCCTGCGTGCCGAGTTCTCAATCCTTAGAAAATAAAGCTCTTTCATTCGTTCACTGTGTGTGCAGATGTTTGAGGGATAGTCCTACAGCCAGATACCCACCGAAGTCCTGCCAAGCTTAATGGCAACGAACGTAAACATTTAAACCTGCAATGGAGCCATAGCTTGGAAGTATCCGTGCCAACAAGGAAACACGGTGAAGAATTATTATCAGAGTTTGACGAAGGAGAAGCGTAATGTTTTACTGGAGGCAGACACAAAGTAGGTTGACGTTTTGTTTAGCTTTGAATCACAGTTATCTTCGGGTTAGCCAAGTGCGGGCTTTGCTGTTCGGTTCACATACAATTGTAAATGAAACCACAGTTGTACATTGTTTCTCATCTTCTTCTTCTTCGCATTCACCAGCTGTCTCCAATGGGAAATTCTGGCTATTCGTCCTCATCCGGACTTTTGTCCTGTACCAAAACCTGAGTATTTCGTGCAGATCTGTTTTACAGATCTGACTTATTTATATGCAGACTGTCTGTTCCTTGCCTTTCAGGCAGATGCACACCGACTTCCAAGAAAGACCCCAATTATTCGACTCTTACGACACGCTTACTGGGGAGGCAAGCTACATAGTTAACAAAAGACGTGAAACTATAACTTCCCCGTGTGGGTTCCGGGGCCCCATTATAGGGAAAACAAGAATAGACCCACTACCTACCCAAAAGCATGTCGTAAGAGTCGACTATTTGGGAGCTTCCTTCGAAGTCGGAGTGCTTCTACCTGAAAGCAAGGAACCAACAGTCTGCACACAAATGAATCGGATCTGTCAACGGATGCACAAGCAACACTCTGGTTCAGAAATAGAACTGCAGACCAGAAGTGGAAGAACAACCAGAACTTTCCACCGGAGTTTACAGCTGGTGAATGCGAAGAAGAAAGAGAAGTATATATAACTCCTCTCTGCAACGCTTAACGGCATCAGCAGTAGGACACAAGTTGGAAAGAAGTTGGTCTATTCTAGTTTCCCGGCAACGGGGCCCTGGAACACACATGGATGGGCGCCTTTTTTTAGTTTATGGAAAAGCCCGCACGCCTAAAAACAACTGATGACTCAGACGCAAAAAAAGTTATTTTATTGGTTGAAGTGCAAGGCATTCTTGTGTGCAGTTTAAAGTCAGTGGCATATCACTATGGTGCACTGGGAGTGACAGATGTCATTACATTATGTTTACGTTAATTTCAACGGCTTCAGTCATTAAATTACATCGATTTTGAATGTTACAATTCTGACAAAACATGAGCTCTGAGGTGCTCACTATAATATCTGTCCTAGAATCATTTATGACCGCATAACTGAGGGGAACCAAACACCCCAAAGCAAATTATTTTGACAGTTATGGGAACATTATTTTAACGTGTGATAACCGTTCTTGTTCGAAACATACGGTTTTCAATTTCCAGGGCTTTTCAGGGTCAAACAATGAATCAATTCAAATGGCGGTTGAGAGTGAATCAAATAAATACACTTACAGTTTCCTGTATTCCAGTTTATTCGTTCGTTTATAGTCAAGGTAAATATGGAATTACGACTAGCCTTTTGTATATATTCATTACATTTTTTTGTTCAAATCAAGAAACCTAATGTAACTAACGCAATTTTTACGCCTTTCGCGCACTTGGCATATAGTAAGTAAAGACATCTTTATTGTGTGGTGCGGGGCTGGGGGGGGGGGGGGGGGGGGTCGCCTACGACCATCGGAAAACATATATTCACTGAAGTTTTGAAGTAGCAATGAAATTTTTTTTTATGGTTAGGATCATTTTATTACGTCATTCCTCTGCAGCTGCAGAAAGAGTTTTGGCCTAACAATCAATATTAAGATTTAAATATCGTTTGTTGTTGTAAAGACTTCAATGTAAAATACATTGATAAGAGCCAGTTATTGCCCCACGATATCAACTGCACCAACTACAGTGGAACCTTGCTTAATGAGCATAATGCATTCTAGAATCATACTCGTTAAGCGAAACACTCGTTATGCGAAACCATTTTTCTCATATAAATTAATGTAAAATACGATAATGCGTTCCGTGTCGAAAAGATACTCACAAAATGCTATGTATAACGTTTTTCAAAGAAAATTATGTACATATTGTTAAGGAGAGTGGATCATCTTCATCTTTTCTTCAAACGCGTAGCGAACCCACATGGAATGCGAATTCGATTTGCAGAAAGAAAAAGTCGAAATAATTATGATACATAGCTAATTATTATTATTATTATTATTATTATTTTTAATAGAAAGATGTCCAGAGATTTGTTTTTGCCGACGCTTCACAATTTGGCGAAAATGCGACACAGCTTTATCATTAAATAAATTTGCAACGCGCATAGCCACTTATTAGGGCGATGCTTCTCAATGTAAGATGCAACAGTTTGCCATGCTTTCAGCATTTCTCTTATTTCGCCAGAAAATTGTTGCTTTTCTGATACCCCCCCCCCCCTTTCCTCCTCTGACAAACTTTCCTCCAAAACGCAGCTCTAGGCTGTGCTCTTTTACAAGCTCTTTGATATCACTGTTATCCACCTACAATCCCACGATAGTGGCCAAAGACACAATCTCGTTGACTACAGGTTTCACAGGTACTGTCTCGAACCCCTCAAAGTCAGAAATAGACAACGCTCCCTGGACAAAGCTTCTTCCAAGCAGAAGTTAGGGTTCTCTTGGTAACCCCTTCTCCCGCCTCGGCAAAGGCAACGATGTCGGAGTGATTTTTTTTTTCTCCAAAACTCTTTGAGAGTGATGTTGGTCCCTTTAGTCACCTGAAAACAATGCCCGAAGAGTGCTTTAGTGTAGAGCTTCTTAAAGTTATAAATAACTTGCTGGTCCATGGGCTGGAGTAACTAAGTGGTGTTAGGAGGCCGAAACTGGATCTTGATGAACTTAAATTCTTCCGAGAGGTCATTTTGTAGGCCTGGAGGATTCATGTACATATATCACAATTTGAGAAAATGTGTGATCACAAGCGACACTACGATGCTACTGGAACGAGTACTAAACACAGACTGATGTAACATGCGCACAATTCGGGACTTTCCCTCTCCTTGCCACTCGTTATGCGAAACGTCGCTCGTTAAGCAAGTCATATTTTTACAATTTGTTTTGCTCGTTATGCGAATTACTCGCTATGCGAGGTGCTCGTTAAGCGAGGTTCTACTGTACACGGTTTTGTAGCAAACTTGGCTGGAGGGGGGGGGGGGGGGATGAAGGGACAGTACTGATGTAATGGGCAACAAATTTCAATTTTGATCAACTACATGATGTAAGTTTAATGACTGAAGACCTTTTTTAAATTAGTTATTTGCGCACTGTAATTAAATTTGCGTATTACGTCATGTTTCAAGCACCATGTAACCGTAAGTTTAGAATATTACTGCTATATATTTTAGTTATTGATGTTAGCTATAATGGTGTTAACTATTAAAGAAAAGGTATTTTTGATTAAGTTTTTCTTAACCGTGGCATAAATTCGAATGTGGTTGCTCAACAATATATTGTGTCATTTCCTGATTCTCAAGTTCCTCATCCTTAAACTGTTGGCCATTCATTGAGTAGAAATGTGAATAGAGCTGTAGTACATAAACAGTAAACAAAGTAAGACACAATACTGTAGTATCATCCTCATAAACCACTTCTGCCTTTAAGCGTCGAGGGGAGGAATAATATTCGATCCAGTGCACGTTGGCTGCCACTGGTTATTGTCATGCAGTAAAGGGGTAGAGTGTCTTTAATGTTGTCGATCCATGTTTTCCGCGACTGTCCTCTTGCTCTTGCAGCTGATCTTCTGAGATGTAGTGCTTGTGGTGGTATTTGATCCTGCTGCATTCTAACGCGTTGGCCAAACCACTTGATTGGCTGTTTCTCGAGGTGTCGTTCGCACATATAGGTTTTGATTTTTATGTTGTATAGTGTGTCCTTCAAACTTTCTACTGCTTTCTATTAGTGCCGATCAATACACTGTCTGTTTGCTTATTAAATATTCATAATAGTAAGTAAAGGAACGTTTTTATGCCGGTTGCACATCGGGCTTATGATGCTAAACCAGCGGTTCTCAGCCTGTGGGTCGCAACCCTTTTGTGGGTTGAAAGACCCTTTCACAGGGGTCGCATCCGACCACCGGAAAACACATATTCACTGAAGTTTTGAAATAGCAACGAAAATAATTGTATAGTTGGGATCATTTCGTTACCTCACTCCTCGGCAGTTTTGTCGCTGCTCAGCAATCAATATTTACACATAAGTATCGCTTGTTTATTTTGTAAAGACTTCAATGTAAAATACACTGATGAGAGCCATTGTAGTGTGTGCTGCATTAATTCCACGCACGGTGAATTCAAAAACAGGCAGGTCTATTTTTTCCAAAAATCAGTAGGTAAAGTAAAGGACCCTTTTCCACGCCATTAGGCGTATAGGGCATATCGGGCTAGACCTATATTTTTATAGACCAATCGGCACAGGATGGGTGATGATGTTAGCATCACACCGACCGCCTTTACTTCCCGGGACTGCACACGGTACCCACTCAAGGCTGGGTCGACCTGGGAGCCAAGGTCATTTTTTGAAAAATGTCCGGTTCCGCCAGGGAGCGAACCGACGACCTTCCGATCCGCGGCGAGCGCCTAGCGACTCCTAGCGCCATGGCGACTCCTTTTTCAAAAATAGTTATTAAAAATAATCTCTGTATTGAGTTGGTCAATTATATCAGAATACATATATTTCACAACATTTTCACAATAAACAGGATACTTTTCAAACCACCCAGGATATTCTTCAAACCACGTCCAGTTTGGTTTAATAAAAATATCGGGATTGTTTGAAAATCGTCTATTTTGGTTTAAAAAACGTCAGTTTTAAATTAAAAAATGGTGTGTACACGCACACAAACACACACACACACACACACACACACACATATATATATATATATATATATATACATATATATATATATATATATATATAAATATATATGTGTGTGTGAGTGTGTAGTTGTGTATGTGTGAGTGTTAAAGACATTTTCCTGAGTTCTTTAATTTATTTACCAATTAAAACCATACAGTGAATGGTTCCATGAATCACAGCCGCCATGTTTGCCTTTAAAGAACAGTCACCACCCACGCCCATCGCATAAGCGCATTGCCTGTGTCTATTTTTATTCAGCGCGTTGTACAGAGCCACGCCTAGGTTTTCAGACTAACCAGATCCTGAGACGTTCCCCAGCTCCTGTCAGGGGCGACCACACAAAGACAACACTGAGTTCTCCCAAGCCTTACAAATATTCTCGCCTGAAATGGGGAGGTGGGGGGGGGGGGAAGGGGGAATGCTTCAAAGTAAGTTAAAGTTAAAAAAAAAATTAAAGGACCCTTTTCACCTTCTATAGGCGTATTGGGCATATATGGCTAGATCTATTTTTATAGACCAATCGGCACTTGGTGGGTGATGTGGTAAGTATCATGCCGGCAACTTTTACATCCCAGGACTGCACCTGGTACCCACCAAAGGTTGGGTCGACCCGGGAGCCAATGTGATTTTTTTTTTGAGGCGGAACAAATTCCGCTCTGTCAGGACTTTTCGCTCCGTAAGCTAGCCAGGCCTATGTGCTGAATCATAATTTTAGAGTACATTATAAATAAAAATAATAAATAATAATAACGATAATAATAATGATAATGTGTTGATTGGCAAGTCGTAATAATGGTTAGGAGGCATCATCGGAGAGGAGGGGAAGCGAGGGGTGGACGCACAGAATAGAACCTTTCCGAATGTAGTAAAAAAGAGTTAAGTCATGTGCATCTGACTAAGAGGCGACAACCCAGCAGTATGCATACAAATTAGCCAGATCCGTTCTCAAGTTATTGAACAACACCAAAGTCCACAAGCGAACCAACAACTAGAACCTGACACATAAGTTTACGTCTGATAAGTGCTAAGAAAAAGAAGATGATGAATTGTGGAAACAAGTATTCGTAAAGAAAGTGCGTATACGTGGTTCAAGGGGGAGCTTAGTCCACTATGAATCTTTTTTGTGTTGCGAAAGGTGGAGGGGGAGGTGTGGCTTTGAAAATAATGAACCAAGTGAATGAATATGCACACGTCAACAAATGAGTGATCATCTTCTTCTCATTCTTCTTCTTCACCATTCCGAGCCCTTGATGTTCACTGCAGCAGGTATCACCCGCCTCCATTTAACTCTGGTTGGCCTTCTCTTTCCATTTGGTGACACCAAGTCTTTGCAGGTCTGTCTGGACATTATCTCTCTATCGTCATCTTAGTCTGCCTCGTTGTCTACGAATATTCATCTCCCTTGTGTATACAGTTTTTACCTCTGTCATCTGACATTCTTTCAATATGCCCTCACCATTTCAGTCTATTAGCTCTCATGATGCCAGTGATCAATTGTGATTTAAACATATTATGAATTTCTTTGTGCTTCTCACTCTTCATTTCCCGCTGTTTAAATCTTTTTTTTTTTTTTTTTTGTTTAAGTTTTTTGTTAAGTATAGTTGGCAGTTGAATTCAGAAAAAAAGAAAACAAAGTTTGATGGCTGTTTAAATCTTTGATGCGTCCAAAGATTTGTCGTAAGACTGTTTTCGAAAACCTATATTGAGGCTTCGTCTCTTTTAGCTGTGCTCCAAGTTTCATAGCCATATTAAATGACTGGTCTTATCTACTTTATATATATATATACATTGCTCTCGATGTTGCGAGATAGAGACTTTGATGTCGAAGGGCATATCTATTTAATTCCACATGTGCACATAAATTAATAAGTGGTTGTGCACAAAGTGCACTGCATGCAGGTGTTAAGTTGGAAATCAGAGATGTGAGCCGTAGGTGGAGTTTCTCCTACAGTGTTATAGAACTCGATGCAGTGTATTGTGTTACACACCTGAACGTCAAGTAACTGTTTATAAACTCCTAATAGCGTAAACAGATAAGTGAATTTATGTAGTTATAACGTAGACAGGAAAATTAACCATGAAAACACTGCAATCGTAAAATCTTCTGTAAATATACGCATTTTCCGCGGTCATATTCTTAAGTCTGTTTGTACTGTTTGGAAAAGAATAACAAGGCAGAGAAAACTCCGGGAATGCGAGTAAATTAAGGGTAGCTGAACTTCTCCTACCGAGGGAAATACTTGTCCCCAAAAACAGAGTGACAATATGTCGAGTTGCCATACACTACTAATAGCGATCCTTGAGCCCAGAGTTTCTCAAAGTGGGCAATACAGCCCCCTAAGGTGAAGTGGAACGGTCCAGAGGGGTGGAAGCTGTTTTGCTAGAAGTTATGTGGCGCTGAAATGGCTAGTAGAGCTGTAGGATCCTCGGATGCAGTTAAAGGCATCGAATATAAATAAGTCAGAGGTGGTGAAAAAGAAGATGCAGGAGAAAGAACATTTTGATCAAGAAGAATGCTCCGAGTGCTGTGTTGACAAATGAGCTGAACAACACAAAGTTCAAACGTAACCAGTTCTCTGGAGCAGGACTGCAGTTCAGTAGTGGACGAGCAACCAGAACCTTCCGCCAGAGTTTACAGCTGGTGAAAGCGAAGAAAAAGAAGAAGAAACGTAACCAATCGACTTTTCACAAAAAACAGGTGTTTCTTGTGTTTTACGTAAATTCTGAATAAGAGCAAAACGGTTATTTATACGATGGTCTGCTCATTTACACACCACCGGTTGTAGGTAAACTCCATTCATAATTTGGTTGGACTAGTCTACCGTGGTATAGGTTATGGGTGTCGCAGTTTGTTGTTGTCTTGCATGTACGTTTTTTTTTTTTCTCGAAAAGAGACGGCCTGTGACATAGGTTTTGTCACTCTCTAGGTGGGTTGTGTGTTACAACCAGTGTCTAAATGCTGTAGAAGTGTTAAAAGCTGTGGCATGGTGAAATATACAACACGCGGTATCAGCGCGTATGCGGAATATCCCCGTGACCTTGTGTGAAAGTCGGATCGCTCGAGGCCGACCTATTAGAAATGAGCTGAGCTGTAGTTCATCCAATCAAAATGGAGCTAGTGTGTGGCGGTGTGTAAATGGGGAAACCAACGTAAAATTTACCGAGCAATACCGTTGCGCTGAAACTGCCGCAACGCACTATGAAATGCGTGGGATGCCTAGTTTCGCTACAAGTTGTCAAAGCCAAACTGATGCGGTTAGTTTATACATTATCAAAATGGCGCTAAAAGTTAAATTCGTTACACTCAAAAATTTAACACCGCAGTTAAATAATTTGTTTTTCTCATTGGAGGCTAAACGCAGTTGTCTGTACCATTCTATTTCAAACCTAGTGAAAAGAACAAAACATGCTCTATGTTTTACGGACCGGACCTTCTCAAGATGGGCCAGAGAAGAGGTATTTCTCCACATGCTAATGTTAAGCGCGGAAGGAAAAATACAACTGATAGCTTCGACAAAGAAGTTATTAAACAAGCACTATACATAATGTTTGTCGATAAAGAATTGTTGACGCTGACAAAATCAAAAAACAATACAATAAACAATCTAATTTTTTTTAGGGAGGTCCTATTCACGTTTCCCGGCCCATCTACACATTTTCTCAGTCTGGTCTAGGTCAGAGGGGTGTCATGTTGTACTGTTTTCTTCAAAAGGGTCTGTCGCAGGCTGTGGGTAGGGGGGGGGGTTTGGGTTAGGGCCAGTTCTAGATGTTCTGGGGTCGTTAAAAGCTGTGTCGTGTTGTAGTATATATAACACGCAACATCAGCGCTGATATAATTGGAGGCAAGACAACGTGACACCCCTCTGACGTAGAACAGTCTGGGAAAGCATGAATGAAAGGTCAGCCAGTGTGTAGATAGGCCAGCAAACCTGTATATAACTGTTTTAAAACACAGACACACACAACACATATGCTAATGATGTAAGTACTTTAGTAGGGACATAAGCCCCCGCGATAAACAAATACAGAAACGCCTCTAACTTCTATCATA
This sequence comes from Candidula unifasciata, assembly GCA_905116865.2. Classification (NCBI taxonomy): domain Eukaryota; kingdom Metazoa; phylum Mollusca; class Gastropoda; order Stylommatophora; family Geomitridae; genus Candidula; species Candidula unifasciata. Next base: position 941,596 of record CAJHNH020008454.1, on the reverse strand, counting down.
CTCAATATTTACGTAGGTACTGTAACATTTGTTTTCTTACCTCATTTAAATTATACAAACAATGAAACCAACAAAGAAAAAGTTTGTTTCGACACCAGGACATCACACAGAGCGATAAACACCCGGTGACACAGAGTGCCACCCTTCGGATGAGGAACCTCGTTCAACCGTTAGGTTATATTAGGGTACTCGGCAACGGCTAGGGTGGGACTTCAAAACAACGAAAAACTGCATTCCACAAGAGGACAAGAAATAAGTAAGTAAATTTTACCCCACCAGGATATCACACATAGCGATAAACACCCGGTAACTCAAAGTACCACCATGCGGATGAGGGTCACCAGTGGAGAGATCCTAGAAACTATTAATCGTTATTTATTATGTTGGTGGACTGACTTTTTACCCCACCAGGACATCACACAAGCGACAAACACCTGATGACACAAAGTGCCGCCATGTGGATGAGGATCGCCGTGGAGAGGTCCCCCAAACCGTGTTCAGACAGTTGGCCATATTTATGGCCTGCCTATATTACGGCCCCTGGCAAAAGCCAGGGTGGGGCTTCAATTAACAAAAAATTTCGTCCTTAAAAGGACAAAACTGGATATGTGTATTGACAATATGTAGTTGGTATAGCTTCGAAACGACAAATTAAGAAAGAGTGTCTGTCTAGACATCTTTGTTATATTTTTAAATAACCAAGTTTAAATTGTTTGATGGCTCCCAAGTCGACACAGCCTAAAAATGAGTGCAAGGAAATATCCAGGAAAGTGAATGCGCGATTCGTCTGTAAACATGCAGGATGCATAAAATGGTCTTTACTTACTACAATCTCTTTAGTAATAATATTTTTCCGTTTAATAATACATTTTCTCCCGTTAGTGATGTTATTTCTCCCTATAATAATGTATTTTCTGCCTTTGGTAATGTTATTTCTCCCTTTTGCAATTTTCTTTTTCAGTTCACCATTCGCATAATTTGAAAGCGTGTGAACGAATTATGTTGCGCGGGTTTCACATCTTGCGCTCATTCAGCTGCTGTTTTCATATACACCAGTCCGATCTCAGCGCGTGCGAGCCGCTGGTAATTTTCCAATTGTTAATCCCAAAAGAACAAATGCCACCGGATCTTGAACAAACAGGGAAAAGTTCATTCAGAGAAAATATAACCAGACTTTATTGTTGGAAGATGAGGTCAGTAGATTTTTCTTTGCGTACAGTATTATAGAAATATTTTTGTTTAATTTTAATTTCTTTCTTTCTTTCTTTCTTTCTTTCTTTCTTTCTTTCTTTCTTTCTTTCTTTCTTTCTTTCTTTCTTTCTTTCTTTCTTTCTTTCTTTCTTTCTTTCTTTCTTTCTTTCTTTCTTTCTTTCTTTCTTTCTTTCTTTCTTTTTTCTTTCTTTCTTTCTTTTCTTTCTTTCTTTCTTTCTTTCTTTCTTTCTTTCTTTCTTTCTTTCTTTCTTTCTTTCTCTTTCTTTCTTTCTTTCTTTCTTTCTTTCTTTCTTTCTTTCTTTCTTTCTTTCTTTCTTTCTTTCTTTCTTTCTTTCTTTCTTTCTTTCTTTCTTTCTTTCTTTCTTTCTTTCTTTCTTTCTTTTGTCTTCCGTCTTTCAGCAGCTAATGGAGTATATTCATTCATTTATTATGCTGTTGTGACATAATATGTCACATAGGGCTCGCAGTCTTTTCCTCCATTCTATTGTATCATGTGCATTCAGTTCAATATCACGGAATCGTCCAGCAGCTTTGGCCTCTCTCATCAACGTTCGTCTTAGGGTTTCTTTTGGACGTTCTCGCCTCCTTAATCCCTTTATTTCCCATTTTAGTGCCTGTGTGGTGATTGCTGGCTTCTTTGCAGGATGTGTCCAATGTAGCACCATCTGTCTTCTCTCTTATAATTGTTGACACTAGTGGTTGTCCACACATTTCTCTTATTTATTCACTCCTTTTCAATTCCTCCTTTTTTATTGTTTTAATTTTCTCAGAAATTTGTTTTCGAATGGATTTAACTTTCGTTCCATGTCTTTAGTTGTTTCTAAATTTAACTTGCAAATGGTAAATTTGAAATAATATTAGAATTGATAATGAGAGTGAAGTAAGAAATGATTTGCAGAAAGGAAGAGAGCTGAGCGTCTGGAAAAAAAAAAAAAAAAACCAGATTAAACACAAATGTTGACAACATTGGTCCTGAAATCCCATGCTATCATTGTGGAAGACTTTTCTTGACACAGGCGGGTCTTGCTAGTCACACTCGCCATCGCCATGGGCTGGGAGTCTCATGCCTCCTCATAGCGCAATATAACACTATCGTCTGGAAAGAAGAGAAAGGTGCCAAAGGTGCCAATCATTGGAACTGAAATTACGTAACTTGGTTTTAAAACTTTACAGTTTATGGTTCCATATTTTGTTCAAGCTTTTAACAGCTGCTTATCACTTGCCGATGTGTCATAATTACTTTCTTTGTATTTTATTTACTATTACTGCCCAAATAAGTAAAACTGATCGGTTACTTTAATGACTTTTGTCTCTAGTGTTACATCTTCTTGATCTGTTGGTGTCTTCAATCTATTTTTTAATAACTTAATTGTAGTCCAATCCTTAATGCTTTAATTGATAAATAATCAAAGACATATATGGCCTTAATGAATACCCGCCAAATCAGATGTAGATTATTAATTTTGTGTGTTCTGTTGTTGGGGTGTATATTCAGTCAATGTACAATATTGAACCTTACAGAATCATATTTAAATAAAAGGTTTGACGTGTAATCAGTTTGGGGGGGGGGGGGGGTGAGAGAAGACGGGAGGGAGAAAGGGAGGAAGGGAGAAGGAGGGAGAGAGAAGGAATGAGAGAAAAGGAGAGAGAGACGAGAGATTGGATAGGAAGAAGTAATCCAAGGCCTGTCTTGTTTATTTAATGTAAAGCCGATCGCGGTCATGCAAAAACATTATTGAATTAATTTAATCAAACAAGTTCCTTAGTCAATTTATTCATGACTGGTGTAATTTGAGCAGTTGACGTGTTTTTTTCCCGAGACGCGGTTACTAGAGTCAGAACTTTGAAGCATCTGTTAACATTCCAAGGCGTGAAAACCAGAATCGCACTTTAAATAAATATTGATTTTAGCTTCTTTTTGTAATATGAAATTTAGCATTAGCAGAGGCGTATGCAGCCAACTCTTTTCCATTTCAAATTTATATCCAACTGTAAATACTTTTTCGCTCTTATTCGATAAAGGGCTATCCTCCGAATAACGGGCACAAAAGATGGCGGCCACAAAAACATCCTAACAGAACCCCAGTCACGTGTCAATTTCGCACTTCCGGCGACTCAATTTGCGGTTTACCGGCGACTACCGCCACCGCCAGGAGTCCCCCACGCCGCTCACACGGCGTTGATTGGGGCTAAACTAGATGGCTAAGACTCACGAGCAGCAGCTTCCGCATCTCCTGCAGCTTTGCTTGTGAGTCCTAGCCATGTAGTTTAGCTCGAATCTACGCCGAGTGAGCGGTGTGGAGACTCTTGGCGGTAGCAGTAGTCGCCGGAAAACCGCAAAATAAGTCGCCGGAAGTGAGCAATTGACACGCAACTGAGGCCCTGTTTTTGGCCGCCATTGGCCGCCATCTTTTGTGCCCGTTATTCGGAGGATGGCCTCGATAAAGGTATAGGTCAGATTCACTACCACGGCAACAGAGGGGAGGATATTGAAATCCAAATTGCCCGATAATTGCAACTGGCCTTCTTGAATTAGAGGCCGACACACACACACACACACACACACACACACACACACACACACACACACACACACACACACACGCACACACGCACACACGCACACACGCACACACACACACACACACACACACACACACACACACACACACACACACACACACACACACACACACACACACACACACACACACACACACACACACACACACACACACACACACACACACACACACATACAGACAGCAGGGAAAGGAGAGTGAGAAACAACAACGAAATTCATAATCTGTTTAAAGCACCATTGATCATTAGCATCATGAGAGCTAATTAGTTTAAATGGCTGGGACATATTGAAGAATGTCTGTCAGATGACAGACAGGTTAAAAACTGTACACACAAGGGAGATGAATGGTCGTAGAACAAGAGGCAGACCAAGAAGACGAAGGAGAGATAATTTCCAGAGAGACCTGCAAATGCTTGGTGTTAGCCAGTGGAATTAGAAGGCCAACTAGAGAGATGAATGGAGGCGGGTGATATCTGCAGCAATGAACCTCAAGGGCTCGGAATACTGAAGAATAAATAAATATAAGTTTAAAAAGATAACTTCTGTACACGAATGGGATAGGAGTGGGGGGCATGGGAGAGGGTTCAGCGTACACACTGTAAGGGAGCGGAGGAAAAGGGTCAAACCAGAGTGCCTAAACGTGACAGTAAATGTTTTTTCAAATCCAATGATTGTTTTTCCTACCAGAAGATGCACCAAGAGCCAGCCACTAGTACGTGAGGCAGAAACAATCGAGCAGGCAGCGTAGGGCCGGACAGAAGGACAGACACATCAATGGCTGGACAGCTCTGTACAATGTTAGTATTGTTTCACTCAAGCCCTGGTTCGAAAGCTGCGATGAAGCAGAGACTGGATGTTTTGGTTGTCTTTTTGGATTGCAAGTTCGTGGGTTCGAAAGCATATCGGTGCGGATTTAGTTTTTGTTGTTGTTGTTGCCAGTGCTTCCTTGTCGACCGAGCCCAAAATAGGATTTATTCTTCTGCCTTCTAAACCTCAATGGAGCACAGGCCTTTAGCCAACTCCTGCCAAGTCGTTCTATCCATCGCTATCGTATGTAGCGCTTCCCCTGTCCTTCCCATCTTTTTTAACACCACTCTCTAGCTCCCGTCTTCATGTGTGTGTGTGTGTGTGTGTGTGTGTGTGTGTGTGTGTGTGTGTGTGTGGGGGGGGGGTTCCTTTATTTCTATGCCCCTCTGGGTTCCAGTGCAAAGTCATTCTACTTATATTGTTCTCATGTTTTCTTAACGTGTGTCCTATCCAAAGCCAGCGGCTTCTTTTTTTTTTTTTTCACCTCTCGGTCCTCTTGAACTTGTTTAGTTTTCCTCCTAAACCTCTACATAAGTGACCCTATCATAACATTTAATGTTATTTAATTCCTTCTATTCTGCGCAGAGACCAGTTATTGAATGTTTGCAGTTTATTAGTAATTGCCTTAGTTGTTTTTAAATGTTTCAGCTCAACACAACAGTACTGATTTGACAGGGAAAAAAAAGGGGGGGGGGGGGGGGGGAGGGTACGTGACTTTCTATCCGTTGCTTTGCCTTGAGAAACGTAAACGATAGCGTGCGGTGTCGGGAATAATTTTGACTCTTACAAATTTGTATTCCAAACAAACGTCGCATATCAAGCAAATGTTTTGACGTCTAAACAGGACGTTTACCGAGTTGGAACTATACCAGAGTAAACGTTTACTTAGGTAGCATTGTATTTCAATTGCTATCTATGTTTTTTTTTTTCTCATGTAGTTATTTCCACACACTGGCTCGAAACAAAGGACGTCTGCTTCTGTTTTTTGGCGCCATGGCTGTGTTGGCTCTACATGTCCAAGTTTCCTTGACCTTAGTGCACGAGAGAGGTAAGTCGTGTGGGTTTGTTGCAACATTTTCACCGCAAGGTGAGCGGTTCTTTTCTGTTTAGTCTTCACATAACGCGGGATTTATGGATATCCTATAGTATGGGGGGGGGGGGCAGGGGGGTTAGTAGTAGTCGCTATTTATTTATTTATAACCCTGAACACCCCCCTCCCCCTAATACTATGGTATGTCTCTACATCTCACATGATGTGGTAACTTAATAGAAAATAACCACATGGGCCTTAAATCCACACCGTTGCTGATTTTTCTTCAATTGGTCCTGGCTTCCATATCGATTCAGCCCAAAGTGTGCACCAGGAAATCTCTTTGAAAGCAAAGGCAGCAGTGGTCTTTTGGCCACATTATCCACCGAATGCTGATTGCCCTGTAAAAAATGTAGTCCTTTTATTTTAGTTCACCCTATCTCGTGTACACCGAGAGTTGCCGGAGAGTTCCCTGGGAAAGTTCAATAATTTAGGGGTGTGACAGTGTGAAATGAGCACTAATTAACTCTAACCTAACCCTCAATGATATTGGACTTTCCCTGGGATCTCTCAGATTCCGCGAGATGAGGTGGACTAAAATGATAGTACCAAAATATTAGTCTAGAAGAACTATAAACCAGCTGTCTTCATATTTTCAACGTCTTGTGTTCTTTCTCTCCACGCGTCATTGTCATTGTAGACGAGGTTGTTTGTTTCCTAGCATAATCTTTCCCTATACCTTATTTATTTCCTAATTCCAAAAACACATTTTAAGAGTTCTATATGTTGTTATTACTCCACGTAACATTTTTATAGCTATGTTATAACTTACCCTGTATATACATTTACAATATTTTTTACTACGTATTTATATATTTTTATAGCTCTATTAAATTTCATACCCCCATTTTACATTTATGTACGTATTTGCTGTCATCATAGCCGAACGCTGTGTTGGAAAGGAACTATTTTTATTGTTGTGTCAGGACACTCATGTAATAGGGAATGAACGAGCGGATAGGCTTGCTGGTAGGGCCAAGGTAGAAGGTACTGGAAAAGCAGTGAACCGTGCCGACATTCTCAGTGCTGTCAAGGAAGCAGGACGAGAAGATGATTCATGATGTGACATTGAGTCGGCAACACTTAAAAGACTATAAAAACTTCAGGTCAAAAGAGGTGTCGCCTAACGTCAACTTTATACAGGTAGCCAAAGAAGAATAGTAAACCAACACAGAACTGGTGCTATCAGTCGCCACACGCTGAGGGATCTTCTGAAGATGGGGTCGGAGGGCTTTTGGACTTGTCCGATCTGCAATGAGGATAATCTGTCGATTAACTAATTAACTATTTTACATTTTATGGCTCTATTACATTTCTTACCCGGTAAACACATTTTTATAGTTCTACTAGATTTAACTGCCCAGTTGCTGCCGGGATAGTAAACACAAATTTTATTCTCCCGTCCTCTACCTCATCTGTGTTTTCATTTTGTCTTAGTATTACGCACTTACACAAAAAACATACACTGCAAACACATGCGCGAGCGCGCGCACACGCTAGCATATATATATAAACCCATTGATCTAGAGGGGAACAAAAATCAAGTCGACCAGACTTTGAATTAAATTCCATAAACATGAGCCTGGGGCAGGCATAGTGACGCCAGAGCCGCTTCATCGCTGATAATTTTATTGCTGTCCTAATGTCTCGACTCTCTGTTACTGTAACCATAAAGTCTTTAAAAATCTATATAGCGCAATGGCTAGCATAACTGCCTACCCTTTCTGTAGCTATAGGTTTGAATTTTCACCGAGGTACAGAACTGACGGCGTTCTCGTGTTAACCTAGTTTTAAACTGGTATTAGGAAATTCCCCGCGAAGTAAAAGCAGTCTGTAGGATGTTTATTCCTTCATGATTGAGTGCTGGCTAGTACATACAAATATGGGTAAAACACCACACACTCGATGTGGTAGTGATGTAAACATTACTTTTCTTTCACGTTATTACTACATCCAGTATGAGAATGGAGGTGGAGGCAGTAACGGCAGCGTTCAGATGGCTTGAGAACAGCACAGCCCGACAGGTTGCTATTGTAACAGACTCGCAGAGCTTGCTTCTGAAAATTAAAACTGGTGTCCTTCTATCAGAGTGGTTGCATCACTCGATTTGACCCAAATCGAGTGCATATCATGAATTATCTTTCCATGACACTCATGTGTGCGAAGTAACGAGCACGCCGACAGACAAGCTGCTGCCGCCCCTCTGCTGGTACCATTAGCATCTCAACGCTTCGTCGGTTACCGAAGAAGGAGGACGGAGCACCTTTGGGAGTGTCCCGAGTGCAGTGATGTCAATTCTTGATTCATTCCCTCTTTCATTCTTTCACACCGTATCATTGCTTTCGGTCAATTATTCTCCATATAAAGTCATTTTACCGGACGTAACAAACCAACCTCATAATTTCTTGCCTGTTTGTGATTTTACTAGTCAATTTAACTTTCATTAGTTTGCCACTGCTTTCTAAACTATCAGTGCTCCGTATCACTGTCGAAACTAACATACAGCTACTGCCAGTTGAATCGAACCCGATATTTGGGAATTTCAAACCGCGTTCGCAACCCCTCTAAGCCATGCAGGCTGACGTCACTTGGATATAAGATAACAATTCAACTTTATATCACAACTCTGAGCCAATTTGTTTTAACTATTTGTTTGTTTGTTTTAGTATCCAGAAGCCATGAGTTGTTAACCCTTAGGCTCGGTATTATGGATATCGCAACCTTTCGGCCTTGATTCCATTGTAAATACCGTAAATCTGGGAGAAATGTGGTTTTTCTGCCTACCCCCGGGAGTGAACCCGGACCACTAGGAGTTCGTCACCCGGTCACCGCGCAATCCGGTTTAGCCAACTACGCTAGAGAGCCGGGCTTTTCACTATTTGTACATTTACCCTGGTTACTTTGATACATGAAGAAATGTCAGGTTTATATCGCAGCATCGAGTCCATCTGTTTTAACTGTCTCTACAGTACATTCCGCGGCTGTTCCGAGACTGCTTGGTTCTATATCTGATGTTACCGACACGACTCCTCCGTCTTCACTTAAGATTCTTATCTTGAGCTACATGAGAAGTGGATCCACTTTGTGTGGAGACATTTTACAGGTACAAGTGTGTGTCTATATGCTGTGTCTTTGATTCCTCTGTTCTGTCTGTCTGGTCTGTCTGTCTGTCTGTCTGTCTGTCTGTCTGTCTGTCTGTCTGTCTGTCTGTCTGTCTGTCTGTCTGTCTGTCTGTCTGTCTGTCTGTCTGTCTGTCTGTCTGTCTGTCTGTCTGTCTGTCTGTCTGTCTGTCTGTCTGTCTGTCTGTCTGTTTGTCTGTCTGTCTGTCTGTCTGTCTGTCGGTTGGTCTATGTGTTTTTTCATCCGTCTATCCATCCATCCTCATCCTTCCATCCATGCATCTGTCTGCATGATTGCCTATCTTTCTGTCTTGTCTGTCGACTTATCGACATACCAACGTGTCTGTCTGTCTGACTTTCTGCCTATCTTTCTGTTTTGTATGTCTAGTTATCGACCTACCTACGTGTACGTCTGTCTGTCGCCTGCTTATTTATCAATATGTTTATCATTATATTATTCATCTGCCTGTCTCTTCTGTTGGTCATTATGTCTCTATGTTGAAATGTACACTTGTCTATTAATACATTCACTAGTTCGTTTATCTGTCAGACTGTCTACCGGTGGATCAATCTATCTATCAATATGTCTGTTCATTTATCTTTTTATTATCTGTAATCCTGTATTTTAAAAACAAAATGGACACTCCTCTGAATGATGGGTCTGAGTGATCGTGCTTTAAAATATACCCAATTAGGGCCTCAGTAGGTTTGCTTCCGTCGGCTCTGTGGCTAAGTCGATGCGAACGCTTTGTAATTCCGGGATGCCGGGTTCGATCCCAGCTGCGATCCCATGCGCCTTGCCTTGGTTTCGTCAGTGGTATCAGTGGGCCGACCGTCCAGGAGCAATGGCAAACTACTGGACGTAAATTTTCACAGAAAAACGACAAAAACCACACAACAGCCAGCGGCTGCTGGGTTGGTTCTGCAACGTCCTGTAAAGGATACGCAACTAACTAACCTAGGTTTGCTTCCGTTTAAGTAGCATTCATTACCCCTTCAATTGTTTGAGTATTAGGGTTCGATTAGGGCTAGGGCTAACCTTAACTTGTTTTATATATATATAAGTCGGCTGCCAGTTTTTCAATCGGTAGAACATTATTGCTTATCTGTGTCGAAGCTGATGGTCTGCCATTTTTGCCGGAAACAAATCCTAATTTTACAAATCAGTAAGGCCCTGTTTAGTTATATTTTTAACTCAGACCCATCATTCGGAAGAGAGCAAAAATGTGTGTTATTACTCGCATCGAATTATTCGTGGGATTGAACAGGATTTATGAGATTTGATCCTGTTGGATTCGCATTTGAAAAAAAATAGCTCCTCTGGTCAACAATCCCGGATGGGAACATTAGAAAAAAAAGTGTTCAAAGTTCTATATTAGCGGCTTTCAGTCTGTGGTTCGCGACCCTTTTGTGGGTCAAACAACCCTTTCACAGGGGTTGCCTAAGACCATCGAAAAACACATATTCACTGAAGTTATGAAGTAGCAAAGAAAAATAGTTGTATTGTTGCGGGTAGCCACAACATGAGGAACTGTATTAAAGGGTCGCCGCATTAGAAAAGTTAAGAACCACTGCTCTATAACAAAACAACAATAAAGAGATGTTGGAAATCTAAAGGCGAATCTATAGCCTTTGCAGCACTTGGGGTTACCACACACACAAAAACACACAAAATAAAAAGCTTCGATTGTTTCATTCACATAGATATTTATAACACTGAAACCCAGGATATTTGTCTGGAACAGATAAGACCAATCAGCAGACACAGGGGCGAGTTGAAAGAAATACGTGCGTGCAGTTCTTTAAAAAAAAAAAAAAACTTCCTACAGCCAGGAAATCTGTTTCTGAATTTTGCTCACTTTGATGTTATGCGCATTTTACAGAGCTGCACTTAACCGACATTTGGAGGCAGTCTGTCTGGCCCTTTGGATAAGGGACAGCAACCACGCCTAAGGACAACAACCACGCCTACCAGTTGTTCTCGCTGTTGAAGCATTGTTCCGGTAGATTAGGCTGCTGTCTCTGTGGTTTCAAACTGGATGCTTCAGAAGTAAAAGAGGGCTTTAAATGAAATTCTTAAAAAACGGATCATCGAACGCTGCTCCTCTTTGGTACATGTAAAAAGTGAAACGGCCATCTTTAAACTGTCTTTATGACGTCAAAGTGTTTGTCTACACCGTGATGTCAAGTGCTTAACACTCTTGGCATTCTTAAAAACAATATCGACAATGGTATGGTTTTGCATTTTCTATCATACTTTTAAGGCTCTAATGTGAAGCCTCATAGTACAGTAATGCGAATCAAAGTCCTCATTTTTATTCTTTAAGTGTCTTGGATAAAAGGAGATAGGCTCCTACTTCTAGAAACCGATTACACTCTGTGTCAATCACATAGACTGTCTTTACTTCCCAAGATATCTCCTGAATCTCTTTTCAGTCTGTTAACATGGGAGTTTATATGTATATGTCTGACGTATACAAGTACCGTTTCCCCTGCTATGGGTACTGGGCATATTGTCCTTCACTAAGTATTATGTACCAACCATTATGCTGTCTTTCCCAAGTCGATCAGCCTAAAATAGATACCCGGTAGTGTACTGGGAAGTAAAGGCGGCAGGAGTGATACTGGCCATCACTAAATCATTTGGTCTATACAGAGCACAAGTCTAGCATTCACATGCCCGAGGTGCCACCAACGTGAAAAACTGTCTTCACTTTATTTACTTCTTATTCTCTCTGTTTGCCTGTTCATCTCTTTGCCCACTGTACATCAGTCTCAACATATGTCTGTTGTGCATTAGTCTGCTATACCACTACTTTGTCTGTATATCACTGCCTGTATATCACACAATGTAAGACTAACAGATTTTCCAATACCCACTGATTACAGGCACACCCAGATGTGTTTTATGTCTACGAACCTCTACTATATTTATGGGATTACTACGTGCCACATAAACATCTCCAAGGGGCCAGTGTCAGGTAAGTATCCTGTTTTACAAATAATGAAAGTTGTCAAGAGAAAGGGAAGAAACATTTTTGCAATGCTGTTTAGAGATGACTTGCATGAAAAAAAACAAAAAAAAAAACACGAACAATAATTAACAGTATGTGGTATTTGCATGAAACTGCAAACAGGAAAATAATTTACTGTAAATGAAATTTGATTGACGTATTTTTTTTTTAAATCCAGAAGCCATAATCAATAAACCCTTTGGCTCGGTACTATTGATATCGCAACCCTTCGGCATTGGTTCCATAATAGATACCGTTAATCTGGGAAATATACGGCTTTCATGTATACCCCCGAATGTGAACTCGGACTACAAGGAGTTCGCCACCCCGTCGCCACGCAGCTAGTTTAACCAATCTTGCTAGCTAAAGACGCTATAAGAAAGAAGAAGAACTAAATGCATTGATAAATATTTGCTTGAAGCCATTAAAAAAAAACCAGTCAGTTCTTCTAACACGCAGTGGAGCATAGGCCCTCAACTAACTCACGCCAAGTCGTTTTGTCCTTCACATTCGCATGCAGCTCTCCCCATGTCCTCCCCATCTTTTTAAATTTAATTTTTTTGTGTGTGGCTTTTTGGGTTCTATGCCCCTTGGGTTCCAGTGCAAAAACATTCTAGTTATATCGTTCTCAGGTTTTCTAAACGTATGTCCTATTCACCGCCAGCGTTTTTACTTCACCACTTGGTCCACTGAAACGTGCTTAGTTCTCTCCCATTTTTAAACAGTCAGTTGCGTATCCTTTGTATGACGTTACAGAACCAGCATCAGCATGGGAGTGAGGGGTGTCTATGAATTTAGTAGGTATTTGTTTGTTATTGCTTCCTCAAAGGCCGGCGTCATATACCACTGTAAAATTCAACGTATAACAGTCTGCTGTCAAACAGCCCTCAACTGTGATTGAATAGGGTATTTCGGGATTATGAAGCGCGTTCGCAACGTATATGTTACTGACTCCGACAGATAGAAACACTAGCCGACAGAAAGAAAAACTAACTATATATGCCATATGCAAAGAATGTAAACGGGAAGAATATTTGAGGTTTAAACAACGGATCAACATCATGACACACGGGTAGTAACCCATAAGTGCTCCGTTCTTCTTCTGACTTAAGTCTGAGTCCGAAGACGCTCAGCAGAGTGCACAGGCTCTATAGCACTGGCGAGGATCCTGAAATACTTTGGGTAGATTTGTAACTCCAAATTTTGCCCAGGCAGCGCTGTTAGGCTACTCTTTTCGATTTCCAACTGCCAAGGGAATTGTTACGTGCGCAACAATGCACACGGGCGCCAGATCTCACTACCCAGAGACCAGGGGGGAATTACTAGAAGTCTAAGTCCACGTGAAAAACACAAATACGATACTATATACAGATAACTTATGTTTATGCAAAAGGAGACGACTTAGAACCTTTACAGATTCTCTCAACCCTCTCCCTCCACCCTTACAATGTTTATGAAGGACTCCAGCTGCTTTAGTCCTCACGGTTTCATCACCTCTGGCTGTGAGGCGATGTGAGAATCTGCACTTTGTCTCTTAGTGTCAGCTTGGTTGTTTTGTGTAAAGGTAAAGGGTAAAGTCGGGAGATGTGAACCAGCGTCATTGCACACGGTTATAAACCATAAGTGCTCTGCCACCAGTACGGACAGTTTATAAGAAATTGTCCGCCTGTGTACTCGTCCGCACGAAACTCCGTAGCTACAGCGACGTTCCTCCATTTACCCCAGAGTGTTAACTCTGGTACCCATTACCTAGAGGCTAGGTAAACCTTGGGGACCGTCCGGTTTTGAACACCGGCTGTGAGCTGTAGCGAGTCGTAGCAGGATTTAAAAGCGAGTCTCCTATCGTCTTCGCTAACGCGGCCCCCTGGTTGTTCTGTGTAATGTAAGCCTGTTTGTAAGATGCTGGAGATGCCGTTCTGTCTATTTCTCTGGCTCTGTAACCCGTTCTTTTACAGCCTTTATTAAACAAGATCGGCACCTGTTGCTTAAGAAGGCGGTTTGTAATTCAGATATACCATGTTCCATTCAGGGCAGGCGAACTGGCAGGTAAGTGCGTTGATTTCAAATATAGTGTGAAGCGCCGACCGTTGAGTTTTCCTAGATGCAATATGACTCCGATCTGATCTATTCAACAATCTCGAGTCGCACATCAACCGACTCTCTCACAATTAACTCCGGTCTCCTAGACTAAAGTCCACCAAGATACTCAGGCAAGCTTTCAACACCTTGTCAAGTGCCACGAGCACAAGAGTGCAAAAAACGGCGAAAACATTGACAGGAAGTCACTTTTTGTTTACAAAGATGGTGGTGGCACCTGTAGTACAGTATGTTTCTGTATTTAGGTCAACAAATAGGGTTACATAACTCAGGGCAGCATTTCCTATACCTCCTTTTCCTTAATTCGAGGAATAGCATCTTGTTCCATTTCTAGTGATTCAAGTGATTGTTTTTAAATTAATAAATTGTATGACTAATTATCCATATTGTCCTAGTTATTTCAGAATTTCTTACTGTCCGAGCTTTTAATATATTATCACACTCTGTCATACTTATTATTTTATCTTATCTTGGATACCACTGTTATTCCCGTTTCTTGTTTACGATAGTTTACATGATCCCAGTTTGATTATTAACTTCATATGTCTCAGCCCCTGGTTACACAATGACGATCATTCTTGCTACTCAGTAAACCAGTAAGCCCCTGGCCGATAGCAATTCCTATACCTCCTTTTCCTTAATTCGAGGAATAGCATCTTGATAAATTTCTAGTGATTGAAGTGATTGCTTGTGATTGGTCTGATCGACAGACCGACATACCTGGCTCCCCACTAAAGGACTCCCTGCCGCATGTGCCTAGCGAGTCATTTGTAGAGATTCTAGCTTCCCTGCCGACGAATCTCCCCAAATCTGTTTCGTTCCTGTGTCAGTGGATATCCAAAAACTTTCCTTCAGTGTCCCATTTGAAAAGAAAAAGTGAAAAACATACTAGTCCCAGCAAAATCTTGAAGCTCGCACATGCAAAGTAAATGCGTAAGGCAGCCGATAGTTTTGCAAGCACTAACGGTCTCTCATCAGAGAGACCGCAAGCAGTCAATCAAGAATGCCGTCATTTGTACACGCAGCAATACTGCATAAGTACACGCCATACTGAACGTAATTAACCACCCAAAAATTCTACACGTTTGAGCACGTAATTTCCGCGTGCAGAAAAACCTTAGGCCAGGGACGATATACTTGGCGTTACAACACAGTCCTGAAAGAGTTAGCGAACGTTGTGGACCAAGACATTATGAGCGCCAACGCGAAGGCTAGTCTTACCGTCACCCGCATGCGTTTCCTCAAGGCTAGGCAGATTTATAAAGGTAAAATCAACAAGGTCGCATATGCTCCATCAATACTTGACTGTGCGAGGAACTGGTTTACTGGCTGTCGACCTGCCTGGTTTCGATAGGTACACAGAGTCAATCCGGAAGACCCGCCTGAAACCCGACATAGTTGTTGTGTGCTAAATGAGTCAGCACACTACCAAGTATCTAGTAGGTACTCTTCAGCTTCCTCTCTTAGAAATAAAACTCGACGACGATGACACCGTCATACATGTTTATTTAACAGGATACATGACACAAATGCAGAGACGTAGTTATTGATCACAGCTGACATTCGCACATCGTCCATTTGTCCCCACTCGCTCTTTATCTCTCAATTTGTAGTGGCCTCTCCTTGCCTACTACAGCTCCAAGGACTACAGCGTCCCACACTCTAGACGCGCCCTACAGCTGAACAGGACGACTTCTCCCATTCACTGGACCTTGATATTAATTCAGCATACAACATGGCTGACTGGAGACGGACTCCTCTTGCCGTACTCCGAAACCAGGTACTAATGGCCTTCCGTCCCCTGGACTTACTTTGCCAGCGGGAACATATCTTCTTCCGTACCGCAACCTCGACACTTACTCAGACCTAAATGCCTTGTAGTCGTACGGTATTCTAGTCTGTTAGACTCGCGAGAGATATCTCGGACCCTGACTTGGTCTCTGACTCTCGATTTCTCTATATATCTTCTTCAGTACCGCAACCTCGACACTCACTCAGACATAAATGCCTGATAGTCGTACGGTATTCTTGTCTGTTAGACTCGCGAGAGATATCACGGACCCTGACTTGGTCTCTGACTCTCGCTTTCTCTCCCTCTCTTCTCGCTTCTCTCTCGACTGCTTTTCGATTGCCCTAGAGGGGCTTTAGCCCTCAGGCTACAGCTCACTCCCCTGGACCGTCTACGCATTCCAATTTATCCCTGTCAAATCCGTGTAGGTGGATGATGTCTACACGAGAGGCACGCTTGTATGTGCGTTCTCGTGACTCATGATCCCGTGGGTGTTCTCGGGACTCACGCTCATATGAGCGTTCTCGAGAATCACACTTATGTGGGTGGCTGATGTTACCTGAGAATCACGCTGTCACTTGATTCACACTTTCTCTGTTTATCTCGTTATCCATGCTTTCAGCCCCCCCCCCCCCAAACCGTGACCCACGCGTCCACTTTCTCGTGCGTGCACGCCTTGTTCATGAATATCTCACTGGTCTCCTCTCAAAACTCGGACCATGTTCCCCCCGTGAACTTACAGATAGTACAGGCATACCACTGTCCCTTCCCACAATATCACACTTTACCTAAATCAGCGCGCAACAATAGTCCTACACTATGCGGAGAAACACCAGCTCATCCTGATTGAGCTGACCATGCCGTAGGAATCACGAATGGACGAAAATCACTGCACAAGCTCGAGAAGTATGTGGATCTCGTGGTCGGTCTGAGGAGAGACGGAGTGTACCCAGTAAAAATCTTCGCCGTCGAGGTGGGAGCAAAAGGTCTTATCTCCACTTTCATTTACAGTGTGCTAAAGCGGCTGGGCTTGCGAGGAAACGAGCGTAAACGGTAACTAAAACAACTGGGCGAAGCTGCTGAAAGTGCTTTGAGCTGTCTCTGGACGCAAAGAAACGTCGTAGGGGATGGGTCTTGGTAGACTGGTCTGTGTCCCTAAAGGAATAGAGCGTCTTATCCCTTAAAAGCCAATGTGTCCGATAAATGTCTGCCGGTGTCTCTCTGCCAAAAGCCAAAGTCTAACCATTGTCCGATGAACCAACCATAAGCTTATCACTCTGGTCGTGATAGATCAATAGACAGACTTGCTTATCCAGCAATCCGCTGACGGATCAAGAGACAAGCTTGCTTATCCTGACGGCTCGTTTTTATATTTTACGTTTTCTTGATATCTTTACTAGACAGACAGACTTGCATGTCAAGTAACTGACTGACGGGCGTGCAAAATGACTCTTCTGTGGACATGTGGGATTTAAGATAAATCGATTTGCACCTCCCAAACGAGAAGCGAGCGTTGCAGTATCTCCCGGTTTGGCCTTTTTGGCCTTTTAGGCCAGAGGTCTAGGCCACTTAACGGTTTGGGTGAGGCTCGGTCAAGGGTCAGCTGCGGGTCAAAGGGTCTCGGGTGGTTTGAGGTCATGTGGCGGCTTGGATTGGGCTTTTGTGGGGTCTCGTGCTTTCTAAAAGTCGCCTTGTGTTTTCTAAAAGTCGGCCTGTGTTTTCTTAAAGTCACCTTGTCGACTTGTCAGGGAGAGACAGTGAAGTACTCTGTGTTATACATTGAGTGACTTGAGGTGTCCCAAAAGAGAAAGATATAGATTGAGTTGTTGTGTGCTGCTGATAGTGGACGATTTACTAAGTAACTTCGGTCGCCGACTTGTCAAGATCAGTGACAGACTTAAAAAGCACACTGGGTGACTTAAGGTTTTCAAAGGAGCAAGACATCAAGCAATATTCTCTGGAGAAAGATATCTATTGACTTAAAGTGTACCAAGGATAGTGGCTGACTTACCAAAGAGCTTCAATGACCGCCTTGTCAAGACCAGGGAACGACTTCAGGTGTATATTGAATGACCTAAGATGTTCCAAGGATAGCTGCCGACTTACCAAAGAACTTCTGCGAACCACTTGAGAAGTACACTGGGCTACTTATTAATTCCAAAAGAGAAAGATAGCGAGTGACGTAAAGTGTACCACGAATAGTAGTCGACCTACTAAAGAATTTTATTAAACAACTTGAGAATAAAAAGACCTTTGGTAAATTGTAAACTGACAGGATAAAGGCTCTGAAAATGAACAGGCGAAAATAGTCAAAACTGCGACTTTGTCGTAACTCTAACCATATGTAAAGCTTACTACGTGGCATTTTCCTGACTTCGTGCCAGAATTAGTACCGAGGAAGGCCCGTGGGATAAGGCATTCCACGCAATTCTGGCCAAACCAAACCTCTGGCTTTGTTGGGTCAACACATGTCCAACAAGTGCCATTTCCGAAGTATGTCACGAATGCGTAGTATGGAAACTATATTTTGGTGGTTTTATGCATAGCTGGATTAAGCAATTTTGAGGTTCTGAACACCTAAAAGATGGTACTCACCCATACAGGACCGATATTTACTTCGTACAGGGTGCCTTGATAAAAACTACTTTATGAGATTTGTGTTTGGGATTTGTCTGGTTGGATTGGCATCCGTATTATGACTCGGCCAAAGATTCAGGCTGCAAGACTCAGGCTGCAATATTGGATGGGAGCTCCCGGAGGGAGAGAGGCCTTAGTCTCCTTACAAATGTTCTGAAGGAAGGGGCCTCTAGTGGCTTAAACCTTATTTAAGTGAGTACTACTAACTCTTTCAGTCCCAAACAAGGCATGATGTGTTACTGACTAGTAACCACATGTCTCAAACGTTACATCAAGTGTCTTCGTGTTTTTAAATTTTGGTCAGTGTATACTAAATAAATCTGGCAACCACAGGGGTGTGTTTTATTTATTTGTTATTCCTACAGCAAAGCAAATGGTAAGTTTTTATGGAAAAATTAAAGAAGAAAGGAGGGATTTTTGTACAAAACCTTCAGGTAACAGAGGAAATAATAATAATACTAATAATTATTTTTTTTTAAAAATTAATTTGTTGAACTTCCTGTGTGGGTTCCGGGTTCCTATTGTGGGGAAAAAGAATCGAACCACTGCTCCCTACCAAGCATACGTGGTTATAGAGGACTAATGTTTTATTCGATGTGCAGTGCATCCGATTTAGAAAGCGATGAACCAACAGTCTACAAACAAAAACGCCAGAGATGTATAATGGATATGCACGCAAAACTCAAGTTTTGAAACAAGATTAAAGCCCAATTGCAGACGAAAAACCATAAGTTTCCGCCGGAAACCAGTGAACTTGATAAAAAAAAAAAAAAAAGATTTGCTTCTGGTGAATATCTATAATAA
This sequence comes from Candidula unifasciata, assembly GCA_905116865.2. Taxonomy (NCBI): domain Eukaryota; kingdom Metazoa; phylum Mollusca; class Gastropoda; order Stylommatophora; family Geomitridae; genus Candidula; species Candidula unifasciata. The sequence goes on along the minus strand of CAJHNH020008454.1, from coordinate 922,443 downwards.
TATATTTGAAACGATTGTGAAACGTTTAACAAATACTTGAAAGGGGTGGGGATGGGGTGCATAACCCTTTCATACATTTTCTAGCCGGGTTTAGCCACTATAAATATTAGAGCGTTGGGGTAGGCTGTCTGAGTTTAAAGGTTCAAGCGCCCCTGGTTCGATGTACCATGAAGATTTCAGTCATCGGCGACCAGGTCGACCATTCGCTCGCCGGCAGACGACTTCGTCATCGGTCGGGACAGTATTTGGGTTTGTCTCCTTTGATCGCATCAACACTGCAAGTCTTTTCAGTGCTCTTGATGGCGTGACGTGCTAAGCCATTTTATACGGCAAACAAAGCTCTTCCATCGGGGATGCTGGTTGAATGTGACGATTGTTCTTTTCTTTAGCAAAGAAACATTATAAACATCGGGGGTCGGGTGGGGTGTCTGAGCCCAAAGGTGCAAGCGCCCCTGTGGATGTCACTCAGTTAACTAAACAACTTGCCTTGTGGCCTGCTCGTTCGTTGGTTTTTGTAGTGTAGCATTCTTATTGTTTCATTCGTTGATAAAGACTAGTCGAAATGCGAGGTTGCGTCTGGGTGCGTCTTTTCTTCTTCTTCTTCTTCTTCTTCTTCTTCTTCTTCTTCTTCTTCTTCTTCTTCTTCTTCTTCTTCTTCTTCTTCTTCTTCTTCTTCTTCTTCTTCTTCTTCTTCTTCTTCTTCTTCTTCTTCTTCTTCTTCTTCTTCTTCTTCTTCTTCTTCTTCTTCTTCTTCTGCGTTCGACGTCAGTCATGCTACACATTGAGTCCCGTCTGGGTCAAAAATAGGATTGTGCGTCTAAGGTCGCCACCGGTCCCCCATAGCTTCTCTCGCAATGTGTGTCTTTTCTATTCCCTCCCATCCTTTCCTTGGCTAGAAAATAGCTACATGACTGCAGAATGTGCTCAGGTGTTTGTGGTCCTGTTTGACAGGCACATTGTAGGGACTGTACAATCTTTATTTTATGCATGTGGTAGTTGAGCCTGCAGTGTCCTGTATGTAGACGGAATATTGTTGTATGTTGCTTTCTGTTGAGTCTGCTGATGGGGTCTTGTGGATGTTTAAGCCGGTCAACAAGAAGGAGAAAAGATTATTTATTTTAACATCCACAGGCAAAGAACAAAACACTTCTGGCGTCAGAGCAAACCCTACCTGCCAGAACCACTCGACTTTCTGGACTACATGTTTGGATGTAACATGACTACGTACAACGTGGAGTTCCTCACAAATGTCTGGCACAGCTGGGACTTCAGTGCCGTGGATTGTTTTAACAGATGGGAACACGGGAACGTTCTGGTGAACTTGACTCAGGATTGTGTTGACAGACTTCATCAAAGGTCAGTTCTCCCTTGAAGATTGTTTTTCTGGTCTCTGTGATTTTTGCGATGGGAGTCGCCCTTGTGTAACGGCTACACGCTCGCCTGCGAATCGGAAAGTCATAGGTTCGGGTCCCGACGGAGCCGGACGTTGCTTTGCTTTACTTTGTTTGCTTTATACCAGCACAGTTGTCTTAGCCTGGGTTATTTTCTCATAAAACTTCGACTAAGGAAGCCACCACGTTGTAGCGGCTAGACGCTCGCCTACAGATAAAAAGGTCGTGTATTTAGAGCCGCATGAAGTGATTTTTTTTTTCTCATGACCTTGGCACCCAGGTCGACTATTATCAGAAGCAAAAACTTGCCACGAATTAAAAAAAAACAGTAAACCCACCTATCCGCTATACTGACCGGAACCTCGAACTAAAAAGTACCTCCAGCAAGACTGTTCATAATTTGCCAGCGATCACGAGAAGAAGAAAAAATAACACTTAACAATGAAGCGAGACAGAGAAAGAAAATCTAGCACAGAAGAGCCAAACTGCCAATTACTGCCTTTGTTTTACCACATTTTGCAGTGTAGGCGGGTGAGTCTTTGAGACTAAGGATTTATGGCCGCATGGCTAGTTCTGTCGCCACGACTGTGCAGCTGAGGATTTTTTTTTCCCCTGACAGAAAAAAAAAATCCTCAGCCTTAGCGAGGATTCGAACCTGTGTCTCCTCAGAAGAGCAACCCAGCAATATAAATTGTGAGGGCCGTAGATCTGCAGACTAAGTGAAAAGAAAAACAGAGGAATTGAAAACTTAAAAAAATGTTACATCTGAAATGCCGCACACTCGAATATGTGTTTCGGTTTCTTTACTAAACAAACACACACACACACACAACACGCACACACAAGACAACAGACACAACACACACACACACTCACACACATTTAGCTACAGATCAAGCTTTTTACATAATAATGTGTATGGATAACTTTTCTCCCTGATTCTTTACAGAAATAAAAATCACATTTGATTATTTTAAATTATTTTCACTTTTTGTGTGTGGTTAATACGAGTAAGTCGGCTCTGTGGCTAAGTCGATGCGAACGCTTCGCTTCGTAATGCCGAGATGCCAGATTTGATCCCAGCTGCGGGCCATGCGCCTTGCGTTGGTTTCGACAGTGGTATCAAGAAAGCCGACCGTCCAGTAAGCAATGGCAAACTACTGTATGTAAATTGCCTATAGAAAACACACAGCAGCGGGAAGCTGCTGTGTGGTTGGTTCTGCAACGTCCTGTAAAGGATACGCAACTTTATACGAGTAAAGCTCCTCCCCCCTCCTCATCCCCACCCCAAACCCCACGGTGTGGAGAGAGAGAAAACACACACACATTTGGTTATACCGCAAACTTTTTACATTTTTCGTTTGTATGTGCAACATTAGTTTTGCGTTTCTTTAAAAACAAAACACATTTGATTTTATCTTTTAGTTTTCATATCTTATTATTTCCCATGGGGATTCTTGGGTCCAACTCTGTGTGTGGTGGTGGTGTGTGTGTGTATGGGGGGGGGGGTGTGTTTGTGAGGCATAGACTCTCTTCCACACAACAAGCATGTCGTAAGATGGATGCTTCCTTCGAAGTGGGAGTGCATTTGCCCGAGAGGCGAGGAACCAAAAGTCTGCACACACAAAAGCCAGATCTAATTAAAAAAAAAAAAAAAAAGAATGCACACACAATGCTCAGGCTCTGGAACAATTCCAGAAGTAGATGAACAACCAAAACTTTCCGTCGGAGTTCCCAGCAGGTAATAGCGAAGAAGAAGAAGAAGAATATATATTATGCATATAATCTTTTTTTCCTGTTTCTTTACAAGATGCCTGAACAAGACGATCGTGCAGAAAGTTGTACGTCTCTCAATGGCTGAAGCAGACGTCTACCTACAACGAGATCCAGACGTGCGGATCATCCACCTGATCCGTGACCCGAGGGGCATCTTGCTGTCTAGGATGCGTTTCAACCAGAAAACTAGTGGAGAAATGCACAAGAATTATACAAATATCTGCCGACGGATGTGGGAGGACATCAGAGTCTCGCGAGAAATCGCCGAGAAACACTGGGGTAAGTTACTCGTACATTGACAGATAAGTTATGACAATGGCGAGGCATGCACGTAACAGCATCATAATCATAAACCATTTCTGCCGTTAAGCGACGTGGGGAGGAATAATTTGCGATCCAGGCTATTGTCATGCCGTGAAGGCGTAGAGTGTCTTTAATGTTGTCGATTCATGTTTTCCGCCGCTGTCCTCTTTATCTTGTAGCTGATCTTCTGAGATGTAGTGTTTGTGATGGTATTTGATCTTGCTGCATTCTAACGAGATGGCCAAACCACTTGATCTGCTGTTTCTCGATGAATCTAGTACAAGGTGTCGTTCCCACAGTTTGCCTGATAGTTCCATTATTAACGCGATCTTGGATGGTTAGTTTGGCTGCTTTTCTCAGGCACCTCATCTCGCAGGTGGTGATTTTGCGTATACAGGCTTTAGATAGTGTCCATGTTTGGCACTTTTCATTGCCAAAGAAAAATGCAGTATTTTACTATTTGTTATAACTGTTTGTCTTTTGTTACAAACATGATGAGAAGCACCTTTCCGTCTTTCCAGACAATAGTGTCACATTGTGCTCTGAGGAGGCACGTGACTCACAGCCCATGGCGATGGCGAGTGTGACTACCGAAACCTGCCCGCATTAAGAAAAGTCTTCCACAATTATAGCATGGGATTTCAGGACCGTTGTTGTCAACATTTGTGTTTAGTCTGTTTCTTCTCAGACGCTCTGCTCTCATCCTTTCTGCAATCATTTCTTACTTCATTCTTATTGCCTTCCTGATGTGCCCTCTTCACACAACAAGGTATTATTTGCCACGAGTCCTCCTCAATACCAGTATCATTCATTTCCCGCTTGCTCACATCTTTATATCGTAGTAGAAGTCGACTTGACATCTTCTACCCGTCTTTAATTAACCATAAATGATGTCCTTTCTCCAGGTGTGACCTAGCCACCTAAGTCTTCGTAGACTGTGCACTAAGAAGACTTGTAATATCTGCTCTTTCCAATACCTAAGTGTTTGTGATTTTGTCCTGCAATTTAACGCCAAGTATTCTTCTTAGGCATCGCATGTGAAAGTTATTTAGTCGTTTCTCCAGGTGCGAATAAGTTGACCAAGTTTCCCTGCCATAAAGCAAACACCTGAGAACACAAGCCCGATAGACAAGTCTTTGTTTTAATCATCATTTTATTATAAATAACATCGACTAGGATTACGTCTCCCCGAGCAAGTGAAGAAAGTTAACATATGAAGAACCTGGTTCGTTGTTGTTGAGATGTTTGTGTTTTGCTTTGTTTTTACCACCCATAGTGGATGGAATATGTTCAGCAACCAGTTTCTCTAGTCGTCGATCCGTTCTGGCCAAATATGCAGAATTACAGGTGCATTTAAATTGGTAATTAGTTTCATTTTAATCAATGGTTACTGCAGTATGCACCTGATGAGGTGCAGCAAAATATGCCAGGCAATAAATTGTGCAATCTGTTGTTTGTGTCTTCTTTTTTTCAATTTCCCAACGGGGAAATATTGCGTTGATATTGATTATGTTTTTTTGGGGCTAAGATCAAAGTGTAGATCTGCTGTACTGGGTTGTGCCAAAAGGACCGGGATTGGCCACAACTAAGTCACGGGTGAAACCCGATCGGCAAAACCAATCTTAAAAAAAAAAAAAAACTTTGCCGGGCGGTTTTCCCGTTCAGTCCGAATTACCGACGTAATATCCTCAGGGTAATCAGGCTGCCAGGCTGGGCATTTTGGAGACCGACCCGGTAAAAAAAAATGATTATGTTAGAAATACCCTGACGTAAAGCTGCTATCTGGCACAACGATTGTCTGACTAAACTCGAATATTTTTTTTCTTTTCAAAGGTAGAATACTGACCATCCGATATGAAGATCTGGCCCAGCATCCATTTTCTCTGACCACGATCTTGTATCGGTTTGTTGGACTGGATGTTCTTCCAGGTGTGAAGAGTTACGTTCGCTCAATAACTAGTTCAGAGCGATTCAGGAGCAACGGAAAAGTCATGGGTGAGTAGACCCCTCCTCCCCCCCCCCCACCCCCCAAAAAAAAAATTTGACACAATTATTTTCTCAGCACAGCAGCATGAGAAACATTTAAACTTACAATGAAATCAGCAATACATTGCAAATTATAATTCTCATATTTTATATACACAGCCCTACCATATATATATATATATATATATATATATATATATATATATATATATATATATATATATATATATATATGGTACCGAAACCTGGACACGGAGCAGACAATTATAAAATTGTAGATAACAAAAGACTAAGTCCTATTTTATAGAAATTAAAAACAAGTAGAGCAGGTCTGGACATATTGGAAATGAAAATAGGGTAACTGAAGAGAGAGAGAGAGAGAGAGAGAGAGAGAGAGAGAGAGAGAGAGAGAGAGAGAGAGAGAGCAGGAGAGAGAGAATGGGGGAAATAAATATTTTCTCCATATTAAAAGATGATAAATAAACATAAGACTTGAGGCGGTATTTGAATAAAGGCGAGCAAAAGGCAAGATATAGTCAGTGATACAAGTGGGATTATAACATGAGACGAATGTTAGTTTAAAATAATATGCAGCCAAAGCGGAAATTGATACAGTGTATCAATAAATACAAACTATTTTTTTTACTTTGACATAGTCAGGTGGACGTTTGAAAGAGAGGCGGTTGGTCGAACGGTTAAGAACGCATGGGACCTAGTTAAATCTTCATCAATCAATCTTCAGTTAATGGTTTTTTTTGGGGGGTGGGGGTGGTGGGGGGGGGGGGGTCTGTCATCTAATGTACCCTGCCAACGGGCGTAGGCGCTCATGCGTCTCCATAGATTACGATCCCTGGTTGCCTAGAACAGCTCTCTTGATGATGCCATCGTTTCAACCCATCCAGCATCATCTCTCTTTATCTGCCTCTACCCCTTTTTCCACTGATCTTTTCAGTTGTCACAATGTTCTCCAATTCTCTCTTCTCATTATGTGGCCAAAGAACAGTGTTTGTCTCTTTCTTATTGTTGTTTATAGAGACCTACTTTCATTAGCTTCTTTCAAACAATTGTTGTTAGCTACTCAGGCCGTCCAAGGTATTCGTAACATTTGTTTCAGAAACCACATCTATGTTGCTTCCAAATTCTTCTTAATTTGTTCAGTGACATTCCAAGACTCGCTGCCATACAGCTGAACAGGTTCTGTGTAACATTTTAGCACCCTCTTTCTGACATTAAATGAGAACGATTTATTGCATAAGATATTTATTTTTATTTTCTGAAATGCATCTTTCGCTCGACCTATTCTACTTTTAATCTCTGTCACACATTTTCCATCTGAGGATATGACTGATCCTAGATATTTGAATTTATTGACTTTGTTAAGTCTTTTTGGTCAGTGTCGACCAATATATATATATATATATATATATATATATATATATATATATATATATATATATATATAATAACATGCACAGTCCATGGCGACAGCACTCGCCGCGCGGCCTTAAATATGAAGTCTCAAAAACCCCTACCTACACCAAACAAATTGTAAACACAGACAGTTTTTGTAGTGATGGCAGCTTTCTGGAGGAGGAGGCCGCAGCGACTGAGGAAGATAAGGAGGAGGAGGAGAGGAAGAAGAAGTAGAAGTTAAACCGAGAAGAGAAAAAGAAGGGAGAGAAGAAGACTGAATGATAATTCTTCGGGAACCGTGGTGCAGAGTTTGCCTGTCGATCTACTAGCTCAGAAACCAATTGTGCGTGCAAGACCAGGACGAGAAATACACACCTGTAGAGAAGCATTTCTGGGTGTGTAACCGTCCTCTATTTCAGGACAAAACGCACAAACTCTCTGAGATTCAGCTTAGGCGGGAAATGTTTCCTATAAGAATTTTAGAATTTAATTGTTAACAGAGTCCCGCCCAATTCTCAGAGGGAAATGAACATACGGGGAAATAAAACTACATGCAAAACAAATGATTACATTG
>CAJHNH020008454.1:585000-912500 GCA_905116865.2 Candidula unifasciata | reverse complement strand
CTTTTCTGCCTACCCCCGGGATTGAACCCTGACCACAAGGAGTTCATCACCCGGTCTCCGCGCAATCTGGTTTAGCCAACTACGCTAAAGAGCCGGGCGTGTATTGTGATAAACTATAGTAAAATTATAGTTTAGGTAAGCAAATAATCGCAGTGCCATCATTACAGCATACGCAGCTGATTGATTAAGGTACCATTAGCTCTAGTAAGTAAGTAAATTCTAAATCACCAGGACATAACACAGAGCGATAAACACCTGGTGACACAAGGTGCCACCATGCGGATGAGGATCACCCGTGGACAGGTCCCGGAAACCCCGTTGCCGTTAGGGCATATTTATCGCCCGGCTATTTTTAGATATAACATCAGCTCTCTGAATCTGCAGTTCATATCCCCAACCACGTTTGGCACCGTGGAAAAGCATTCCAAATGAAATCCGCAACTTACAGTGTCACGTCATGAAAGACGTTGCGTATGGAAGCTCGCTGTTCTTCGAGATACGCCTAGACAGATCAAAGGGAGACAGAACAAACAGGAAACACCAAGAAAGCAGAAGGAAGACATGCACCAGTGACAACAGGACGAGCGGTTTGATTCGGGTGGAAGCATCAAGCCCAGAAATGGCACAAACTCTAGTATTCAGTCACGAAAGTGACGCAAATAACCCAGACCACAAATATAGGCGGAGACTGCTAGCAACCTAGGCTAGCTAGCAGCAGTCTGAACGTGGTCGTGCTTTTCTTTTGTTTTCTCAAAAGGACATTGACTTTGACGTGTCACGCTATGAACTCAGCTCGGTAGCTAGGCAAGGGAACTGTATCCTGTCGGTCCATATATGGAGAGAAATATGCAACAGATAACAACTGCCAGAAGCACACACAAAAACTTATATGAATAAAATCAGTAAGGCTGCCTATCCGCTATACTGACCACCAGTTTTATATTTAAAGATAGCAAATGTTAAAGAAGCTATATTGTTTAAATATCTGGGCAGTATTTTCATAGATGATGGAATGTGCCAGAGACAGATATAAACAAGATGCAGAACGGCAGACACAGAAACTTATCAGCAGTCATTTTTATCGTGCATACGAAGATTACGACTGAAGTCAAGCGACAAATGGTAGACAGTAAATTTTCTTCCAGAAATGTGTAACCAGTGACAAACTCTGTTCCTTTAAAAAACATCACACGGAAAAAGGGGATGGGGGTGGGGGATGTGGGGTGGGGGGGGGGGGGTGTTTGGAGCGTAGGGGTAAAAAAAAAGGGGGGGGGGGAACCTAGTTACATCTGAGCCGAAATGCTTGAGAATGGCAGCGGGCTTTCTGGAAGAAACGGTATGTCAGATAACGACAAAGAACATATATAACAAACACAACATTATGCCACTTTAAGTATCTGTATTGATGTCTGTGTATAAATGCGTGTTTCTGTGAGCGGAAATGTAGTAGTAGTAGTATTTTTTCAACAATATCCTGTTTAATCCTCAGGTTATAATTGAAATATATAGTAATAATGAATTTTTCAGAGTAAATATTTGTTATTTTATATTTATAAGTCGCGTAATTATTTAAATGTACTGTCTGACATATTGCGGACATGTCTGTGTTTGTATCTTAATTAACTTCAGATCCCCCCCCCTCCCCCCTTTTCCCCTTTTACAGCAAAAAAGACAGCGCGGAAATACCCTTTCAAAACTGCATATCGTTGGAGACACGAACTTCCGTTTCCACTGGCCAGAGAGGTGGACCAGACGTGCAGGAAGGTCTTGAATGCTATGGGATACATCTCTTACCCCACTGAACAGCAACTCCGAAACGTAAACATTCCAGCTAAATTGAACTCTTACGGCAAAGGCCTAATGACAGCTCAAATGGTTTAAGTCAGTTTAAAAACAGCCTACAATGGAAGAACGCCCGTGGTTTATATCGTTGGGTTCAGCCACAACAACATATTCGTTTAACTGTGAGTTATAATGCTAAGATTTGCCCACTTAGATGATTGTTTGTCAGTGATGCAGTTCTCAAAGGACTATACAGTATCGGGCTTTGAGTACCAAGTCTAATCAAGCTGATCATATGAAGAGCATGCTAGGAGAAAGCTTGTACGATAACGATATAGTTGTATGTGCGCACCAAAAAGTGGCTTGAGAAATATCTGTAAAAGAGAACAGGGGGAAGCTTTTGGAGTGTCATTACGTGGCAAGTGAAGAACAAGAAGAACAGTTAAAGGTTAACAGTACATTTCATTTATGTCGGTTAATAAAATGGTCGAAGCGCAAATTAGCGAAAATGCATACTACAAACTTTTGTATATTATTTCTCCATCGTCATAGCATGGTTCAGGGGATTCGTCCGGCTATACTTTCATGGTGATGCTGTAATGCGAGGCAAGGAGCGAATGGATTTACGATTTCAAGAACGCCATAAGTTGTAAAAATAACTTTCGACAAGGTAGATATGTGGAACTTCCGTTGGTATTAGGACTGCGCTGACTGCTGAATTTGGGGATGGAGGGTTCTTTTTGTGATGCCCAACGTGCGGTTATCCTGCTTTCTGACTCAGGTCAGACCATGTCGGATTGTGCAACACGTGGACAGAACTAGGATAATTGTTCATGCTAGTCGCCAGGAAACTTGCTTATGTCCAGTGTCCTTGTCGGAATCACACGGCTAATATAACTTACATTTCAATCTCGGGTCAAAGGACAGACGTTTTTGTCCCCCAGTTTCCAAATTTCAAGATTCGAGGGACGACCCTCCTGGAAATGTCCAGGACTGAAAAAAAAAATCAAACTTCCAAATATGTTCGCTTGAGAAATTATCCATAGAGGTGTTAAAATACATTAGAGTACTCACAATAAAGTCACAAAAAAGAAGTCACAGTAAAAACTGCACTCATGAACTGACCGACGCAGTCTGCTAAACGTTATATCTCGTCTCATTCTGTTAAACGTTATATCTCGTCTCAGTCTGCTAAACGAATTCACAACCTTCAGAGCACAAGACAAATGGTTTCACCTCTTGGTCAGGAAGACCTTTTTTCATTTGCAATGATTCCCAATTCTGGTTTCATCGTGATATGAGAATTGTTTGCCTATCATACGTATTATACACCAAAAATTGGTGTATATTCACACTCCACAACTGTTATGACAATTAAAGGCACCATCACACACACACACACACACACAAAACAATGAACCGTTAACCAAATCTAGTACTGTGAAATTAAACTGTACCAAAGTGTATGTGTGCTTGCGCGCGTTCCCGTGTATGTGTGGAAGGGGTGTGGGTCAGAAACACAACAAACGGGAAACATTGCAGTGACTGAAAACTGGAAGTGACACCAAATAACCATAGTAGGGTTTAGTAGCATTTTCAAGATATTTACAATGAGGGAAATGGGTGGAATAAGAGTATATATTAGTAATTTAGCTCAGGAATTCCAGGGACCCAAATTTGTGTTCAATATTTGTTAATATTTTAATCTGCCATGTGTCATATTTGTATATTCTTCTTCTTCTTAAAGTCCATGCCGTGTGGCGCTGGTATTCATGTCTGCCCACAACCTTCTGTCTTGTGTACATTCAATCAATGACAGATGATCCTCAATTCCATGATGTCAAACTGTCCAGCATCTTTTCTCTCTGTCTCCCTCTGCCTCTCTTCCCCTCTAACTTTCCTGCTGTCACCATGTACTCCAGTTTTCTCCTTCTCATCACATGACCAAAGAATGTAGATTGTCTTTTTCTGATGGCGGCAATCAGTTCTCTTCAGGAGTCATTCTCTCAGGACACCCTCATTACTTTTTGTTTAAATCTATCCAGAGTATTCTCATGATTCGTCTTTAAAACCACATCTCGGCAACTTCCAAAAATTTTTTCACTAATCAACCGACTGACCCTGGTTCACTTCCGTATTTCAAGATAGGATTTATATAGCTTTTGAAGAATTCACTTTCTCGTCTCAACAGTCAAAGAAAGATTGCAAAAAATATTCTTCATTGTGTAAAATGCTGCCTTTGCTTGAGCTGTTTGACTTCCTTAACACATCTTCAATCTGATGCTATCAGGGTACCCAAGTACTTAAACATATCAACTTGCTTGAGATTTGTCCCATTTACTTTGATGTAGCATTTTGGAGGGTCAGTTTTCTTTGTTGTAATTACCATTACCTATGTTTTTCTACTGTTCAAAATAAGACCCTTTTTGTTACAATTATATCCATCACTTCTTGCAGTTGTGTTTCATTTTCAACTATCAAAATTATGTCGCCAGTTTATCGCAGGTTGCTAACATGCCCACCAACCGTTATTGCTGGCATAAGCTATGTATGGATCTAATTATTATTTCACTGTACAAATTGAATAAATCGGGTGATACTACACATCGCTGTCTAACACATTGTTTAATGTTTTGAAAAGTTCAAACTTTGTTGTAAATCCTTATTGCTGCTTCTTAATATATGTTTTTTATTTAAAAATTTTTTAATTGTTATATCTTTACCATCAATGTTTAAGGCATTTGCATATTATTCGATGTATTTTGCAGCTTTACCACAATTAACTTTTTTTATTTCTCCAAAACTGTGAACTGTGTTGTCAGGGGCATCTGCGCACCCCCTTCCCTTCCCTAAGTTAAAGGGGCCTAATCTAAATTGTAAGGCACCTACTACTACTACTACTGCTGCTGCTGCAGCTACTGATTATTAACAAGCACTTAAGCAAGGCATCTACAGACACTTTGAAAATGTGTATTAAAAAAGGGGGTGGGAGGAGGCCAACGTCTTTCTTCCTTCTTCTTCTTCTTCTTCTTTTCCTTCTTCTCGGTCATGGCTGGAAATTCCAGTGAAAAATTCTGTTTTCATCCACTTCTGAACTTTAGCCTTGTCTCAAAACCTGAGTCCATTAATGTACTGACCAGTTCGATGCTCCTTAACTCTTTGAGTCCCAGGGGGTTTAGCATCACAGGCCCAAGGGGTAGTCAAGAAAGATGTAAAATCTGCACATCTTGTGTTCACTGGGCTTCTAGGTAGGAATTTATGAACGTATGATGCCTTCCTTGGGACTCAAAGAGTTAAGGTTGGTCTGTCAATGATTCAAAACAGCAATCCACATAACATCAATGTTAAACCAAAACACTGTCTGTTCCAACATTTAATATATCCAAATCTGACAATAATAAATATAGAAATAATATATAGCAGCGTTCACCTGTGAATTCAATAATCAATCCAAACACAAAGTCTGGTGATTATGCAACCATTACTTGACTTAATTAAATACAAAAATGTGGCAATAATATAGACATTTAACAATGTGGCGTTCACTATGACAATTAAAAAAAACAACACTTTCGATAGCTGAGAATGAAAGGCAGCTATGAACATATAGCCCCACTTTACAAAATACTGTTAACTAAAAAAAAATTTAAACAATTAAAAATGTACTCCATTCCAAATGAATTTTCAATGTTTTTTTGTAAGTGTTTTAACTCTTTCTATATCATTCAATTCCCATTAGATTCATGGGTCAGTCCTGATAAATATACTTCTTGTTGATTCTCTTCTACCGCAGACATGTGCTATATTAACCAATTTAAGTTCTTATAGTGTCATATTGTGATGTTTTTCTGACCCAAACATTGGCTAATTTAAAGTAAAACCAAGGATAAAAATAGTCATAAATTACCTGTTTGTGCTGAAAGAGTTTATCACATTTGATATTTAATGGTATCTGTAAAAAACAAAAAACTACAGGATGTGTATTCTGTAATTTCGTTTGGGACATGTTTTTCACTGTTATAAAAAGATCAAATGGAATTGTGTCACTGTATGTCTTAGTTCCTTGGCTCTCAGGTCGACCCAGCCTTGATCGGGTAACAGGTACAGTTCTGGGAAGTAAAGGCCGCTGGCATGATGCTGACCACATCATCCACCCAGTGCTGATTGGTCTATAGAATATAGGCCACAAGGTGTAAAAATGAGTCCTTTACTTTTTCTTTACTCTATGTCTTAGTTATCTAACTCAGCAGTTCCTAATTAGCTAAGACTGGAGGGCCCCACTTATTTGTGAAGGTTTGTCACAGACCCCAGAATTTTTTATAGTTGCACTAAAGAACTTATTAAGTCAAGATAAAGGCCCGTTTTCCATGCCACTAGGTGTACTGGGCATAAACGTAATTTAAAAAAAATGACTTTTTTCCACGGCATCAGGTCTGGTAATCTGGTAATCTTAGTTTTAGCTTCATAGCAAACAGGTCACCCCATAGTAGCTCCGCTCCTGTTTATCACTGTTCAAATTAAATCCACAGCTCACAGTGTTACGCCATACACTCAACTCAGAAGCTGGGCAACAAAACTATATCCTTCCAGTCTACAAATGGAGCAAAAATGCAACCGCCACCCTCTTTCAGAAGCAAAAAATTTGCCACGGCTAAGATAAAGTGGCCGTGCCTAGCGTCCATTTTGACCTGAAGTATTATGTGAGGGTTTATAAACGGTCACCCCAGCAGTACCCTCACTATCAGCTGTGGAAGGGGCTTAGGACATTACATCCACCAGCAAGCGTTGCCCCTATAACGACCTGACTGCCTTCGTTAATGACTGTTCATCCAACAGCCATGCAGTTCTTTGGCACGAAGGAGGAGAGAATCAGGTCTGCTGGGTACATAGGGCCAGACCTATTCTTTACAGACCCATCGGCGTCGATCTGGGGGTCATGGTCATTTCTGTAGAAAAAAGAGCAACACAGCCCTGCCAGGAGCTGAACCCTTGATCTTCCTATATGCAGGCGAGTGTCTAGCCGCTACATGATGGTGGCTCTCTAAAGAACTTATTATAACTTATAAATATTAGAATCGCAAAAAAAAAAAAAAAAAAAAAAGAACTGCATTCTTAAGTTAAGATGTTTGTGTTTCGCATGTAGATATCATGCACCTCTTAATTTTTTTTTTCAAGTAACTGCCATAAATAGAAATCGCTGATCTACAAGTAATTTCCTTTCTTCTGCCCATTCTTATTATGTAGAGTATTGCAGGTAACATCTGTGGGATGTATGTGTCTCCCCCTACCACAAGCCAACATTAGGTCAGATAGCATGCACAACTGTACAGTACCCCGCCATATACACTTAACCCAATCAATCAATCAGGTTCCATCTGCACAGTGAAGGTTAACTGCAATGGATTACCAAAACGCTCTGTCTCTTGCCCTGGTTGCACACTCTTTCCGACTGCTGCCCATCCATCTCTTGATACTTTCCTCCCACTTGTATCGCTGCCCACCTCTTGATCTCCTGCCTTCGACTTTTCCTTTTAGTATGGTCTTCAAAGCATGTAATATCTTTTAATGTGGCAAAATTATATACACTTAACTACAAAGCTAGGTGACCAGAAGAATGCAAGTAAATGCCCCAAAGACTAAGTTTCACCTCAAGTCACTAAAGCTGAGCTGTGTCACAATTCACAACATAGACAAATTAATGGCTTACAGGCAAACTGGAAGAAAAAAATGTATAATGTTGTTAGAAGAAAATATACAGCTCAACCATTTGAAAAAAAAATATGACAGGAAACTAACTGCATAATGTCAGGGCTTTGGCATTGGTTTCTTAGAAATTACATTGCATAGTGTCATCTAGGTATCATTTCTATGTATGGTTTTTGTGTATGGTTCAAGAATGGTTTGTTCATGAGTAGCACTGGCTACTTGGTAATTCTTCTTCTTCTTCTTTGCGTTGACCTGCAGTATACTCTGGTGAAAAGTTCTGGCTGGTCGTCCACTTGTGGACTCCTGTTCTAGAGAATGAGTGTTGCATGCACATCTGTTTTATGTACTTGACTCATCTATATGCAGACTGTTTGTTCCTTGCTTCTCAGGCAGATGCAATCGACTCCAAAGGAAGCCACCAATCAGTCATCTCTGATGACATGCTTTTTAGGTAGGCTTGTTTTTCCTATAACAGGACCCCGGAACCCACATGGGGGACTTGGTTATTAAATAAACATTCTTTAACTGGTTCCAGTGTACAATTTAGAAGGAGAGAAATGGTAAGACAGAATCACAAACGCTGAGAGACAGAAAGACAGACAGGCAGGCAGAGATGAAGGTAGCAAGAGAGCTAAACAAATTTCAACAAATCAAGAGCTGATAAAAAGATACTGTCACTGCCTAGGGGATATACCTAGATAATCTGTAAAATAAGAATATCGCTTCCCTGGAACCCACTGGATAAAAGAAAGCCTAGGAGCAAACAGGGATGAAAGTAAGAGAAAGGCAGGAATAATATGAGGAGGACAGGTTTGGGTTGCAGGAAGCTCCAAAGATAGGACAGATCAGCTTGGTGCAAATAGCTTGAGAGCCTATGCTCCAATGAACGGAGGTGGGGGGGGGGGGGGGGGGGGGCAGAATCATAAAAAAGGAAAAAAGTTAGTTGCGTATCCTTTACAGGAAGTAACGGAAACAACCACAGAATTTTCTATCTGTTTGTGATTTTAATAGGCAATTTTACTTTCAGTAGTTTGCCACTGCTTCCTAAATAGTCGGCTCTTGATAGCACTGTTAAAACCAATGCAAAGTCATTCTGGTTGAACTAGATAATTTTGCCTCTGCTGGGACTGAAGTTCTACCACTGTCATGGCAGGCAAGCCCACTAATCACTATGCCCCACAGCTTCTCCAACACATGTGTATAATATTTATTAACCGTTCATTTATGCAGCTAATTTTACAACTGACAACACATAAATTAACTTCAGAGTTATCCACTACTGACATCTGCCTATCCTAAATCTCCCATTTACAATTTTACAAAATCAAATATAAAAACAAGCTAACTTTTATAAACTCAAGTTTTTGGGAGCATATATTCAATTGTACAGAATATTCAGAAAGTCGCTGGTCTTGTTGCAACTGAAAATTAAATACAGCAATGAATATCACAATAGTGCCCGACTTCATAGCTGTGATTTGACATTTAAACTCATTGACACCTTAGGAACACACCAGGTGTTTATTAGCTACTTCTCAACCATTTTGCCCTGCAAAGGCTAAAAAAAAAAAGGCCATAAACCTGTGGGAATTCCCAGAAAAAAAATTCATAAAAACAGACAACCATATTACACAGGTCACTAATACATTTGTGAAACATTTACTCATCTATATTTTAATTTTGTCTTAAAAATGTATAAAGATATATAAAATGATAATCAAAAGACATGAATTGGAAGAATAATTAAATGAAATATATTCTCAGCGGTCTTAAAAATCAATATGTATCCGGTGATTCCTACTTATTGGAAAATTTGATATCAACTTGGCTTTTAAAAACCCATGAAGTTATAAGGGACCCTCATCCCACTCCCAATGCTATTTTTAGTTACTATATTCATATCCTGGCCTATTAACCACTGCGCGGGTACACAGAAAACCAATGGAAATGGAACTTAACTATTTATTTTTGAGAATAGATCACTGCAAACATGGTGATATATCGGCATTTATGGGACTGTGTCAGTACAGTCATTTAGTCTTCTCGAGGTGACAGGGTTAAGTGCCCCCTCCAGCTGTTGTACCAATCCATGCTACCCCAATTGTTACTGTAATACCTAAATTCACACACCGTTATTATTTTAACCACTTCAGACCCAAATGTTTACTTCTTCTTCACTTCCTCTTTTCCATTTTTGGTGTCAAAGGAGATATAAGACTCTACTTGTTGCTGTCCTGGCCATCTCAATTATAGACACATCGTTCTGTTAAATTTCCCTGTGGCTATCTATCCATATTGTTCTTGGCCTACCTCTTCATATACATTCCGTCTCCTCTTTTGGTGTATGTTCTGTATGGTTTAGCATCACAAGGTATTCTATGTAAGCAAAACATTTTATTTGCTTATGTTTCCTAGTATAGGGTAATAACTGTGTAGCACAAAGATGTAAACTTAACGCCTGCTGAAATAAACCAGACAACAGCAGATAAAGAGAAATGTTTCCACAAATCGACAAATATGAACACATTGCTGACGGATATAAGTAACTCAAACAAAGTAAAGGGCCCTTTTCTTGCCATTAGCACATCAGGTTTATTATATTAGACTCATATTTGCATGGACCAATCGGCACTCTGGATAGTGATGTGGTTATCATCATGTCAGCCAACTTTCTTTCTTAGGAAATTTCCTGGTGCCTATTTTAGGCTGGATCAGCCTGGGAGCCAATGTAACTTTTTTCTTTTCTTTTTTTAAACTGCTCATTGCAGATTCGAGTCCAAAACCTTTGGGTCAGCAGCGCAGTGAGTAAACTGACAAAAGTGTAAAGCAGAACTGGCCAGCTTTAAAACAACAATTTGATAAGTGTCAAAACTGATGCCTGACTAGACAGTCTTCTCTAGCAGACAAGTATCTTTATGATGATACAATTATATTTTTAAAACAGAACTATAAAAAAGTCACTTAGCACTTTTAACTGCAAGAAACACTCTCCCATCTCAACTCTGTTGATCACCATGAATGTCAGCTACATGTGATAGCACAAACAGGTATAGTAGCTGACAATATTAGTGATAAAATGTAATGCAAAAATTTGTCAAAGAAAAAATGAATACCACAATTTCAATCACTGGTTGCAGAACATACTACTAACATAATTAAGAGTCAAACAACTCACAGAATTTTGAAAATAAATTAGTTTTATTATTAGGGAAAACAAATTAAGGTACCATTTTCATAGCTCTGGTGCGCTGGGTATGTGGTCAAGTAAGTCAAAAGTAAAAGTCTCTTTTCCACACTTTAAGGCGAATTGGGGAATTAGGACTTATATATATTCTCACTACTCACTTCAGTTCACAGGTACAATTTTTACAGAGATCCCTGGAGATTGTCACTGGAGCTATAAAGTTTGTGCTCTGTGCGGCACTCTCGGCAGGCGGCAAGCCATTCTGTGGAGAGAGACCGCTCCATATGGGATAAAACCCAGTACAATGAAGTCGATCCTCTCAACTTTAACTGCTTACTTTGACCTTTAGTTATATGAAAATAAAGAGGCTAGCAAAGTTTCGATAAAAAACAGGAGATGGGAGGAGAGAAAGCGAAGAAACAAGATACCTGTCTAACCATCAGCAACTCATTCAATCTGGTATATATACATACATCTCGTCTAACATGATCCATGATCTCTTTGTCTTATAAACTACGAAAAGTGACATCACTTATAGACATACGTATGTTTCTACAGAGCCAGTAACAACTCTTCCCTGTTTCATCTAGACAATTATACATTTTTAAAATGAAACAGCCAAGGACTAAACCTCATATAGTAACGACACAATTAACGTATACACTAATACATATAAATGGCACATTTAATAATATGTTACATATTCTACTAGCATAATAATTAGTAAGCATATCCCAGATGTGAACATATGACAATACATATACAGTCTAACTGTACTAAAAAACTGTTTACACAACACTGAACATTAATGCCAACAATGCAACCCAAGACTGGATTAAAACTGGATCCAAGACTGGATCAGGACGATCAAGACTGGATCATGACTTGATCAAGACAATATAAAAATTGGATCAAGACTGAATCTACTCTTGAACATGGCTGGATCAAGACAGCCTTGGATCTGTCTTTCCAATTTGCAACAAAATCATGACCTGCATAACTGATAAAAAAGGAAGTATTTCACCTTTCACTGCACATAAACTGAAATAAATTACTAGTAGCCCTGGTTTGTGCTAGATCAAAACGCACCTAAAATTTGTCTTCACACATGCACACTGTTATATTGACCGAAAAATCGTGCTCTTTAAACGATGTGAACATTCTTGCGCAAATTATTTCGTCAGATACAAAGCCACAGAAGCACATGCAAAAATATGGACAGGGAACAGCTGTGTCAGAAGTTACATCACCATACTGTATGTAACCTTATGATAACATTTTTAAAGGGGTGTTCTTTCATCGCCAAGCCGCGTTAGTGCAGCTGATAGGAGGCTCGCTTTCAAATCCAGCTGCGACTCGCTGCAGCCACAGTCGGTGTTCGAAACCGGGTGGTTCCCAGGATTCACCCAGCCTCTAGGAAATGGGTACCAGAGTGACATTCTGGGGTAAATGGAGGAACGTCACTGTAGCCACAGAATTACGTACGGACGGCAACAAAGGCAGACAGTTTCTTATCAGCTGTCTGTACTGGTGGCAGAGCACTTATGGTTTATAACCGTGTGCAATGACGCTGGTTCACATTTCCAGACTTTACCTTTTTTTCTCTATGTTTGCCCTTAAAAAAGGGGCACTTGATACGTTATGTTTGCAGTTTACAGCTATACTAGAACATTTGCTCCTTTCTGCCTAACATATTAGCAAAATCCTAATTCATTGACGTTAATGTTGTGCTTAATTACGGGATGAGAGGGGTGGGTGGTGGGGGTCTATTCTTTTCGCCTAAAACATGGCCTCCGTAACCCACTCATGAATAAAGGTTGTTCAAAGGTGACAGGATACACTTAACTGCACCAGGTAATGTACCATGTGGCTCAGTCTCTCTCCATAGATCAGCAGTTTTCCCGCCAAGGGTTTCACAAAGTAGGAAATACTACAGTTCCTGTAACAACCCTGAGAAATCTTCTAAGTAACTGCATTTGCAACCCGAAGGACGAAGACTGACACTGAATCAATGACCTTCACAGCACAAGGCAAACAGCTTAACTGTCTTGCCACTGAGATTTCCTTGTACATGTTGATACTTAAATATCTGGCAACCTATGGACCTGCGGAATACCAGGTTTGTGAAAATGCCAGATTTGTTATTGTTTTACATGCCGTATATATTTTTAAAAGAAAATAACTACCTGTACAGTCCTCTGAAGTAAAAAAATTAAACACTAAATAAAAAGCAAATTAAATTTCAATGTTCATTAATTAAATAAAACAGGTGTACAGAATTTCATTTTAAGTGAATAAAACATATCGGCAGAATTTTAACTAAACTAATTAACACAATATAAAGTATGCTCCGAAATCCATGCTGGAAATCTGAAGGAGCCGGATTTTTTAATGTCAACCTGCATTTTATCAAAACAAACACGCAGGGCAATCTGGGACCAAATTTTGGATCTCCAATATCGTAACAAAATAGTTTAGAAAACCAGCATATAATTTACAAATATTTCACAAAGACCAATATGGCACACAAAATGCATTAGCAACAGAAACAGCAGGAAAAACTGTACACATGCTGTCAGAAATTAAGCAGACTACCATAAAACTGACAAGCATTGAGTATACGGACAAATGGAAAAGTTGACGACAATGCTTCCCATCTTAAAACATAGAAGGTGATGACTAAAAAAAAATCACAGGTTTGCTAAATGTGTAATTCTACAATCAAAACAACCATTATTTTACACATAATAAAGCAGGAACAAAATATATTCTAAACTGTTTACAATAATGATCACTGCAGATATACATATAAGCTGAAAAGATATAAACCAGAGCACTGGAAATTAATTTGCAAATAATTTAAGAGAGAGAGAGAGAGAGTGTGTGAATGTGTGTGTGTGTGTGTGTGTGTGTGTAAATAAGCATTAATTATGTGCCTGCATATCCGTGTGTAACTGACCTTGTCTATGTGTATCTATGTGCAACTGTGCGTGCATGTAAGTATGTGCATGCGCATCCGTGTGTAGCTGACCATGTCTATGTGTATCTAGGTGAAACTGTGCATGTATGTATGTATGTGTATGCGTATCCGTGTGTAACGGACCATGTCTATGTGTATCTGTGTGCAACTGTGCATGTATGTAAGTATGTGCATGCATATCTGTGTGTAGCTTACATTGTCTATGTGTATTTAGGTGAAACTGTGCATGCGGGTATGTATGTGTATCCGTGTGTATCTGAGTATCAGATAATCACAGTTACAATGTCACAGCAAATGGGTCACCTCATTATCGCTCCATTCCTGTGCCAATGAAACCACACAGAATATCTATCACATCTGAGCAAATATTTGCATGTGTGTAACTGAGCATGTATCAGTGTGTATCTAAGTGTATATGTGCACATGTGTAAGCATGTATCAGTGTGTATCTAAGTGTATATGTGCACATGTGTAACTGGGCATAAGCGTGTGTGTGCGTGCATGTGTGTGTATTCACATGTATCAAACCAAATATGTGCATGTATGTAACTGAGCATGTAAGTGTATGCATGTGTGTCAGTGTGCACATGTGTAACTGAGCATGTGTGTGTGAAGATACAATGTTCTTGGTGATTTAAAGCAATATTATGCCAAATTAATTGAAATGAAATTAAAGGCACTGAAGAAATTTTACTGAACTAGGACATGAATCATGATAAGGAACATATATGAGGGAAAGTCAATAATTAATTTACAACTGGTTGTTTTAGAAAAAAAATATAAACACGATAACAACTGTCCATTTTTTTGTCAACATAATTTCCACCAACACTGATGCACTTGTCCCATTGTTTTATCAGTCCTCCTACCAAACCTGCTGCATTGAACTGCGTGCTGTTTTTCAAACCTGATTTTCACTTCACATTCAACTAATGCGTCATTCGTGAAATGTCTCCTGCCAAAGTGGGTTTCAGTGGACCAATTATGAGTTGGCAAAAGCTGGGAGTAATCTTCCACAACCTCATCCACCACACAGCTACAAGGAAACCAAAACAGCGCTAAAGCAGTCTTTCAAGCGGGAGTGGAGACGGCAAAATGGAGATTACAGACCAGAGAGTAACAGCATAAACAAACTCAACAGTAAAGAACAAACATCAATTTTCAGACTTCGGACAGGACACTGTGGTCTTCGAGCCCACCTGTACTGGATAGGCATAAAAGAAACTGCTGCCTGTGATTGTGGAGCAGAAAGACAGACCCCTGAACACATACTGCAGTACTGCCCTAACCTCTCCCAGCAAAGACTGGATCTGGCCCAAGGGAGCCACATTGCAAAAGAAGCTATGGGGGACCGGGGGCGACCTTAAATGCACAATTCTATTTATAACTCAGACGGGACTCAATGTTTAGCATGACTGATGTCGAACGCAGAAGAAGAAGAAGTGGACCGATTTACAGCATAAACACTTGTCAGTATAAAAAGGAAGCATTTCCTTATGAATGTCCTTTGCAGGCAGCCCTTTTTGCCCCCCTCCCTCCCCCAAATGCACAACAGCATGTTGTTCTTTGAGGGTACACTCTGTAAGCACAGTCTCCATTTTGTATCTGTGTTGTGAATGCACATTAATCATCTAGCACCACCTAAAGAACAGAGACATAAAGTTCGATGTTGCTGTGACCCAACGACACCTTTAAAACCACCAACTACAATTTCCTGCCATCCCATAACCATTTGTGACTGAATTATTGACCTCCCCTCGTAGCTTTGATCGTCCTCACATACTCTTTGCAGATTATTTGCTTGACTTCACCAGTCATCTTTTGCTTTATATTATTGTTCATCTGAAACAGACTGTCTCTATTTGCAATGCTGGTGAAGTGATTATGCTTCCTTAGATGCTTCTATGTGTGAAATAACTTCTAGAATATTTATGCCAATAAGGTGTTTTAAGCAGTCTCCTTCTTCATGTTCACCGGCTGTAAACTCCGGTGGAAATTTCTGGTTGTTTGTCTCCTTCTAGACTGAAGTCTTGTTCAGAACTTGAGTTTTGCATGCACATACGTTTTACAGATCAGGATTATCTGTAAGCAGACTTCTTCCTGGTTCCTTGCCTATCAGGCAGATGCACTCACTCGACTTTGAAGGAAACATTATTAAGAAATTAATTATTAAGTAATTAGTCTACATGTATAACATGCTTCTTAGCAGAGCAGTGGGTCTAGCTTTCATATTTGTTGACTATCCAGTGACACTAAGGTTCTTAAGGTGCTGACCCAGTAGAATACAAATGAACAGAAAAGCAGCAAAGTGGCAGTGAAATGGGAAATAAATAGACTGAAACAATGAAGACATCCAAGAGAAACCCTAAGACAATCGTTGCTGAAAAGGCCAAAGGTGCTGAAGTGGATTTTATCCTTCGTATCGAAAGGATTGCACAGGTAAGAAGAGAATGGAGCATTAAACTGTGAATCCTATGTGATGTATTACACCACGACAGGATAATGATGATGAAGATACTAGGTTCAGAGGTTCATACAACAAAAAACCCTCTGTCCAGCTGTTGTATTTTCTCAAGATTCATGCAAACTAGTTTCTTAACCTCAATAGTGGAAGTGGTGGAGATGTGGTTTTAGAGACAAATGAAGAGAACGCCCAGGACAGATAAAAACCTTCATGAAGATGTCTTGAAAGAAACTTACTCATGAAGAGAAATGACTGTGCACACCAGAGGAAAACAATCTACATTCTTTGTTCATGTCATGAGAAGGGGAAAAAAACTGCTGCACATTAAGAGTGAGAAAGTTGAAGAAGAAAAGAGGCAGTAGGACATCATAAAATGAAATACCATTTGTGTTGGAACTGACTGAAGGTGCACGAGACAGAAGGTTGTAGTTAGACATGACTACCAATGCCACACGGCATGGACTATTGGACTATTAGAATATGAAATTTTTCAGTGTAAACCTTTTTTCTTCCTTTTCTAATATACCTGATGCGTTTGTATGCTGTATTTATCTAGATTCATATGTCCCCAGTGGCACAGTAGACATTTGATTGCTAAACTTACATTTTTAAAGACCCACGAGCCTTCAGTGGGTGATGTGTCAACATCCTGCTAGCGAGCCCTTGCGTTAGACGGCACTGCCAATGCTCCCAGATTTATGGGTGCAAATTTCTTAATATGTACGTTATCTGGTTTTCTATTCCACTCAAGTTGATCATCTGGTGGTATATTTGCCTAAATTTATAAAAACAAGTTTCTCAGTTTGTACCTTTTCGTTTCTCTGTGTTACCCATATCTCCATCAGCTACTTATTTCTCCAGATTTATATTCATGTGCTATAGAACACATCATAAGATGGCTGGATATTAAGAGGAAAAATTTAGTGCCTTGCCTAGAACTAAAAAGTTAAGAATGTGGTATTTTACTAATACTTCACAAAAAAGATTGTGAAAAGACAAGATTTTAAAGTTAATGTTTTACAACAGTCACCAATTGTTGAGTTTTCATTTCATGATAAAAATGGCATCCTATTAATAAGAAACATGTGATTTCAAACTGTTTTCAAACAATACAGATCAACATAAAGTGAACATAACCAAATATAATAAACAGGACAAGGACCCTTTTCCAGGCCTTTAGGCTTTTTGGATGCATTGGGCTATACCTATATTTTATAGACCAATAGGCACTCAGTGGATAATCACTTTATATACACTTTGGGGACTTTAACACCCTCCGGACTGAATTGCCAACACAGTTTCATTTAAACTCCTAGGGGATTTAACTGCCCTCACAGTATTATCTCTAACACCCCCCCCCCCCAGTTATGGCACCTAGTACTCCACAGGGGGTATTTATTCCCCCAGCCCACGCGTGTAGGCAGTCTGCTGAGAATCCATCAACCCAGCTGCTTCGAGATACCAGCTAAGTGATTTTGTTAATTTGTGTAGTATTGTTTGATTTGTATGTGCTGATGAAGGCTCCATAGCCACAACTTTCACGTGTTGTTTGTATTTGTTATACTGTGAAGCTTGCTAATATACTTTTCGTTCGGTTTCATATCTTTTCTTGATAATGTGGCAAACATCCCGCCTGCCGCCTTTACCCAGGACTTTACCTGGTATCTATCTGTAAGGCTGGGTCAACCTTGAAGCCAAGGTCATTTTTCAAAAAAGGTCCAGCTCTGTCAAGACCTGAACCCACAACCTTCCAATCTGAAGGTAAGCGTCTAGCCATTACACCATGGAGGTTCCCAAATATAACATACAGAGAATATAAAACAAATGAAAAACATAACTCATGTATAAAAGTAAGATGTATTTATGAACAGTAATGAACACTTGAATTATAATCTCTACACCTACAAAGCATTGTAACAACAACATCAAACGAGATTGCAGAGTCTGAAGTAAAATTGCACAGCAATACAACACTAATGTAATGAATAACCAAAATGATCATGTCCTGATATACCCATAATTACACCACACAATCTCTTTAAGTACTTGATCCAATAAACAGCAATGACCATATTAACAGATGTTGATGTCCTTGATGATGATTAATGATTTTTTGGTGGAGTTTAAAGTTATCACAAAATGCTTTTTAGCAGCAAGTTATCATTTTTGTCATATGAAAGCATTTAAAATCTTAAGTTCTTTGTATTCCATATGAAAACACTTAAAGTCTTAAGTTTTTTGTTTTGTTTCATATGAAAGCATTCATTTTCTCAATATCAGTCACAGATGTAATAATGATGATGATGATGATGATGATGGACAAAATGGTAAATGTGAAAGAAAACTATGATGTTTTAATGAGACAGAGCAAAGATATTATTTAAGACTTAAATCAATCTGTATCAAACAAACCGACATGTGTGGGCCACTTAATCCTTATATCAACAAAACAACGATCACCTTTCTTTACTCTTTTAGTGTTAGGCAGTTGCCACTTTCACTGAGTCTATTCTATTATTACTTTACATGTTTCTAATACTTCGACTTCTGTGTTAGACAGTCACTGAATCCTTCCTGTTACTTTAGGTGTTAATTTCCTTAGTGAGTTTATCTTGTTACTTGAGATGTTTCTAGTACTAAAACTCCTTCTGTGTTAGACAGTCACTGAATCCTTTCTGTTATTATAGACGTTTATGTCCTTAGTGAGTTTATCTTGTTACCTTGGATGTTTTTAATACTTTCACTCCTTCTGTGTTAGACAGTCACTAAATCTTCTCTTTTACTTTAAATTTTTCTAGCATTTTTAACACCTTCATCAGTGTTAGACAGTGACTACTTTTACTGAGTCTTTCCTTTAACTTTAGATGTTTCTAGTACTTAAACTCCTTCTGTATTACATAAATGTATGTGCTGATCACTCTTCCATGCCATGACAAAATTCTGTTAGAGACTGTCCTCTTATTGTCTTCTTCCATAAATCTATCCAGCTCTTACAAAACAATAATCATGCATATAATTTAAAAAAAAAAAAAAAAACACTAAAATACAAAAGAAATCTGTTAATATTTCATGCAAAATGCTGTTGATGCAATGGAACCACAGCTGCCCTACATTCATTATCTGGCACCTCTACACCACCAGGGCTAAGGTATTGTCTGCCTTGCTGGCCTTAACTGAACTTCCAGAACATTACCTTCATAAGACTAGGTCATAATGAGAATATTAAATTAAAATAACCATAATTGTGCATATATCCTTACACTGTTTCATTGTTTCTATGAAGCCAGTTGAGCTGCTGATAGTGAGGTGCTGTGGTTAACTGCAGACAATAAGATGCCATAGCTAAGTGCAGACAATGAGATGACAATTAACTGCAGACAATAAGATGCCACGATTAACTGCAGACAATGAGATGCCATGGTTAATTGTAGCCAATGAGATGCTATGGCTAAGTGCAGACAATGAGATGATATGGATAATTGTAGCCAATGAGATCCTATGGCTAAGTGCAGACAATGAGATGCCATGGTTAATTGTAGCCAATGAGATGCCATGGCTAAGTGCAGACAATGAGATGCCATGGTTAATTGTAGCCAGTGAGATGCCATGGCTAAGTGCAGACAGTGAGATGTCATGGTTAATTGTAGCCAATGAGATGCCACGGTTAACTGCAGACAATGAGTTGCCATGGCTAAGTGCAGACAATGAGATGACCGTTAACTGCAGACAATAAGATGCCATGATTAACTGCAGACAATGAGATGCCATAGTTAACTGTAGCCAATGAGATGCCATAGTTAAACCCAGACAATGAGATGCTATGGTTAATGGCAGACAATAAGATGTCACGGTTAATTGCAGACAATGAAATGCTATGGTTACCTGAAGACAATGAGATGCATAGATTAAATGTGGACAATAAAATGCTGTGGTTAAACTCAAACAATGAGATGCCATAGCTAACTGCAGAGAATGAGATGCTCAATGAGCTGTAGACAACAACAGGGCCAGGTAATTCTACACAATGCTTATTTTGTTTTTTATCATAATGGTGAAAAGTCTCACCAATGAAAGAGCTACAGGAAAATCCCAATGGATACATGGGAAAAGCAATAGTGGCACAATGGCCGGCATAACTGGTTACTAGTACAGTCGTCCCGGTTCAATCTCCAGCATGAATTATCTCTCAAATCAGCACAACTGTGGAAGGTTCTACCATTTTGCTATACAGCTAATGGATATTTTTCCCTAATTTTCATGAAATTATATATAGGAAAGTAGGGCTACAAGAAATGGAACTGGTATTTTTTTTCACTTTGCAATTATCTAGCAAATGACTGGGACTTAACATTACATATCCTTATGGCAGATGCTGTAATATTTATTTGTAAGAGAAGCGAAAAGTTAACTACCTTTTTGCCAAGTAACAATTAAACATATTTACACTGGGCTGAACATTTTTATGGCTGGTAGTTTTGGCCAACAATAACAAAATAAAACTGAAAATTTATTTCAGAAAAAAGTCATGTACAAACATAAACAGATAAGATTACTTGTAATCTGAACATCAAATTTGCATCTTTCATATGCACTGCTACATAAAATGAGTTACAACAACAAAGTGAGCTTCAACAAAACAAAACCCTCTGCCTCTCATTTTTTATCTCAACAGATTAGAAAAACAAAGGTTACCATTCAGGACGTTTAACCTTACAGTACAAAGTATTGCCTATTTAAATAATGGGGAAAATACAAAGTTATTTTAACCAAAGCTGTGTCTAGTTTCCCCAATGAAGGTTTGATATAGTGTATCTATGGCCTCTCTAGGAACAGTCTGTAGTGAGGTCCCAATGTATTGCTCAATGCAACTCTCGTGCTGTTGTCTGAAAACACTAGAACATTTTTTTTTTCAAAAATAAACCTTAGCCACAAAAATCAAATCTTTGTACTCAAGGATAATTAAATTGTTAAATACAAAGCAACAGTTGACAAATAAGATACAGTGCATTATACTAGCAATTAGTCACAGTGGGACATACACACACATACACATCACACCAAATAAGTGGAAAGAGAATGACTACTACTACAAGTCACATCTGGGTTGAGGAAGTATGGCTTGTACAGATGCCAAAACAAGAGAAAAGGCTCACAAGTTTCACCACATGCTGCCAAAGCCCCATCTGTGGACAATGTCTTTTCTAATAATATACACATAATAAAACATACAAGCCAGACAGCAAAACAACTTGGAATGTTAAAAAACATAACGATATGAACCTATTGTTAAGTGACTGTAATAAAAAAAAAACAAATGGAATCAAGTTTTTGGAATCAAAATTTAAAGTGAAAAATACAACGCTTCCAACTCACCATTTACCAAACACATCAAATGCAAATCATGTGCTAACTCGGTTACAAAAAAATGTGTTTCACAAAAATGTTCAATACGTTTGGGATGTATAGAGTA
Source organism: Candidula unifasciata (assembly GCA_905116865.2). Classification (NCBI taxonomy): domain Eukaryota; kingdom Metazoa; phylum Mollusca; class Gastropoda; order Stylommatophora; family Geomitridae; genus Candidula; species Candidula unifasciata. The sequence continues at coordinate 890,914 of CAJHNH020008454.1, read as the reverse complement.
AATAAGTATACAAAAAACACCAGCTTTCTTAATACTCATGAACAGAGTCAAAATGGTAAGTTAACTTGCATGCTAACACAGCGACAGCTCATAACTGTATTCTTCTAAAGTGTTTGTAGTGATTTCTCCTCGTATTCTACATCCACAAAAGTTTTCAACATGCTACCAATAATTTATTGTGGTTGTAACTGCTCTAAATTTTCTTTTAATATTTTTTTAATGGGCAGCAGCCAATTAGTCTCTTTTTTTTTTTTTTTAAAGTATTTTAACTTCAGGGAGATTTTTTTGTATTTAACATTCAAAAACTCCCCGACAGTTGCAGGTGATAAAGAGAAGGATGTACACACCACTGCCTTATTAAAAACTCAAAATTTAAAAAAAATCTACCCAACACTGAATATTCTTAGGAAATGTGGATTCTAGTACCCACACACTGTGATCCTCACCGGTAACAAGAAATTCATGCACATTTAGTGTGATCTGAAAGCCCATTCTATCTACCAACACTGTACCTATCCTGGTGTTTTTTCTGACCTGTCACTATGAAGACAGTGTCACTTGGTTGTTTATGTTACTACCACCAACCACAACTCCTGGTATATCTGTGATAGATCTTGTTCACTGTATAATGAACACAAATCATAATTTCCATGATGGATAGTCTACTTAGTATGATGAAGATGTGTCTTGATTCTAATCAATAATTCTTACATCAAGATGTAAATATCTAGATATTTATCACAATAATAAAAATGGAAAAGATTCCCCACGTGTCAAATATTCCGCATAATAGCGGATGGAAATAAGCAAGCAATATATGGCACAATAAACATAAGTTATCAACACTGGAATAGTACGTCCGCTACATTGGAATAGTACGCCTGAACCACAGGGTTAAAAGGGGCAAAAGATTTTACCTTTATCTCAGCCAGCTTCTGAATTAGAATAGCCCACTAATTATTTTGTGTGTGTTCTAATTTTATCTACCAGATAAGTTTACAAGATTTGCTTTCTTCTGCCTCTGACAATCTTTCTATGCTACCCGTGTGGGTTCCCGGGGTCCAATTTGGGGGAGGGAGTGGGGGGGGGGGAGGACAACTGCCCCCTTTAAAAAAAACGGTCAGAAAAAGCGACTAATTAGGGGTGTTTCTTACAAAGTCGAAGTGCATCTGCTTAAGATATAAGGCACCACCAGTCCGCATACCAGTAAGTCAGATCTGTAAACTGATGTGTAGGCAAAACTCAAGTTCTGGAAGAAGACTTAAGTTTAGAAGCAGATGAACAACCAAAACTTTCTGTTGGAGCTTTCAGTCAGTGAATGTTAAATAGATCTTCCTATGCTCAGCAGACTGAACAAGGAGAAGAGCTACCTCCATGAATCCAGTCAGTAGCAGACAGTTCTTTCAGATGGCCCAGTTCTCTTCATTGTCTGGAACAAAGTGTCAGTTATTAAATCCTAAAGAGTGGGCACCACATTTGCAGTATCAAGTAAAAAGGGAACCCTTTTCCATGCCTCAGGCGTATTGGGTATATAGGGCTAGATCCATATTTTATAGAACAGATGGCACTGGGTGGGTGATGTGGTCAGCATCACACTGGCCACCTTTACTTCCCAGGATTTTAGCTCAAACTTCAGTTCAGGCTGGGTAAAAATGGGAACCAAAGATCATTTTTGCAAAAATCCAACTCAATGTGAAAATGAAGTGACCTTTGGTCCCACAGGTAAGCATCTTCATTAAAGCCAACTGAAAGCTGCCATCCGTAAAATAAACCCATAACTTTCACAGTGATGAGGCCAAGGGTTTAGTCCATGGTGCCAAAAAATGGTGGTTGTACCACGAATTAAAACCCTTGCATTCCTTAACTCTTTCACCATCCAAAGAGAGATAATACAACACATTTTGAGAACCACTGCTCTAATGTATGAAAATGGAACAAACCATGTTCATTAACAGAGATAAAGCATTCATCATTGCACCAGAAAACCTGACTTTAGCTTAAATGAGCAATAATGAAATGCTTCAAACACACTCTGATTACACATCCACGACAACTGCTGGAGCTGCATTGCAAAACTTCAGGTGAATTTCAAGAATGGCTTCATCAAAATGAATTAATGAGATCATCTGTTTTTATACCTTTCGTCAATTACTACTGGAAAAATCATCCAGCATATGAGATGTGATGAAATACATACATGCTGTAGTAATGAAAAATTGTTCTAGAAAAACGTTTTGAGCAAGACAAAATTATGTAAGCATAAATGATAAAGACAAATTTGAAGTAATCTAACCTTTTTTTTTAATTATACATAATTTTTATAGTAGTAAAAAGGGGCGATAAAGAGTTTTTAGGGGCTTGTATATACACAAGACGCTTTTAGTACAAGAAGGTTTTAGTAAATTTCTCTAGCCTTTACACTAAAATTGCATAAACTACTGGAATTTATTTAATAGTAGTCATCTAAAACAGGTGGCAATGAACAGCCAGACATGGAGAGCTATGCACCGCCATAGGCTCAAGAGGAAAGACTAACTAACGAACTAACCACTAGGGGACTGCTAAATATTCTTCTTCTTCTATACTCATACTTAAAAGGATGGCTGCCATGCTGTGTTGTTGTTTCCAGCCAGCTGCAAATACCTTTCCGCTCTACACATCTCATTTCAGCAAACCTCTGATTAATCTCCTTTTACAATATGCTTGATAGAGAGACATAAATAAAAAGAGGGGACCCCTGAGGCGCAGAAATATATAAATATATACATATAAATAAAGATAATGTATTGATCGGCACTCACAGAAAGAAGTAGAAAGATAGAAGGACATATCAGACGCAATAAAAATCGAAAGCTATAGTTATCATGCCAGGAATTGATCCTGTCGCCTTCAAATGGCGTGTGCGCCTCGCTATGGAAAAAAGTGTACTAAGAACATGCAGCTTGAAATCCACAAGAATGGAGTACGCACAGAATTCAACTCACTATAATGTCTGTTTAGTATTTTGAAGGAGAGATAGTAGCTATAATCTTTTTTTTTTCCCCCACCAATATGGGACCCTGGAACCCATTTAACAGTCAATTTAACAGTCAAATCCATTGGCATCTTTCTTGTCTCTGCTCAGCAGCACTCTGCAATTACTGACCAGCTATCAGCATACACCCATTCTGCTCAGATATGACAGGCAATGTACACTACTCACATAAAGCACACATAATATAACAAAGTGATACAAGGACAACACCACACAAGTTAAGCAAAGTGATGACAGCAGCTTACTCACACATAGTGACAATATCAACTACAATAGGTGAAGAGCTGTGAAACACCAAGAGGCTAAAAAAGGGGAGCAAGACATCTGAGGTGGGTAAATTAACAGATCTTTTATACACACAGTTTTGTAGACAGAAGGTTATCAGTATACATTCCCAACAATGCTTTCAACTTCCAACTGCGTCTTCTTATAGCCCATGACATGTGGTGCTGGTATGGTTTTCCACAACCTTCTATTTCATGTACTAACAATCATTTTTGATCCGGATGATCTTCCATGCCATAATTTCAAAAACTGTCCAGCATTTTCTCTCTTAGTCTCCCTTTGATTTACTTTCCCTCCAACTTCCCCACCAATCACGATGAGTTTCAGTTTTTGCCTTCTTATCTGACCAAAGAATGTTGACTGTCTCCTTCTGATGTGGTTAATCTGCTCTCTCTGTGAGTTATTTCTCTCAAGACATCTTTATTACTCCGTTTATCTGCCACAAAACAACTTTCTACCCTCCACACAAAAGCTCAACATCACCACTCTGCTGGCTTACAGACACTGAGCACAAGTGGTACAGAAAAGTCTCTAAAAATTCATGATTGACCCAATCACCAGTTTATAACAATGGATCTGTAGTTCACTGTAAACATGACTCCTGTTTATAAGTGGCTATAGGGTCCTTTATATAGAAAATCCTAATTTATAACACATAAAACATCTTTCCTTAGAGCTGTTTCATTTTCCAGTTTCTGACCATGCTCAAATTTCCTATAGAAATCTAAACAAAAGTCCTGTGTTGCTACTGGTCTATTTTACTTTATAATGTTAATGATCCTCCGTTGATTCTAAAATTGTGAACTGCTGTTTTAGAACATGAAGTGGTGAATCAGAATGTAGCAAAGCAGTGATTCTCAAAACATCATGTGGTTATGTCCCCATATTCACGGTTCCATTCCTCATAGCGTGCTATAGTATCCAAAGGAACACTGCGTCTAATCTTTTTCAGTGATTCTCTGAAGTCATTAATGTTGATTGGGCGTACCTAAATAGATAAGGAAAACAAATGGTTCAGACATGTGTATATTACTGTTTAACGAAGGCTAATTATTAAATGTAGGTAAAAAGGTAAAGGTTAAGGTGCGAGGATCGACTTCATTGCATCGGGTTTCTTCCCATATAGCTTAGTCACTCTCCACAGAACAGCTAGCTGCCTGCTAAAAGTCTCGCAAAATCACGACCTCCGTAGCTTCGGCAATGATTCCCAGGGATCTCTGTAAAAACTGCACTTGTGAACTGAAAGATGCCGCCGGGAAACAAACCTACGACCTTCAGAGTGTGAGGCAAATGGCTTGATCACTGCACCACAGAGAAATCTAGTTTAGTCCGAATCAAATTTAGTCTCTTAAATTACTTTTTTTTTTAAATTTGGAAACATTTTATAAATTCACTACAGATGAAATAAGAAGTGACAGAGCCACACAAGGGACATTCCCACAAGCAAACCATCCCAAATTTAAGCAGCCAGAACAGTCTTAATACTAATGGGGCCAGATGCAGGATAAATATATGTTCGTGTTGCCTTCCCTCTGAGTGGTGAGTGCTGGCTGGATTCTCTAGTTAATCCCTGTTGCATCATTCTCTCCACCCATGAACGTTCTATTTAGTCTTCCACACTGTTCACAGACTCGCAAAATTTACTACTGACCACTAACTACTCTAACAAAATAATTAGCAGATTACAGCAATATGCTATCAAACCATTTTATTTGTTATGTGAGAAAACAATTCTTTAAATTAACTTCTTTCGTCACAAAAGTATATATTAGATACGCAGCATCTGCCTTGAAATATGCCATACAAATGTAATTTCTTGGAAAGGCTACTCTGCTAATAAATGACGGAAAAAGAAGGGTGTGACAGTCATGGGGTGCGATGCAAATACCGCAGATTTTAAAAAAAAAGAAGAAAAGGAGGAGGAAGAAGAAGAAGAGGAGAAAGAGGGGGAAGAAGAGGTGGTGCTGGTATACAAGTTGGGATATTTTCAGAATTATGTTTAACCCTTTTTCCCCAGGAACACTCAATAAAAGAAGGGGAAAAAAAGATCACAACTCTGCTAAAATTCCAGAAAAAATCCTAAAAATAAAAAAACCCATTTATATTCTGGTCACTAATAATATAGTAAAGTAACTGACCAGCAACCAGAACTTTCCACGAGAATTTCCGCCCATGAATGCTGAAAAGAAGAAGTGTGTAAACTTACCCGGTTTGCATCCATAGCTTTGACTTCGGAAATACTCAACTCTCGTATAGGTCCCAGAGCTGCATCCTTTGCCAAAGCATTCAAATCACTCCCAGAGTAACCTTCCGTCTGCCTGGTGATAAAAGGTTTCAAAGAACCAATTACAAAATATAAAGATCACTTCCAGAGTCTGCCTGGTGATAACAAGGTTTCAAAGAACCAATTACAAAATAAAAAGATCACTTTCAGAGTAACCTTCCATCTGCCTGGTGATAACAAGGTTTCACAAAACCAATTACAAAATACAAAGATAATCTCAAAACTACATTTTCTCTGTTGTGAATTTAACTAATGAGGTCAAAAAACAATATAAAGGGTCTCCTGGACTTATGATCGAGTTTTGTTCCGACTAAGAGGTCGTAAGTCAAACTGGTTGTAAGTTAAATTTATATTTTTCAATACTATTTTCACTCAATCGGGTAATAAAAATTGTTTATAAAATATTCTTCTTTTTCTTCTTCACGTTCACCAGCTGTAAACTCTGGCCGAAAGTTCTGGTTTTTTAACCACTTTTGGACTGCAGTCCTGTTCCAGAACTTGAGTGTAGCGTATAAATCTGTTTTACAGATCTGACTCATTTGTATGCAGACTGCTGGTTCCTTGCCTCTCAGGCAGATGCACTCCAACTTTGAAGGAAGTTCCCAATTAGTCAACTCTAATGACATGCTTTTGGGTAGGCAGTGGGTCTGTTCTTGTTTTCCCTATAATAGGGCCCCAGAACCCACAGAGGGAGATGTTCATAATACATAAAAATGAAGTCTATATACAAAAAATTATTGTACATAATGTGAAAAAATATTTCATGTTCACTCTACTGAATCATACCCTTGAACTTTTTTTTACCATACCAGTGTAGCTATCTTTCTTTCTTTGTAAGTGCGGACGGTTATAAGTTGTACAGGTCATAAGTCGAGGAGAAGGACAATTTGTTGCCTGGCATATTTTACAGAATTTTGTTAAGTGCATTACTACAGAAATTACACCAACATATGATGAGCGCGCAAGCACGCACGCACACATACACACAAAGTCCCAGTTTATCACAGTAGGCATGAAATCCTTCCATACAATATTCCAGTTTATAACGGTGGAAACTTCTTCCCTTGGCGCCTTACAATTCTGTAGCTTCCATTCAAGCTCAAATACCAATTTGTACTTTCAATTAACCAAATTTGACTACTTCACAGCAATAATCGAGGTACACCAAACTGCCAAGAATCCACTAGCAAACAGTCCATGATTTAGTCAGCTACACACACATCTACACACACAGTAATGAACTGCATGAAGAAAACAGAAAATGATTTAAATAAAAAAAAAATTTAAAATTTAATTTACAGATTTTAAGCAAACAATGAAATTAAAGCTTACTTGGCTAAAACATCAAGTTCTTTAGGAGTTATCTGGCAACTCTGCTTGGACAAAAGATGAGACAGCATCAACTTTCTTGTCTGCACATCAGGCATAGTTACATACACCCTTTTAGGAAACCGTCTGAAAAATAAAAGAACACAGTAAGACTAGGGTTGCCAGATTTTGTAAACAAAACAAAAAACCAAAAAACTGAGTGATGACTCGTATGTTTATAACGACATTTTTCATTACTAACAGATTATAGAATATACAAATTTACATACTAAATTTTGTCTATAAGAACAAAATTTAGGCAGGGAAAGAATGGAGGAAGTGTTGGTTTTGCTGCGAAAGGGTTAAAGTCTGATGTTCCATCAGAAGATGAAAGGTAGAAGATGAAAGGTAGAAGAGAAAGGCAAATTAGGAAAGAATACAAGAAGGTCCTTACATATGTAAAAAAAGAATACGTGTGACATGTGTAAACATGTTTTTTCAAAAGATTTTTCGAGTATTTCCAAGAATTCATGACCCTTGATGACCCTTTTTTTCTGATTCCCTGGGTGAAAGATTTAAAAAGACGACTAATGAAGGGTTTGCTGAGACTGGATGTGTTGGAGGGAAAGGCGTGAATACTGCAACTAGAAGTAAACCCCAACAAAATGTGTCAACTGCCCTTTTAGGGGTGAACACATAAGAATAATTCCCCTCAACACCAAAAGTAAACAAGAAACAAGATAAGATGGATTATGAAGTGGACTCAAACAAACAAAATTTTAATAACTCACCTTAACACAGCATCATCAAGTTCCTGAGGCCTGTTAGTAGCACCCATTACTAAAATCCTATCTTCTGCACTGCTGCAAACCTGCAGATGCAATTAATTCTGATGAAAAAAAATATGTACTTACGTGGTTTGCATGTATGTACTCTATGGCTGGCTTGAGTGTACACATGTGTGTACACTTATGTACACTGATATGATATAAGCGCAAATGTCATACTAGCATGACCATGTGTTTATTTGGGGGATCCCCCCATGTGGGTTCCGGGGCCCTATTATAGGGAAAACAAGAATAGACCCACTGGCTACCCAAAAGCATTTCGTAAGAGTCTACTAATTGGGAGCTTCATTCGAAGTCGGAGTGCATCTGCCTGAGAGGCAAGGAACCAGCAGTCTGCATACAAATGAGTCAGATTTGTAAAATGGATGCACACGCAACACTCAGGTTCTGGAACACAACTGCAGTCCAGCAATGGAAAAAACAACCAGAACTTTCCAGAGTTTACAGCTGGTGAACGCGAAGAAGAAGAAGATTTGGGGGATCAACATCATGGCACACGTATATAACCCATAAGTGATCCATGTTACTTCTAACTCAAGCCTGAGTCTGAAGATTCTCAGCGCAGTGCACAAGCTCCGTTGTGCCGACGAGGATCCTGAAATACTCTGGGTAGATTTCATGTGTTTTCGCTAGATGCAGTTAGAGGAAGTTAACACATGCCAAACCAAACAATGCACCATATGTTTTTTATCAGCTTATCCTATATCTCTCATTACACCAATGTCTCTGTGGTGAAGTGGTCAAGACATTTGCCATCCTATTCTGAAGGTCATGGGTTTGTTTCACAGACATGTCATTCAGTTCATGAGTGTCATTTTTATGGAGATCCCTGGGGACTGTAGCTGAAGCTACGAGTTTGTGCTTTGTGTTAAAGCACTCAGCAGGCAGATAAGTGTCCTGCACAGAGAGTTCAATAAATATGTGATAAACCTTGGCAATGAAGTTGATCCCCTCGATTTTGACCTTTTTATTTTTAACAATCCATCGCAACATGGAACAAGCAACTCACCCAACCCAAATCAAGACCTTTAAAGGTATATTCATAACTGGCTGGACTTTGCAGTTATTATTTTCTACAGGATAAGATAACAAGTCTCATGCTAACCCTGCTAAGATACCTCATAAGACATGCACTGCAAGTTACAGCATTCCTAGTCTTTGCTTCATTTATGAACCAAAATAACAGATGGCATTAATTTTTGTTACACATATGATATTCTTTTCATATCTTCTGTCCTAGACAATTATTACATTAACTTTCACTATCCGAATTAGTATTTTAAATCCTCTAGTCTTATAGTGTCACTGTTTTCAACTCTAGGTTCAAATCATTACATTCCTTTAAATACAATGTATTTTAATCCCATCTTATTTCATCTTGTTCCTCCTGCACCCTGCCATGTTGAGATAAAGTATAAACATCAGGATATCACCTGCTTGTGTGTTTTATATACAGGAATTCAGCCCTTGGCAGCTGGTCTAGTAAGGAAGCTCTGTTCAGCAGACAGGCAAAGCCCTGCTTTGCTGATCCGGCAGCCTCGGCAGCATGCTTTGTTATAAACATACTGGAGTTACCTTTTCTTGAGAGTTAACAAAGCAGGCCAAGAGAGATATTAGGCTGCATGGGCAATTATTGTTTCTGCAAAAAAGCACAGGTTTTGTGCTACAGAAGAGGAACCTAATCCCTAGCCTTAACTGAAATTACCACAGTGTGTGAATCCCATCCATCTATAGCACGATTGTACACTGTCATCTGCAAAACCAGGAAAAGTACCAACAACAATATGAGGATTTATAGCGCTACTGTTATTTCCTCTGTCATACAGTTTATAAGGTGCGCAACAATACACACAGACGCCTGATCTAACTACCCAGAGAATAAGGAAAATTATCAAAGTCCACGTGAAAAAATCCCAGCCTTTACTGGGGCTTGAACCCGGGACCTCCAGCACTCGAGGCGGACGTCATGCCTCATGACTACTCAGTCCCTTATAGTTAGATGTGTCAGTTAGATGTGAACCATTTCACTTAATGTTTTATAATGTCAGCATCTGTTCAAAGCATGGCAACTGGTGGTGATGTATATCTTGAACCTCTTTATAGAATGAAATGTTGAACTGTTCTATACTTGTGTTCCTAGTCTAACTTTACTTAAACGATTTTATCAAAGCTGCAGTCATAAGCTCATAAATCCTCAGGACAAAAATGTAAATGAATAATACTCACACCATCAAATTGTACAAGAAATTCTGTTTTAAGCCTCCGACTAGCATCATGTTCTCCTTCACGTCTCTCACACAACAAAGAATCAATTTCATCTGCAAAAACAGATCATAACATTTCAGTTATGATTGACCTACCCCCCTTTGTTAAAAAAACATATAACTATTTCTTACTACACTGCAAATATATTTTACTCCCACACACCGACATTATCACAGACAAATCAGCACTTAATGGGCCAGCTGATTGAATATCACACCTTTACTGCTCACAACTCTTCCTGACACCTATTCAGTCTGGATAGACCCTGGAGGTCAAAGCAATGTTTGAAATAAGCCTCGATGGGACTTCAACCACATGATCATGGACCAGCAGTATGCTCACATTCTAAACAAGTAAGTTGAGTTGAATTGAATTGATTCAAGAACCAACATCACAGCACTTCAGGCATTCCCATAAGTGCTCCATCCCCATCTCCAGCAGCCAAAGCAGAGTTCCAATACCAATAGTGCCAGTAGCATTCTGACTGTATGTCTATCTTGCCTTTCCTCTGAACGTCGAGTATCGGCAAGATCTACTTTGCCACTCCCTGCTGCATCATCAGACTGTGGTGATCCATTTGCTCCTTCAAATTGTACACGTTCTCCCACCAAGGCCCTAACCAAGTCTGGCTTATCTTGCATCAAAATTCCGCCACGTTGTGCAGAGCCAGTCTGTCCGTCTTATCATTTCCCAAAACACTGACATACCCCGGAGAAAAGATCCAGACAATATAAATAAGTTTAAAATATAAATAATTAAATTAAAAAATTAATACGTAAAAGACCCTTTTTAAATCGCACATATGAAAGAATCATATTTTTATCGCCATTTGGTGGCTGGTGTGCTAAACACCAACCCCAACCGCCTTTACTTCCAAGGATTCACCTGGTACCAATTTTAGGCTGGGTCAACCTGGGAGCTAAGGTCAGTTTTAAAAGAAACATTAAAAGATTTCAACTTGCAGATTTGAACACAAGACCTTCAGGCCAGCAGGTGAGAATCTAGCCATTAAATTACTGTGGCTCCCTTACATTCTGTATACTGACCTATAAATATAATTGAAGGTTGAAGTTGTCTTGCAGCTACAAACAAGGTCCTGACAAGTTTCTCTCCTTCACCAACCTGTAATATTACACAAGATAAATCACACTTGAATATGTCTGTAAATCACTCTCTCTCTCTCTCTCTACATATATATCTACACAGACACACACATGCCCACACACACACGGCTGTGACGATTTACCCCACCAGGACATCACACTGAGCGATAACCACCTAGTGATAAAAAATATGGTATGAACGCCTGACGAATCTGCACATCATCCATATGCAGGGGTCATGCTAATCTTCTCTGTATCGTTCCAATTTGGCTTGTATACTGTGTGGACAGTACAACACTCACACACATGTGTGCGTGCATGTGTGTATGATGGTGGTGGTGCTCTCTCCCTCTCTCTCTCTACCCCTTCCTTCATTGTGTGTATTCGAAAATATGTATATTAATTAGTGTTTACGCACACACACACCCATAAGTATATTCTCACATTAAATATGTGCGTCAGCTTAGGGTATGCGAAGATTTCACACAAATGAGGTCATGACTTGCTCATTGTTTCATTCTTGTTAACCAAAATATGAACATATTCTGGACTGTGCGCTTCAAAGTGATTCTGTGAACTGGATTTAAACAAACCCCAATAGTAATGAAGACAGAGACAGAGCCCCATGGACGAGGATCCTAAAACCCCACAGCCAAGGACCTTTCTGACAGGTCACTGATACTGATATTTAAGATGGTCATACAAACAAACACTTAAGATGAAAAGGTTGGATGTGCATTATGTTTTATTTCACTATGAACTATTATGTTAGTTCTGTTTATACCATTATTGTGAAAGTTATAAAAAATAATTATTCCATCTTACATGCAACCAGCTCAAACATTTTCTTTTAGTCTGTCTTGTGGTGTTAGTAGTCTTGTCTATTTACAACCTTCTCTCTCATGCTCTTTCAATTATTTATGATACAGATGATCTTCCATGCCACGATGTCAAACTTTCCAGCATCTTCTTTCTCTCTTTTTCTTCCTCTGCCTTCCCCGCCCCCCTCTAACTTTTCCACTGTCATGAGGTATTCTTAGTATATACTGGTCAAACTTGCAATTCAAAACCCAGACTAATATTACACAGTGTATAAAATGCTAATGGCTGCATAGATAAAAGCTATATATTTATTCATCACACACATGACCTACAGCTTTCTAAAACTTACAAACTCCAGCTTACCCATTTTGATGTCAAACTTGAAGCACTTATATTAAAAAAGACAGACTTTGATTCATTGGCAACTGCTTTTGCCTGAAAAAGAAATATTTCACAAACTTTAAAGTGAATAATAATGGAAAAAGGCAAATAACAATGTTTAATATAAGTACAACATACCCATTTCTTCGGGGAAGAGGGGGGTCGGGGGGGGGGGGGGGGGGGGGGTATGTGGCGAAGTGGTCAAGCTGTTTGCCTCATGCTATAAAGGACGTGGGTTCATTTTATGTTCAGTTCATGAGTGCAACGGAGATCCTTGGGGATTGTCACAGAAGCTATGAAGGTCATGTTCTGTGCGAGGCTCTTGGTAGGCAGCTAGCTGTTCTGCGAAGAAAGGCTGAGCCATATGGGATAAAACCCAGTGCAATGAAGTCTATCCTCTTAGCTTTACCTTTTAATTTAAAATATAAAGATGGTTAAGAAGGAGCCAAAAATTAAATACTATTACTGAAATCTGTTAGTTACATATCCTTTACAGGAGGCTGCAAAACCAACCCAGCGTTTTTTTTAGCTGTTGTGGTTTTTCTAGGCAAATTTGACGTTCAGTAGTTTGCCACTGCATCCTGAATGGTCAGCTCTTGTTACCACTATCCAAACCAATCCAAGACAAACCATCCACAATTGGGACTGGTAATCTGGTAATCTGGTAATCCTAGTTTCAGCTTCATAGCAAACGGGTCACCCCACATATGCTCCGCTCCTGTGCCAACGAAAAACAAACGCAGCTCACAGTGTCACGCCATGCACTCAACTCAGAAGCTGGGCGACGAAACTACATCCTTCCAGTCTACAAATGGAGCAAAAATGCAACGGCCACCGTCTGGAAAAAAAAAATATTTGCCACGGCTTTAAAAAAAAAAAAAAAGGGGGGGGGGGGGGTGGCCGTACCTAGCGTCCATTTTGACCGGAAGAATTATATGAGGGTTAATAAACGGTCACCCCAGCAGTACCCTCATTATTAGCTGGGGAAGGGACTTAGGACATTACATCCACCAGCAGGTGTCGCCCCTACAACGACCTGCCTGCCATCGTTAACGACTGTTCACCCAACAGCCATGCAGTTCTTTGGCACGAAGGAGACACCTTGAACTTGGGTTTCGTACTGCCGACTCCCTACTAAGTTGTTATTTTATGTTCTGTTATCACAATTAATGTCACTGCACATTGGGCATACCCATGCGTGCTCAGTTCTCCGAAGCAGCAGCCACTCTAAAGTACTTCTACTAATTGTCCCCATGAGAAGCTGGTTATATTGTCTCCTTTCTCGGCCTCGAAGACGGCAAAGATGTGCATCACCATGCTTAACTCCCATGTCACGCAATCGTGTTAGTGTCAGGGATTCCTCATTCTCCACTAGCCCAGTTAGTACAGCGTTGACTATGTCTGCTCTGTCCATACTTTTTCCCGCAATCATAAGTGCAGTGCTTGCCAGTTGGTCTGCTCGCTCATTTCCCTTCACGCCCGCATGACCCGGTGTGTAGATCCAGGTTACGGAGGTTAAGTGCGATTTCCTGATGCTTTCTATCCATTCAGAGCGCATACTGCCTGTTGCTATCTTCTGAAGCATATTCATTGAGTCTGAGACAATTACTACCTGTGGGACTGAACCCGGCCTTCTGTCATCACGAAGCATGTTCATAACGCCAAAGCCACAGACGCCGACAGTCGTAGGTAAGTATTTTATGTTACTTTATTTTGTGTACATTCTTCTGTGTATGTGCTTCAGGTGTACAATGTAGATGCACCTCTTAGTGTAGATTGTGAACATTAAGGCTCTGTGGCTTAGAGTCTAGTGAAAATCATTTCACAATGCAATCCTCAACGTTTACCAGGGTTCAACTCCTACGATGGGCAGTTTAGAAAAAGATTGTTTTGTGTGGCTTTTTTTTTTTTAAAATAATCTAGTCACATATTGCATCAGAAATTCTGTGCACAAAATGGCTAACAGCCACTGAAATTGCAGAATTTATTGCACAATTAGAAAGAGCTCTCACCCAGGATCATTTCAGCGGAAGAAAATCAGAAGTCTAAATTGCCGTCAGAACATTTTTTTTAATTGTTTTTTTTACACAAATCCACAATCACATGATGACGACGATGAAAAACAAGATTACACAATTTTTGTTCTTAAAATCTGTTCAACTTGGTGCAAAAATGCAAAATATTACATGTTTATGTTAAATAGTTGTGAAACTATGGCATTTTTGTCAGTCTATATCAGAAAAAAACAAAATTTTAGTAGCCTTTTTTTTTTTTTGCACCAATCTACAGCCACACAATGATGATATAAAACAAGATTAAGCATCTTTTTTAATTCTTGAAATTTGTTCTCCATTCAATTTGATGCAAAAATACCAAATATTATGAAGATGATCAGACAATACATAATCACAAACAAATGTTAAAGACATACAACCAGCCTACCAGCAAAGTTTTGCCATTCCCAGGTGGACCAAAGAGTAGAAGCCCTCTCGCAGGAGCTCGTAGGCCTGTGAATAACTAACACATACGTAGAGAGTTAATGACAACTGCAAATGAATCTTTTAAATGTGAAATATAATGTAATATGCTCTAGCGATACATAATTCTTCATGTCAGATTTTACTTGGGATTAAAAGGTTAAAGTGTTAAAGTCAAGAGGATCAACTTCATCGCACCGGATTTATCCCATATGGCTCGGTCTCTCTCTGCTGAACAGCTAGCCACTTACCGAGAGCTCAGAACGGAGCACGAACTCCGTAGCTCTGGCAACGATCCCCAGAAATCTCTGTAAACATTGCACTCATGAACTGAATGGCACAGCCATGAAACAAACCTTCAGAGCACCACGGAGACCTCCCTCCCCCCCATTTGGGATACCTAGGTTAAGAAATCTTAGTCTGAAATCCAAGTTTAGAGTAGATCTTTTTTCTTCCTCTGCGTTCATCCCAAGATGTAAATGTGTTGTGCCCGTTCACAACACGGCTGCAATATTTGTGTCTTTCGGCCAAAACATCCAACTTCTGCATGAATATGTTGCACAGGTTAGCCTTTCCAGGCCAGAGTGGATGAGATTTTGATGTCTGTTCTGACTCATGCAAGGAATTTTACAAAATAAGCACATAGATGGTACACCCTCCCTTGATTCTGAAGTAGGGGGTCAAAAATCTAGCCATCTTAGAAAAGACTTTTTAAAAACCTGGGGGTCGGGGGGGGGGGAGGTTATGTGTTTCTGTGTTATCTTTCAGTAGTTGGAAATTGAAACAAGCAGACCCAACCAGTTGACCAGATAACATTTTTCTAAGAATAATGTAGCTTTCAAGGCAAGCAGTAAAAACAAAACAAATGTGTGGACAACTGCTGCTATTAACTATTATAAAAATAAAAAAGACAGCGGTCGACTGGGCACATCTTGAGGACAAGAGGACAGAGAATCACCAAACAGACAATTAACCCACTGACTACCAGCGTCGCACGTAATGCGACGAGGCGACGTTTACGTCCTGTCACCAACGTTGCACCCTTTGCGATTTTAGCTTTGGACGCTCGCCGTCATGTTAAAATCGCGATTTTTATGATGGATTTAGTTGAAACCTCTAGCTTATTCATTTCTGTATGGTTAATTAAGGGAAATAACTTCGTAGTGCTTGAAGTAAATATTTGACGAATTTGTTTAGTTAGCTCCCATGACGGTGAGACATTGAGGAAAAATTCATCATGGCGTCAAATTATCGGAGCCATCGTGGTGGCAGTATCTCTCCTAATTTTTCTAATGATGCATTCGATTTTCTTGATTTTGCTTCCAAAATTTGTTTTGAAGACACTTCTGAACAGTTTGATGGCCATTCAAAACATCATCGACTGTAAAACGACAGTATGAAGCTTCGAAGTCAAGTCTGACAAAAACAGTGTTGTCGGCTGCAAGTACTGGTGCCGCAGTTTATGATGCTGATAGTTCTTGTAAGAGTATTCAGTCAAAGCCCACAGATTATAAAGATTTTGTGCGTGAGTCTGCACATGACGAAGATATCATTGCCGCTTTTGATTCAGAATCATCATCATCTGACGAATCCGGGGAAGATGTGCCACGCCCCCCCCCCCCCCCCCCCAAATGGTTGATGACTGGCATTGTGATTTAGAAGGCTTTCCTGGAGTACCCCCATTTACTGGCACTTTTGGTTTATTTCTGCCAGCAGGAACAAATGAACCACTGAATATTTTCTTCAGTAAAGAAATTCTGGCTGTGTTTGCTAAAGAAACAAACCGTTATGCTGAGGCAAAGATTGGTGCGAAACCAGACACCTGTTTTTCCAAGAACTGGAAACACACAACCCCAAATGAAGTAACATGGTTTCTTGTACTGTTGCGTCACATGTGTTGTGAAAAAGCCGTCTATTTCAGACTACCGGAGTCTATATCCATCTATCCACTCATCATTTGCTGCCACCATCACGTCACGGGGGCGTTTTCTATATATTGCTGTCAGATAACAGATTTGTCTG
The DNA here is from genome assembly GCA_905116865.2 of Candidula unifasciata. Classification (NCBI taxonomy): domain Eukaryota; kingdom Metazoa; phylum Mollusca; class Gastropoda; order Stylommatophora; family Geomitridae; genus Candidula; species Candidula unifasciata. The sequence continues at coordinate 874,085 of CAJHNH020008454.1, read as the reverse complement.
TTGCCTTTTCAGCACCATATCTACAGCCACATGATGATGATATAAAACACTAAATCTACATATGTCTTGATATTTGTTACCTATTTAATTTGGTGCAAACAATATCAGATACGATAAGTGATATTGAACAGTTGTGAGGCTGTGACATTTTTTGGGAGTCTGAATTATTGTCAGATAAAGGATTTTTCAGTTGCCTTTTTTGCAACAATCTACAGCTACATGATGATGATGATTATGGCAGGCAAAGTAAACCCCATTTTTTGTCTTCACATTGTTCTCGGTTCAATTTTGTGCAAAAATACAAAATGTAATATATGTTTGTTGAATATTTTTGAAAAAAAATCATCACTATCAATCTTTATTGTTGTCAGATAAAAGATTTTCAGTTGCCTTTTTTGCAACAATCTACAGCCACATGATGATGATGACTATGTCAGAGTAAACCTTATTTTTATTTTCTTTAAATGGGTTCTTGGTTTAATTTTGTGCAAAAAATAAAAAATATTATACATTTTTGTTAAATATTTTTTGAAAATAAGACATTTTTATTAGTCTTTATTGTTGTCAAAAAGATTTTTCGGTTGCCTTTTTTGCACTAATCTACAGCCACATGATGATGATACAAAACAAAATAAAAAACTTTTTTTTCTTGAAATTTGTTCTTCATTCAGTTTGGTGCAAAAATACAAAATATTGTGAGATTATATCAAATAGTTGTGAAGCTATGGCATTTTTAGTAAACACTAAAATACGTGGTACCTGGGGAAATGCAAGGGTTAATGTTCTTGGTAGTCAGTGGGTTAAATGGGAAACATGGGTTTACGTGTTTCTGTGTTATCTTTCAGTAGTTGGAAATTGAAACAAACAGACAAAACAGGCAGGAGGACAACATTTGCAAATTAGAATAGCTACACACACAAATGTTGTCACTGACATTGTGTGGACTATCTGACAATCATTAAGAAAGAATATTTGACCAGTAAACAGCATATTGTCTTGCTGAAATATTCTGGCTAAATCAAGCTCCTCGGTGGATAGAAGAAAAAACTATTGCAGAAGGCATGGTACCAAGAAAGAGGGGCAGACCAGCAAGAATATAGGCACATGATATAAGTGACACCTTGGGTGGAAAGTACACGAGGTGGGACAGCTAGTGAGAGACCGAGTTTCTTTCAGATGGACTGTGATGAGAGCGACATTCTGCATTTGAAATTCACTGTAGATGTCCTCCATCCGCAGAGTGTGTTGCAGGCATCTGAGCCTTCAAAGTATTGAAAGAACTGTTTTAACACCTGTTCTTTTCAATATCTCAGTGTTTGCAATCTTGTCTGGCCACTTAATGGCAAATAAATTATAACCTATGGTATTACATGAAACTACTAAAATCTATTTGCAATAAATACTTATGTTGTGTGCCACATATATGCCTGCAATATAATACAAAGGTTGAAAATGCAGTACACAGCAGTAAGAAAAGACTCCAGTCACACACTACAACAAGATGGCATTAAGGTTAACAAGAGCTCTGCTGAGCGGCAATGACACAAAAAGAAACAACAATAAGAAAGAGAATTATCTTACTATATCTCCCTGTGTGGGTTCCAGGAAAACAAGAACAGTCCCACTGCCTACCCAAAAGCATGTCATGAGAATCGACTAATTGTGAGCTTCTTTTGAAGCCGGAATGCAAGGAACCAACAGCCTGCATACAGATATGTCAGATCTGTAAAAGGGATGCACATGCAACACTCAGGTTCTGGAACAGTACTACAGTCCAGAAGTGGACAAACTATCAGAACTTTTCGCCAGAGTTTACAGCTGGTGAACATGAAGAAGAAGAGAATCTTATTAAACAAAATACCCACACACACACAAAACTTACTTCAGGCCTAAGAGCTGGTAGTATCACAATTTCTTGCAATGCTTGTTTAGCAGTCTCTTGGCCAGCTAAGGGGGGAAAACCCACACTTTTAAAGCAAAACTAAAATTAAACTACATATATTTTACAATACTGTGCATAAATAACTTGATTTATACATAACTTTTTCTGGAGCAAAGAATTTGCATATCTTGGTTACTCTATATAAGATATGCTTGTGTTAGTTTTCTCTGACTCGCCCACATGTTGTATGAACTGATTACAACAGATTAAGTTAAACTATTCATCCCTGCGACTCATGAGGTGAAAATACTATGTGCGCGCTCGCCCCCACTACACACACGCATGCAAGCAGTGCACGTGTACACACACACAAATCTTACAAATATAACTCTGGATTAATTTATTTATTTTGTGTGTGGTAATATCCATAATTAAATAATATATTTTAACTCTTAAAATATGATACATTTCAGACTGTGCTATAATTGAAAAGCCCTAAAACTGACACTTCCGGTTGGGTCCAATTCCCAATAATTGTCACTTTTCCATCTCGTCTAGAGTGATGATGAGTTTATAAGATACATAGATAATGCTATTGGCTGAGTTTACACAGGTTGTTTTAAAAACTTCAGGCAAAGCATTGCTACTATAATGTATTCAAAGATTGCAAATATTGTACATACATTTCACTGCTGGGCGATTACTGTGTTAACATTGGTTTTTTTGTGTGGCTACCTCTGTATGCCATCTGATGCTTCACTCAGTTCATGTTTATTCAGTATTCCTTTTATTTATCTTTTATATTTTGTAAACAAAAATTTTTTTTTTCAAATTACAAAATGTAGATTTTAAAAAGTTTTGAAAAAATTAGTAGTGACCTGTGTAAAATTGTTTTTTAAGGATACATTTCTGGAATTTATTCGTTGTCATTATATTAAATTTTTTTTTAGCCAGAAAATCCAAAATTAGTTGAAAATAAAGGTGACTGATAACAAGATTGAATAAACTGAGAAACTTTGACAAGGAACCAAAACTAAGGGGAGAAAGAGAAAAGACGTGTAGATACAACCAAATGTTCAGCCAATGCTTTTATAAACAAATATCTGTGCAAGCTTTTTGGTTTTCCCACCCAGATGAGCTTCCTACAAACAGTTTGTGTTCAGCCAACTCATTTATTATTAAACATTCACTTTTGTAATACAGAAAAACAAGCACTGAAAACTGGCACAATACAGCAAAAATTAGAGGCAGGTTTCAGGTTTTCAAAAAAATTTAAAAAAACCAACAGACCCACTGCTCCTTAACAAGCATGTTGTAAAAGACAAGTAATTAAAGATCTGATGAAAAAGGATGTGTTGGGCTGTAAGGCGCAGATATTGCAGCCCTGCTTAAACCAAACACAATGTGCAAATTACCCTTTTAATGGCAAATACAGAAGAAAAAGTTCACAAGAAATGAATTAAACATGTTGTCAAAGGCAAGTAACTAAATATCTGCTGAAGTAGAATGTGTTGGGCTGAAAGGCACAGATATCACAGCCGAGCTGTAAACCACAACACAATGTGCAAATCACCCTTTTAATGGCAAACGCAGAAGAAGAAAACAACCACGGCACACCATACCTATTTCACTGAAGGTCACATCCTGTCCTTGGTCTACGATTTCACCGAGAATAACATCTGCCAGTTTCTTGTCCACATTCTTCAATTTGATATTGGAAATGTCTCTTTTGCTTGACACATTACTAATCTGTTGGGGAAAAAAACATATTTTAACCTGTAATATTCCCTACGTGGGTTCTGCAGTCCCATTGTGGGGGCAAAACAAGAATAGATCCATCACTGCCCCCTAGCAAACACTTCGTAAAAGCCAACTAATTACGGGTGTCTCCATCTATGTCGGAGTGCAACTGCCCAAGAGGCGTCAGATCTGTAAAATGAATGTGCATGCAAAACTCAAGTTCTACAACAAGACTAAAGTCCAGAAGAAGATGAACAATTAGAACTTTCTGGCCGGAGTTTACAGCTGCTCAACACTAAAACGAAGAAGAAACTGCAATATTATTATCAGGTAGCAGCTCCTTTACAGAAGGCTGCTCCCATCTCAGATTCCCTGAAGAAACAAACTTTGTCCACTGCCTCATGTACTTTCTTCCTGCTGGTCAGCCTCTGCCTCTCTATTTCCTAGTACCATGCCCTCCATTACTGTTCTTTCCAAGCCACTGCCATGTCTGATACGACTTGTTTAAGAAAAAAGATATTTTTATGAGCCCGATTTCTTCGATATTCAGATATTTTACAATGTGAATATTTCTAGTTTTTTTGGGTCCATGTTTGTCAAAGAATCTTTACAAGTATGTGAAGTCATGAAAGACAATTAACAGTTTGCTGAAATCGGATGTGTTGGGCCGAAAAGCACAGACACTGCAGCCTAGCTTTAAACCACAGCACAACATGGTAACCCCTCCCCTTTAATAAAGAAGAACAAGAATTTACCAAGAACACCACATGACTGAGGTCTGTGGAGAGACATTAAACACCCAAAACACCAAGCAAGTCTCATGATGATATCTAGAAACAACTCTCAGGAATACAGACAGTGAAGAACTGTGGAAATAACTGAGGCAACAAACTCAATACACATCAGACCCACCCACACTGGACTGCAGGTTACTTCATAACCATTTTGTGGTGCACCAATATACCCGTGCTGTACAGTTGAACGAGGTGACCGAGACTTGTGCCTGTTTAATTCTCATCTTTAAAATAGTATTCCTACAAACTGCAATCCTGAAGGGGAAAACATTACACACAACCCCAAAAAAAAAAGACAAAAGAAAAGTGCGCACACACAATGAGCTTACATCAGACTGTGAGGCTTGTCTATAGTGTGTTGGCCTTCTCCTGGAGACAGGGGAGGAGCCTGGACTTGATGAGGTGGAGTACTTCCTCTCTTTGCTTCCTGGGCCACTTCTAGGAGACACAGCACCCCCACCAGTGTTGCTTCTGTTCACAGAAATGGGGATGGGTTTCGATTTGTTTGGCTTCTGTGAAACTGCAAATATGGGAAATAGAAAAGGTTAAGGCTTTCTATGAATATGCACAGAAAAATGTAGAGATGCATCAAAGACTGCTTGCCATTAATAAAATAGTGGAACAAAAACAAACATTGACAGAACAAGCATAAGTAGAATGATCGTTATCAAATGCCTTGCTGACTGGGTGATCATACCTCTCCACAACCTGTAATCTCCAATTCATTAGTTCATGTGCTGACATCCTTTCATGCCAAAACAAAACGCTGTCAAAAATCTTTTTATGTTGTCTTCCTCTATCTCTCTTTCCATAAACTGTTCCACTGATCACTACATGTTTCAGTTTCCTTCTTCTCATAACATAGCTCCCCAAAAAATTACTTCTCATAAAATGACCTAAAAAAATTGCTTTTCATAACATGGCCCCCCAAAATTATGATTGTCTCTTTCTGAGTTGAGTTGAGTAAAGAATTGACATCACAGCACTCAGGGCATTCCTATGTGTGCTCCGTCCTCATCTTCAGCAGCCAGCGCAGAGTTCCAATACTGATGGCACCAGTCATAATCTGGTTATATGTCCGTCTTACAGAGAGAAGAGAGGCACTGGAAAACATCATGACAACTGGAAAGATTAGTGGAAAGAGGGGTAGATGCAGACCAAGAGAGATGATGCTGAATGGGCTGAAACGATGGCATGGAAGGATATCATCAAGAGAGCTGTTCCAGGCAATCAGGGATCGTGATCTGTGGAGATACATGAGCCCTTATGCCAACTGGCTAGGCACAAGATGATGATGATGATGAAGATGATGATGAGAGACGACCAATCATCTTACCAGTGCAAAACTCTCCTTCTGCATTTGTCCTTAAAAGGGTGGTTGGCATATTGTGTTGGGGTTTACAGCTAGGCTGCAAAATCTGCATCTTTCGACTTAACACATTGATTTCAGCAAAGTCTCTTAACGGTTGTTAAGTCGCAGTTGGTCTATTTGTTATTCTCCAAAATGGTGCCCCGGAACTTATACGGGAAATCAGAGCAACCAAAAAAGTGCAGAAATGGGCATCAAAAAGGGGAGTACAGTCCCAACATCTCAAAGAGAGTTAAAGTACGCTTCCCTTTAGCAAACCATCAACAATAAGCATACAATAACATTGTTGTGTTTGGTAAAGAATAATAGGTTTCATCCTGGCAACAAGACTGCAAATGTACAATGCAAGCCAAAGTATACATTTACAGCATATAAACAAACACAATGAGGCATAATGTCTTCTTCTTCTTCTGCACTTGCCGTTTCGAGGGTAGTTGCCCACATTGTGTTGTGGTTTACAGCTAGGCTGCAATATCTGCATTTTTCTGGCTTAAGAAATCCGTTCTCAGCAAACCCCTAATCAGTCACTTTTTATTACGTTTGTTGGGAACTTGGGGGGGGGGGGGGGGGAGGGAAGACGGAGGAAGGGGGAGATGGAGGAAGGGGGAGAGGGGGAGGGTCTATTCTGTTTTCCTCCAAAATGGATCCCTGAAGTCCACATGAGAAGGCTTGAGAGCAGCAGCAGGAGACGGCCCCAAAGAAAACTAATGAACAGGAGCTACAGCAGTGCCAGGGTGAGAGTGCTTGCCTTTCTGGGCCTCTCGTCATGTGATCAAAATCCTCAAGGCGGGGATTTTTTAAATTTACTAGCAATTCCAGGTCATCTAGCTTAAAATGAGTTCCAGGAAATGTGGTAGGAAGCAAAAGTGGCGAGTGTGATAATGACAAAAACACGGGGCCGGTGCCAAACGAGAAATATGCTTCAAGACATGGACAAGGGGTTCTTTAAATTACTTCGGGAGCTGCAGCAGCGGCTAGAAGCTCTCCTGCCAGCCCAAAGGTCAAGAGTTTAAAGCTGAATCATAGCAGATATTCAAAATTACTCCAAGGTCGATCTAGACTAAAACTGGTTAAAAGTAATGTCCTGCCAAGTAATGACGATCACATCACCCTTGCGTGCTGACTGGTCTTTTTTTTTTTTTTTAAAGAATCCAGAAACCATGAGTTAACCCTTTGGCCCGGTGCTTTGGATATAGCTTTTCTCCCTACCCCTGGACGTGAACCTGGACCACAAGGAGTTCGTCCCCTGGTCGCCGCTCAGTCAGGTTTAACCAACTGCGCTGGCGAGCCGAGCTGACTGGTCTATAAAAAATATAGGTCTTGTGCGTTAATACCGATGTCCCAAAGGTGTGAAAACGGTCTTTTACATAGTTTTTATTAAATTTTTATTTTAATTACCTTACTTATCTTTAATTAAGTGCAATGTGAACAATAAATAGTAAATGGTAACATAACTCTCTCCCTAAGCCATGTAGCAGTGATTTTATCACCTCATTTAATTTTCTCTATTCTATGCATACACCAGTTGATGAACAAATGCAGTTTAACAGTAACGGTTTTAGTCGTTCTCCATGTTTCAGCACCACACAACTTAACTAATACTACGCTAAGAAGAAGAAGATACTGTAAACAGTTTTTTTTTATTTTAAACTATGCTAAGAAAAAGAAGATACTGTAAACAAATATTTTTTAAATGTTAAACTATGCTAAGAATAAGATAACTATAAACACATTTTTATTTTAAACTATGCTATGAAGAAGGTACTGTAAACAAATATTTTTTAAATTCTTAACTATGCTAAGAAGAAGAAGAAGAAAATGATGTAAACAAATATACTGAATTTCAAACTAAGCTGGTCTGTGCCACAGACTTCTGTTTTGCGCACTAACAATCATTTCTGATTGCTTCCATGACATAATGCCAGACTGTTCAGCAGCTTCTTTCTTAGTGTCCTCTTAAGTTATCTTACATGCCAGTATGTGAGGCTACTTCTACTGTTTTCAAAGGTAAACATGGCCGGCATGATTTTGACTACACTACCAAGTGAGTACCAACTAGTGTACAAAAATATGTCTGAGATGACATGCCCGATGTGCCACTGACGTTAAAAGGGTCCTTTACTTTGTACTTTTACTGTTTTGAAAATCTGTTACCAATAGATTATCCAGATATAGTTAAAATCTATTAAAAAATTACAAAGCATAATTTAAAAAAATAATTCACTAGTTAAGTAACATAAAAAAAAAAAAGACACCAATACATCAATGAAAACAACAATGAAAATCACAGTAACAGAAAACTACACACACACACTATATACATACATCAAGAAGTGCAAAGTGATACAGAACTAATTTTTATAAAACTATATGCACACACCTCTGACATATACTAATTTTGTTTGTATAATTAATCATTTAAACTTCTAACTTACGATTTGCCCTGATTTATCCCTAACATGTTACAAGTATGCCATGTTGTTCAATTTCCCTTTTAACTTCCAAAGGCTAGGCACTTCGTAAGTTTCGTCCTTCTTAGGACGTTATTTTTTGTTATTTGAAGCCCCACTCTGGCTTTTGCCAGGGGCCGCAATATAGGCAGGTCATCATTATGGCCAAATGTCTGAACGCGGTTTCTGGGACCTCTCCACGGTGATCCTCATCCGCATGGTGGCACTTTGTGTCATCGGGTGTTTATCGCTTGTGTGATGTCCTGGTGGGGTAAAAAATCCAATCCAATCCAAAGGCTAGGAGACTTATACTTATTTCTGTCATTTTCAAGTGAGTGGCTGATGACTAAGTAAATATTCCTTGTAATTTATTCTGATAATAATTTATTTTGGCAATCCTTGCAACGGTGACCTTAGGGGGCGTAATCAATTGGTGTTGTGGTAACCATAAGGGAGACAATCCATTGTTTGTGTATGTTCACATAATAATATTCTTTCATATTTAATATCATCTGAGATTAGAGTTAGGGTAAGAGTTAGGATTAGCTCTTAACCTAACCCTAATACAAATCTCAAACGATATTAAATATAAAAGAATATTATTATTATGTAAACTTACACAAACAATGGATTAAGTCCCCTGATGTAGGCACTTACAGTAACGTTAACTTACAACTGATTATGCTCCTAGAGTCGCAGTTGCAAGGTCTGAGCCTCCCACTGTCTCTACTTCCTGTTGAATGTTAGTGAGAAATGGTACGAATCATCATTATTTTTTCTCATATCACCTTATTGTTTTTGCTTCTGTTTGTAAAGAGACTGTATCAAATGTTTGAAACAAACACTTTTTAAAAAAAATCGCAACACAATGTGCCTAATTTAAAAAAAAAAAAAATACAGAGAAGATTAGCATGGCCCCTGCGCAAGGATGACACGCAAATTTGTGAAGGGTTTCATTTAATAAAAGAGAAGCTAGCAGAAAGCATGGTACCAGGAAGGAGGGGCAGGGGCCGACCGACACGAAGATGGGCACAGGATATAAGTGACAACTTGAGTGTGAAAGTGCATGAGACAGGAGAACTGGCTAGAGACCGAGTTTCTTTCAGGCAGACTGTGATGAGAGCGACGTTCTGCAAAGGATCTGCTACATGATGATGATGATTCCTATGTAGAAGTACAGGTGTAGTTGATTTACTTTAAAGATGTTTCTACAAATCTTTCGTATAGTTTTAAATGTAGGTTTGCAGAAAATGTCAACAAAAAATAGCATCATAAGACAATAATCAAATTTGAAAAGAAGAAAAACTTAAAAAAAACTTTATAAAATCTTCTTTTAAAACAACATGTTTCCTATAGTATTGCTTAAGCGAGTATCCACACACAATTTAATGTTTCTAGTCTTTATATTAGCTGCGATTTTAGGATTTTACACACACAACCAGAATAAACAATTGTGGGAAAACTGACTTTTAAATTTTTTTTGTCATCCTAAAAAAGCACATTGGGTGGTGTCTTTAGCATTAACTTTTCAATGCTAAATTGTTTACAAATGACACACATTTTGTGCGTAATCTTTTCTACGATTGCGAACTTTACAAAAACGAATACATTGAAAAAGTAATACTTTTGTCATAAATTGCAGAGACCCTTTAAGGCAGACACGTTGGCGAGAGAAGCTAAATTTGCTAGACTGCAATCCATCCATGATATGGAAATGATTTCCCAGAAGAGAATGGTGGAAGCCTGGTAACTTTTTGCGCAAAATATAGTGACACAACTGGACCACAAATATATTTGTTTATCCATGTTTAAAATAAACATTGTATACATTTATTTAAAACAATGATTTTCCATAATGAATTAAAATAATGCAGACACAGTCAATGCATTGCACAATTTTTTGTTAGTGTCGTTTCTTTTGTGCATCTTCGTTATCTGAATCCGCATTTTTACTTTTTCAGTGCCTCTTAGGTGTGATCTTCTCATTCGACTGCAAAACCACATGTCTGCAGCTTTCACATAATCCACCACTAATCGTTTAACTGTCTACGGTTAATTCTATATATCAGTGTTGGCTGTATTTAGCTCTACGCAATTTTCTATTTTTCTATTTTAAAATGTAAAAGCTATGATGTTATGTGATGAAGATGTAGGTAGAGGACTAAATTTAATGCTGACATCAATAGTATGAAGGGAAGAAAGAATGAAAGCTGCATGTGAAAACAGTAAAGACATATATAGTTCTGTACCGTGCAAATTTTATATGTATATATATTTATATATATATATGCCTGTGCACATGCACATTTTTTAAGGGGAGACAATTTTTTTCTAAGGGAGATGATCAAATTCTTAATACACTTATGAAATCTGTGGCTACTGCATTTTTATTTTTGATGTGTGTGTGTTCTGCTTGGTTCTGTTCATTTAGAAAATACTACCCTAGTTGGTAATGTAGTAAACTATTTGTATTTCTATTAGGATTAGTAACCACACAAAAAAGAAATTTTATAAGTTTAAAATAGCTTAAAGCTTTATTCTACCCTGACTAGATTTAAGAGGTGTCTTTAATACTATATATACCCACGCATAAATTAATTGAGGAGAAAATTAAAAATTTTTTACTGGCACATAAAACATGTGCCAACTTTAAACATACCAGACAATAAACTGAAACAGTATACGCTCTACACAATGTGATAGGCACTTGAATAAACAAGCTACAGACATGTGTAAATCAAATATAACCTGCATATGACAAGATGGCCTCCGACGAAGCCAGTAGCTGTATTGACTAGTTTACCTTACTTAAAAACAACGTAACTTCTAGGGCTGTCTCATATCTCTACTTATTTTCGGTTTAAATTATTGCTAATACGTGTTATAATACTAACTAGGATAATGTGGATAACAAATAGTGTTACAAAACACCCTTCAAGCTCAATAGAATAGAGACTGCGACTGCCGGGTGTTTAAATGTTCACTTATCAACAAGAATGTGATGGGATAAAGCCATGCAAGTCCCAGAAGTCCTCAGAAACCCTAGTCAATGTAGCTACTCAGCTTGCTATTGTGAAGAAAATGTTTGGAAGCTGTGTTCACTGGTTCAAGACAAGTGCCCCAGCTCAGAACTACTCAAATGTTTCTGTGTGTTTATATCGAATGACTACAGGCAGATACCTCTATGGCATCAGAAAGCCAGCAAGAGTCCAGAAAGACTTGTAATATGGGACTACCATGTGATATTTGTGTATCATGACTGTGACAACACACTGGTTTACGACCTTGATACAGAGCTCAGTTTTCCTTGCACAATAAAAGAATATGCAGCAGCTTGCATCGGAGACGGGACGATTCTGCAGGCAGAGTACAAAAGGATGTTCAGAGTAATCCCTGCTAATGAATTTCTGCACACATTTGCATCAGATCGATCACGTATGCTGGATGACAGGAACCAGTGGTTAGCCCCCACCTCCTGAGTATCTCCCAATAAAGTGTCCTAACACCAGCAACAACATCTAGGAATTAATATCCATGGACAAGACTATTAGACACGGAGAAGTTTTTAATTTGCAAGAATTTCTTCACAAGTTTAACAATCATTTGTGTGGTGTGAAATAATTTGGTATGATTTGTACTTGAATGTTTTCATAAACTCATCCGTTGATATAAATACTGTTATCTCACATAGCAGAATATTTGGTTTTGTACACTTGTACCCACTTATCGGTTCTGAACTTACCATTCATTCATTCCGTGTTATTTTTTTTTTAATTTGTTTTTATTTACTCATTTTTATTTACTCTGATGTGAGAACTGTATCATGTTTTGCTTTTTTGTTTCTCTGATATAGCATAGGATGAATTAAAAATAGACCTCTTGTCTAAAAAAAAAATTGAAAAAAAATTCCCTTTACAAAACTGCAGCAATAATTGAAACAAAAATATTTTAAAAACTGATCAGTGAATGGTAGCTGAAAATATAAAGATGAAGATATATTTGCACAAATTACTGAAAAACATACGTCATTTAATGTTATTTTCCATTTTTTTTTTATAACACAGGTTTTATTATACAACACCCAGTGTCTACACACATGATTATATGTTCAAATTCTTCTTTTTTTAATTTGAATTTTGAATCTTTTTTTCTTGTTCTCAAAGTTGAAATCTGACCGTAAGTACTTTTTCCCATAAAAGGCTAAATCTAGTCACCTCCAGTTGTTAGGCAGCCCCGTAAATACAGATATATCATCATTATGCTTTGATCTGTGCTCATACAGCATCATTAAATTCCATTAGTTCTATGTATGCCACCGCAGTGTTTAAAAGCCAGGATATGAATATAGGAACTAAAAATAGCACACAGAGGGGTGTCCTCATTACCTTAATGGCTTTTTTAAAAACTCTACCACTCCAGCAACAATCCCTAAGAATCTTCATAAAATTGCACTTACGAATTGAAAGTATCCATAAAATAAACCCCACAACTTTCAAAGCATAAGGCAAATGGCCTAACCACTTAGCAATAGTACCCCTCATGTTTATTCTTGACCACTTTCATATACCAATTTCATTATTTCTGTATATCTTGACATAAAAATGTTTTACTTTAAGACCCCTTTCATAAGTAGTCTACCAATGTATACTACTACTACTTCTTTTTGGCGATAACCAGCTGTAAACTCTGGCGGAAAGTTGTGGTTATTCTCCCACTTCTGGGTTTTGGACTTGTTCCAGAACTCGTATACACATCCATTTAACAGATCTGGTTTATTTGTATGCAAACTGTTGGCTCCTTGAATCTCAGGGAAACATCTCTAATTAGTCGTCTCTTACGACATGCCTGTTAGTGGTGCAGTGGTTCTATTCTGCTGCCCCCCAAACTAGGGCCCTGGAACCCACAGAGGGACAATGTATACCAATCCCCGGACTTACTTTCTCTATGTGATAGCAGTCGTGCACCAGGTGATGACAGGGGCCTGACGGCTGGTCTGGCAAATATCTTGTCTGACAACTTGGATGGACCTGCTCCGGCTCCTCCAGTGTACCTCTGATGAGACGAGCAAGCAGGCACTTTTGGCTGAGCTGTGCCATTTTGATCAACTACACCATCTAAACGCATACTGGCTAGCAATGTTTCTGAATATAAAGACAGGAGGGTAATTCAAAGTAGCAAAAGTAAAGACTGCATTGAAGCTACACAGCGAAACAACTAATATTTAAATGTAAAAGAGTAAAGTAAACATGCATCACAAACATACAGAGCAAACAACACCATGAACATGAAAATTTAAAAAGGAAATCTTTCAGATATGTATGATACTTGCAGGAAAAGAGCAATGGATGTAATGAAACTGAAAGTCTTTTTGGGTCTTTTGTAGCTGGATAAAATCTTGAGTTCAGAAATTAATGTAGATAATTCTTTTTCTTTCTATACTTCTTCAGTTTAAACAAAATATATATAACAATTTGAGATAAGAATCAAATGTAGAAAATTTTTCTCACTTCTTCAGTTTCCGTATGTAATTAAAGGACGGAATGTACAATACCTGTTAAACACTGGTGCAAGGGTTTCCCAGTATGGGTTCCAAGGTCCCATTATGGGGGGGAAAAAAGAACAGACCCCCTGCCTGCCCAACAAGCATGTTGTAAGAGCCCACTTATTGGGAGCTTCGTTCAAAGTCGGAGTGCATTTGCCTGAGAGGCAAGGAACCAACAGTCTGCATACAAATAAGCAAGAGCTGTAAAACGCAAACGCAAAACTCAGGCCCCAGAACAAAGCCAAAGTCCAGACTCAGGCCCCAGAACAAAGCCAAAGTCCAGACTCAGGCCCCAGAACAAAGCCAAAGTCCAGACTCAGGCCCCAGAACAAAGCCAAAGTCCAGACTCAGGCCCCAGAACAAAGCCAAAGTCCAGAAATGGATGATTCAACCAAGTCTTTCCACTGGGGTGTACAGCCGGAGAACGCAAACAACAAACAACAACTGGTGCTAGGTAACTTTTGTTTTTTCTATGCTGCTGTAAAGGACCTGGAACACATGAAGGTCTAAAAGTTTTACATCCCTGCGACATTATGTGCACTGCGATTTCTTGAACACGACAAAGATGGCCCATTTTTGCCACATAAACCCATTTGTCTTTTCATCCATTATATTAGCAACATTCCGTGATAAGCACATTTTCTGTGGAACACAGTGAGAACAACATTCTACAAAGGACTTGCTACATGATGAAGATAAGCAAATAAAACTAATTAGGTATTTATCTCATGCGTCAAATAAATACATTTTTTTTTTAAAAATACAGTTGACAACATGGGAGAACAAGTAAAGATTATACAAATTAGAGTACAACAGAATGTGATCATGTGCACAAACGACAATATATAATTTCTTACAAACTTCCATGTTTACAACTTTCATATTTACAATAACATACTATTATTTTGTAATACTAAAAAAATATTCTTCACAAGCTTATTAACAAAAATATGACCCCAAAAATGGCAGAATGAATTAACAAATCAAGTTCTGATATAATTGCACTCGGGGTCTTCCCTTAGATACTCTATCCCCTTTCTCAAGTGTTAGAAGTTTGCCTGTCTTTTTCCCCCTTGATCTAAGAATAGTCAGACGCTCTGCCTACTCCTACTACTGAGGTATGGATACTCTGTTTCGCTGCACTTTCCACCTGATCCTAGAGAGCCTTTATCACATATGCATTTTCAAAAAAGTAGCTGACCACTCAGAGAAGCAGCAGCAGCAGCCAATCTATCAGCCTGCTCATTACCCTACAAAACATTATATTGTGGGCAAAAAATCCATGACATGCTCCTGATCTGAGACTTAATAAGCAATGCGAGCCACTCTAAGTGAAGAACATCACTCTATTTATTTAAAATATGCTCCACAAGTCTTTTACAATTACATGTCAGACTGTGCTATACTCCAGCCATTGGAAAGCTGCCATTACTGACAAATTAATACTGAGTGAAAGTAACACTTTCTTCCATTCCTATGAGTGTCCCCAGTATATTGTGCCATCTCCACATTTGTATAGATCAATCGCTATCTCAGTCGGTATGCGGTCAATATCAGATCTGTCAATACAGTCTATATTTACCTTTTTTTTAGAGCAGTGCAGACAGTGCAGTTGTAAGCCTGAGGATTTAGGGCCGCGTGGCTAGAGCTGTCACCATGGACCTTGCAGGTTAGGATGTCTATTTGTTTTATTAATTTTTTAGATGCCTGACACAAGGTGTAAAAAAATTATGATCAACTAAAAGACAGGCAGGTGAGCCAGCACTGCGCTACTAAGGTTTCCTAAACTACTGAATATACTATACTACTCAAAACACGAAACCCATAGCTAGTGAAAGTAACATTATTTTGTTATACATCTAACATTTACAATCTTTGCAATTTAATGAGTGAAAATGCTCACAAAAATACTTTAGGGTTCAACTAAGTAACTGACATTTAGTGAAAATGCTCACAAAAATACTTTAGGGTTCAACTAATTAACTGACATTTCCCTGCATCGGGGCAATCATTATTTTTTTAAGTGTACAGGCCTTCCCATCAATTAATAAATATGTGCCACTGAATAACTATGCTTTTTTTTATATAGTTTGGAATAAAGTGAACAAAATCAAAAACCAAAATATCAAGACACCACTAATTTCCAGCAAATAACTGAATCATACTACAACGGCAAAACATGACAAAGATAACCATAACACTAAAAGATACATTTTTTACCTAGTATTTCCAGTCGATCTTTAACCATTCCTAAATTGGTTTCCATTTTATCTTTCAACCTTCTTGCACGTTCATAAGTGTCTCCTGTAGGAGAAAAAATGAACCATGTCATACTGTATTGAGATTAAAACTAGTTGTTTACCCATCAAAAGTGATGAGGTTCGCTCTTCCTTTCATCCACGAAACTATGTACAATTATCTACACGCTGACTGACATCCTCCCCTTCCCGCTTTTTCCTTAGGCTCCGCCTTCAAAAAGCACACTGAGCAATTGGTAGGGTATAACCAGAAAAGCTGTGAACTGTAATGCAAAACAAACAAAAATGTAGAACCTATGTTTTTATATGCATGTGAGACAAGGACAATAAGTAGACAAGCTAAAGAAAATAACATTTACTCCCAGCAGAGATGTGGTTTCTGAGAAGAATGCAAAGAATATCATAGGGCACCACCTGAAAAAGATTGAAAATCACTGCCTAAAGGGATCTTTAAAACTGTGGCACTACCAAAGATAACATGTGGAACAAAAACATATCCATTGTTGCCAAAGCATGAAGAAAGCAACGCATCACTTCATCACACCAAACCCCCCAACCCTCCCATAAGGGAAAATCACAGTACAGTGCATGAACTACAAACGCCTTTCTCCACCTTTCTCAGCATGCTGTAGATGTCTGCTACAATTATGTGTGCAGCTGGTTCTCAAGCCAGTTGATGTCTGCTGTGACTGCCTCAATCTCCAATCTCATACTAGATGTTGTGGTATCATACCCTAGTCTTTACATTCTAAGCGATGTCTATTTGCATTTGTAACAAACCCCTACCGATTCTCTAATTTTCAAGTGATTATTTTAATATATCTTTGGGTCACAGTTGTTGTTCTAAGTTTTAGTCTTCCTCCCTCTGAAACCTCACATACATACAATTTTTTTGGAAATGATTGTTCTCCATTTTTCTAGAAAGTTTTAACTTTAGTCTTCTAAATATGTGTATCACAATGATGAATAGAACGTAACCCTTTTCCCTTGAGACATTACCATCCGCTACAAATCCCCCAGTAGATTACATTTTAGCTTTATGGCTTCGGCCAGTCCCTGCTATTAGTATCAGATTTGGTAATGTTTGCGCCAAGGCAGTATTTAGAAGGGCCAGACATGATTACATTTACTAAAAACATAATTTAGGGGAGAGGTTACTGTGAAAACAAAATTGCTTTAACCTTTAGCGGTCACACAACAAAAAAGATACTGTGTGAGTCACTGAATTCATGTTTTTTATGCACAAGTGAATGTATTTAATACTTCTATCTGTTAGTAATTATTCATTACTCCCGTTCATACATTTATTTTAAAAAACTGCACTTATATACATTTTTTTTCAACTAATTCATTTATTAGTTACCTGTATAAGATGCTTTTTTTTTTTTTTTAAAGATGTTTTTTCCAGCAAATGGCTGGTTTTGGGCATTTTTCTCCCAAGGGTTTCCAGTGTGAAAGGGCTAACTTTGTTATTCTGTCCTGCTGTTTAATGCTTACACACTTATACAGAGAATATGAATAATCTTCAGAATGAATAAGTCACTGTCTATCAAGCAATGGAGACGCATCTATTGTAAGAAAACTATTGTCTGGATAATAAACTGTTTAATGGTAACAAAGATGACTATTTTTTTTTTTTAAATACTTCAGAGCAAGCTGATTTCTTTTTAAAAAATTCTTCAAACTGTGTATATACTTTTTCACCACTAATTATACATTCTTTTGTTTTTTATTGTGAACTCATTTCTTTAAAAGAGCTTTAAACATAAAGCAGAAAAAAGCAGCATATTTTCTTGTTTATAAATACTACTATTTAGATTACATAATTTTTATTAATTCTTTTTTACTTTTTTTTTTTTTTAACTGCAAAGACAGTTCTACTTCTGTTACTGCCAATGCGTTCATGTTAGGCTCTGTAATTTCACAAATATTCACACCAACGCCTGGTTTTATTTTCTTACACTACTGGCATTTTATCTGACCTCAGTCAGTGTAGGGTTAAATAAAGTAAAAGAAACCTTTCTGTGCACTAGATATATGATGCCAGACCCACATTATTATAGACCGATTCACATTAGTTGGGTGATATGGTCAGCATCATACTAGCTTTCTTCACTTCCAAGGATGTTTCCTTGTATAGAGTATGGGCTAGATCAACATGGGAATTCAAGCTCTATTACATAAAACTGTCCCAGGGTGGGTTCAAACCCAAGACTCTCAAGCCAGCAGGCAGGCATCTAGCTGCTGCGTTATTGTTGCTTAAATAAAGACAGTTTTAAAAAGTTAATTACTACTTTCAGCCCCTCAGTATCCTCAAGAGTTTTATGAAGACTCCACTGGTTCTGATGAGTCTTATAGAGAAAATGTTCTCAATGAACAGCTGCACAATTTCATTTTATGGACCCTGTTGCCCTGAGAGGCCACAAACTCGTTTGCTATAGTGGCTTGTTATTGACAGGCATTGCTTTCAGAACTGATTCTATCTGAAATTCTAATGTCATATTAGTCAAAGGGTTACTGGGTGATTGTGTCGGGGGTCAAGTAATTGTCATAAGTAATTATTTTTGGTATCCTCAAAGAAACATAAACATGTTAATTCTCTGCTGTATTCATTTGTTTGTTTATTATTCCCCTTCATTTGTATCATATATGCTCATTGTTTTGGGCTGTAGATATATTTTTTGCGAAATGTTTTTGCTTGTGACATGTAAACAATTTTTTTTTTATGGAAATTGTTTGGGGGAATGTCTTAAATATATGCAATACAGGATATCTCAGCAATGTGTTTTTTAGGTCAAAGGAGTGAAAGGGTTTTTGCCTTGATCAATAAGCAAGATGCACAAATACACACTCACAAAATGTTCATGGCTTACCTTCACCCCTAACTTCAATAGCTATTCCCTTTTCTAACTCTTCTATTCCCTTTTTGTAGAGTGCAACAGCAATGTCTTTCCTCACTGAAAATAAATAAGATAGATTCATAATGTAACTTGTTTATTAACAGATAATACAGATGCTGAAAGTAATAGGTTACTTTATAAGGTTAATTACAAGGTTAAATTATAAGCGAGATTAATTTAAAAAAAAACATTTACATGCCTAAATTTAATTCCAACACTAAATTGTTATGCCATTTTCACTATGAAAATTGGCTGCAGCGAATATGTGCACCCACTGCTGACTGTGGAAATTTTACATGTCACGGCCTCTCACTCTTCCATAGTGCGACTCTCATACCATTGTCTGAAAGCCACGAGAATAAACTTTTCTAGGTCGCCCACTAGAGAAATCAACCCCGGTATGTCAAAAATTATACAGCAAAACAAGCTCACTAACCTTTAAGTCACAGAGCTGCACATTTAACTCTTTGCATCCCAGAGGGTTTAACATCACAGGCCCAAGAGGTAGTAAAGAGAGACACAAAAAATTGGTGTATCATGCGTTCATTGGGCTTCTGGATAGGAACTCATGCATTCCTTGGGACTCAAAGAGTTAACAAACTAAATTTTGAAATCTTAATATTTAAAAAAAAAACAAAAAAATTTCCAATTTTTTTCACTCAATAACAACTAAAATATTTTATAGAAGTTATTCTATGTGAGCATAAGCAAAGTCTGAGCTAAAAAAGGAACAATTATAACAAAAATTTAAAAGACCCTTTTCCATGCCTTCAGGCGTAATGGGCATATAGGGCTAGACCTATATTTTTAATAAAACAATCAGTATTCTGTGAGTGATGTGGTTACCATTACACTGGCCACCTTTACTCCCCAGGCCTTTACCTGATATCTAATCAAGGCTGGCTCAATCTGGAACTTCCAGTGAAAGCCAAGATCACTTTTTTGACAAAAGTCCAGTCCGCAGGTGAGTGCCTAGCCACTACACTACATCGGCTCCCCAAATTAATAAAGTATAGATATTTTTTGGTAAAATTTATCAAATGTATAACAAATGTGGATTCAAATTATGATCAGTAAAATCAAAAAATTGTTGGGACAATTTTAATTTTAGTTTGTAGACCCCAATGACTGCAGCAGGAAGAAAATTAAAAGGATCTTTGTTTACTTATTATTTCCCAACATCTGCAGGCATAGAATTTTACTGAAACATGCTGACCTCTCCTCTGCATCATAAAACGTGAAAGTAATAACTAATATTATATGAGATTAAACTCATTTTATTAAGAGAATATTAAATATTATTACATATTGATATGTTTGACTAAAATGTGTTATGAGTAAAAAGTAAAATTTACTTAAAATCACGCTTTTTTACCTCCATCTTCTTCATCAATTTTTAAGGCCTTCGATATAAACTCAAAAGCCTTCCTGTGATGTTTCTTCTGATTCGCCAAAGCTGGTTCTGCAGGACCTACAGCAGCCTTTCCTTTCGCGTTACCAGACATTGTATTTGTCGTTTCAACGGCACCGGGTGACTCACGTATAGATCTCAGTGTCACCACTCGTCTGCTGTACCGACTGATCAAAACAACGGCCAGGAAAAACTGATAGGCTAAAGAACGAACGAATACAAAAATAACCAACAAAGGCGCTGCAAAAAATCGGAAATTCCTGCTGTGCACTGATATAGTTCGTCGCACAAGTCTGCCTTTGCCTTCACTTTTTCGTTTCCCTGGGAGACGAGGTCCCCCTGGTCCTTTTCGTTGCATATCTACCTAAACCATCCGCCATGTTACATGGCATAGGATCATGGGAAACGTCTTTTACTGGGAAAATCAAAAATGTGCACGACTCCGTTCTAAGGCTGTCATCAGTATCACCATCATCGGTCTTGTTCACGATTCCTGATCCATCTACACACTATACCTGACGTTCCATTAATATATTCTCAGACTCTTAGAGGTCAGAGGGGTGCGTGCCTTCCAGTTACATCAGCGCCGATGTTGAGTGTTCTATACTACACGACGACACAGTTTTCAACGACCCCAGAACATGTGAACTGGCCCTAACCCAATCTCCCTACCAACAGCCTCAACCTAGCCACACAAAATACTCTTTTCGAAAAAAAGCAGTACAACGTAAAACCCCTCTGACTTAGACCAGACTGGGAAAGTGTTAGACGGGTCGGGAAACGTGAACAGGGTCTCATCATCATTTTCCAATTCTGCCGTGTTGATTAAAAAAATCATGAGTTGTAAATCCTTTCGCTTGGTACTATGGCTATCGCAACCCTTCGGTCGTGGTTCCGTGATAGATACAGTAAATCTGCTTTTCTGCCTACCCCCGAGTATGAACTCGGACAACAAGGAGCCGTGGGAAGGGACAGTTTGCGATCCATTGCTTCATGTGCAGCAATGGTTATTTGCTATTCCGTTTCGATAAAGAAGGTTTTTAATGCCAATAATCTATTTTTCCTAGGACGACCTCTTACTTTCGAATCAGATCTTTTCATGTGTACCGTCTGTGTTGGTAGTCGTTCTGGCTGCACTCTTACTAGATGACCAAACCATTTGAGCTTCTGATTCTACATAAATTAGCTGCATGGTGTTGTTCCAATAGTCTGTCTGAAAATATCGTTTCTAACCTTGTCTCGGATGGTTAAGGTGATGGCTTTTCTTATGCATCTCATTTCATATATATTAATTTTAGGTTGATTAGCCTTTGATAATGTCCAAGTCTGGCACTGGTAGCACAGTGTTGGTGTCAACAGGCTGTTTATAATATGTTTCTTGGCGCTCATGCTTATGTATGGATGTCTTAGTAACGATGGTAGTTGGTATATAAGTGTGCCGGCTCGTTAGCATCTTGTTTCAATCGTGTGTTTGTTTCTCAAGCTTGTCAATTGCCTTCAATCTCAGGTGTTGGCAATCATTCCTGATGCAGATGTTCTTTTATACTATGATGCTAATGTGTTCAATTATGTCTGTCTGTCTCTCTCTCTCTCTTTCACTCTCTCTCTCTCTCTCTCTCTCTCTCTCTCTCTCTCTCTCTCTCTCTCTCTCTCTCTCTCAGAGCACGTAAAACCTTCCTGTATAAGTGGATCAACAACCTACTTGGACGCCTCAGACGGGGAGCATGTAACAGAACTGCCAGAACTAATTTTCTACAGCCCACATGGTGGACTCCAGAAGTAGAACAGGTGTGGAACGCAAAGAGAACCGTAGTGAAGCAGCTTGAGAAAATATGACAGACACACTCAAGCTCACGAGAGGAAGTGGAGATGGCGGAGAATGTCAAAAAAGATAAGGTGGAGGTTTTCAAGCACTGTGCTGCACAGGCCAAAAGAGCAAAGTGGGAAACTTTTGTGAATGATATGGGTGGCGATTAAACTTTGGGAAAATTCTGGAAACTGAAAAGGCAGATGCAAAGAAAAGATCGGCCCATGTTAGTGAGAACAATCTATAGAGACGATGGTGTGCGTATGACAACAGACAAGGAGAAAGGGGAGGATTTTCTCCATAGGTTTATAGCTCAGACAGATCATAATGATGTAAACATCAGGGATGCAGTTAGAGAGGAGTTAGCTGGCACTTTAAATGCAGAGACTGACCAGCAGGTGCCACAGATGTGGAAATTCAGCAATTAATTCAAGATAATGCTCGCTCAGAAGATGTGATCATTTACACAGACGGATCAGTGTCAAGAGGTAAAAGAAGTGCTTGGGATTTCTTAGCAAAAGTTAATGGTCGACATTTGGTTCAGGAGAGCCTAGCATATGATACCACAACACCCAGCTTAAGAATGAAGGTGGAGGCGGTCACTGCAGCTTTCCGCTGGCTAGAGAACACGACACACACACACATTGTGATTGACTCAGAATGCATGCTGAGGAAGATCAGGACAGGCATGCTTCGTGCAGAGTGGCATGCTTCGCTGCGGAAGACACGAGTGAGTAATATTGTCTGGATGTTTTCACCAGGTGTGTTGGGAAATGAACAGGCGGACAGACTGGCTTGCTCTGCACAGCTTGGTGGAATACTGATGCATGATAAGGCAGACGTGGTTAGTGATTTGTGGGAGAGCTTGTACAGTTCGGAGGAGCAGATTTATCACCACAGTGTGGTGAGATTGATGCAGTTGGGGGTGAAGAGAGGTTCTGGCAGATGCTCGAGGCTCAGAGAAAAGGCAAGACGGACGTTTAATCAGAATGCTACTGGCATCATTGGTATCGGAACTCTTCGCTTGCTGCTGAAGATAGGGACGGAGCGCTTATGGGAATGCCCCGAGTACTGTGATGTCGGTTCTTGAATATGTTGTGAGGAAGAAAGGGGGGGGGGTTTCTTTTTTTGGCTACTACAGCTTGCAGTTATATTCTAGGACATTGGTCTTCAACTGGTGATCCAGGGTTCGGGCAGAAATTTCCATGCGGTCTGCCAGCATTTTTCGCCCAATTATATGGCGGCGGACTCTGTCTGTGGGGTACACTGTTGTTGAGCTCATGATTAAAATATTCATAGACATTGGATTATCGCAACTCTTTCTCTCTCAGAAACAACGCTCCAAGCCGCACGATATATTTTGTAACCTCTAAGTAGCACCAGATGTCTTATTAACTAAAACTGGTAGCTGTATAACTGGATTTGAAAATCCATAAGAAACAAAGATCATAGGAATAAATCAGGCAAATAGTAATATGGTTTCTCTTAATGGTATCACACTCCAAGAGGTGGAGTCGTATACCTGTCTGGGCAATAATGTAGATAACGTGATTGGCAAGGGTAAGTGGGGAGGGGGGGGGGGCTGATAGAAATAATAAAATACGATTACAAAAGGTAAGCAGGGCTTTCGTATAACTAGAGATTTTTTTAAGGTAAAAAGAAATTGAAACTAATACTAAACATAAAATTGTTAGTACTGTTCTTTGGAGCGAAAACGTGGAGAACAAAAATGGCAATTACTAAAATAAATTAAAATCATTCATTAACTGGTGCCTGCGCAGAATATAGGAAAATTAATGATAAGATAGAATCACTAATGTTAAGCTTCAGGGGAGAACTAAAAAAGTTTCAGTGGACCAAGAGGTGAAGAATAGACGCTGGCGTTGGATAGGACACACGCTGAAAAACCATGAGAACAAAATAACTATAATGTCTTTGTACTGGAACCTACGGAGGCATATAAATAAAGATAGACGAAAAACAATTGGAGAAGGGAGCTAAAGAGTGGCGTTAAAAGCGTGGGGAGGACATGGGGAGAGATGCATGCGATAGCGAAAGATAGAGGGACTGAGTTGACTGAGGGCTTGTGCACCGTTGGGGTTAGATAGGCAGAATCACCATCATCAATTCTCTTCAAGCCTAGTGGCACATTAGGCTTCAGAGATGACTTTACTGGGATTCCTCAAGTAGGTCGTGGATATATATATATATATATCTTTTGATTTTAAACATCCAGTGCTGTTACGTGTCATCTTTCACACACACACACACACACACACATATATATATATATATATATATATATATATATATATATATATATATATATATATATATATATATATCCACGTGTCATCTTTCACACACACACACGCGCACATATATATATATATATATATATATATATATATATATATATATATATATATATATATATATATGAAAGATGACACGTAACAGCACTGGATGTTTAAAATCAAAAGATGTTGACTTATTAATGGGACATAGTAATATAATTAGCAGATGGACCGAGTATATAGGGGAATTGTTTGATGTTAATAGACCAGATGTAGAACTGCAGACCAACAATGATGGTCCACCAATAATGACTGCAGAAGTTGAGGATGCAATACATCATATGAAGAAAGGAAAAGCACCCTGGCCAGACACCAACTCACTGGAAGAAATCGAAGCACTGGGAGATTTTGGAACTGAAATAATAACTAAACTTTTAAATGATATTTATAATAGTGGGTATATTCCAAATGACCTTTTAAAATCCATATTTATAGCTCTGCCAAAGAAACCAGGCACTTTAAAACATGAAGACCATCGCACAATAAGTCTTTTGAGTCACACGACTAAGATTTTACTGAGAATAATTATGAGAAGAATAAGAAACAAAATTAATCCAGAAATCAGCGATGAACAATGTGGATTTGTAAAACTAGAAAAGGTACAAACAATGCCATATACATCATAAGGACATAGCCAGAAAGAGCTATAGAAGTAAAGACTGATTTTTACTTTTGCTTCATAGACTATTCAAAAGCATTTGACTGTGTGAAGCATGAAGAAAATCAAACTGTTAGAAAATTTACATTTCAAAGCATAAAGAGAGGCGTACGACAAGGATGTGTACTATCACCTGATTTGTTTTCAATATACAGTGAATATATAATGAGATCTTTAATTGAAATGCCCTGAATTGTGGTTGGTGGGCACAATATAAACAATTTACGTTATGCTGATGACACAGTCTTGATGGCAACAAGCCAGAAAGAACTACAGGAAATGATAGACATTGTGGTGTTAGAAAGTGGGAAGAATGGGCCTCAGTTTGAATAATGGAAAGACAAAAGTAATGGTGATATCAAAGAAACGAATTATTCCTAAATGTGAAATAAAAGTCGATGGTGTTATTTTAGGATAACTACAGAAATTTAAGTATTTGGGCACATGGATAACATCATATTTAAGATGCATAACTGAGATAAGAAACAGAATAGGACCGGCAAAAACTGCTATTTATAAAATGAAGAATATCTTGTGCAATATATCCTTATCATTAAGAGTTAGAAAAAGAATAATTGCTTGCTACATACGTCCAGTTTTTACATAGGGCTGTGAATCCTGGACAATCCTCAATTTCTTGAGGCCTCAGAGATGTGGTTTTACAGAAGAATGCTTAGAATACCTCGTGGACAGCCAAAAAGAACAACCAAGAGTTTTTGAAAGAGGCAAGAGCCCGAAGACAGCTTATCACAGACATCAGAAGGAGACAGTCATCATTTTTCGGCCATGTTATGAGAAGAGGGAAAATAGAACATGTTGTGAACACTGGAAAGATCTGTGGAAGGAGGGATAGAGGAAGACAACGAGAGAAGTTGCTTGACAGTCTTGCCGCATGGCACGGAGGTGTGTCGCCACACGAACTTATGCATGCTGCAGGAGATTGTGCATTATGGAGAGCCATGGTCGCCCACGGCAGTCGGCAAGGCACCGGATATATATATATATATATATATATATACATATATATATATATATATATATATATATATATATATATATATATATATATATATATATATATATCATAGGACATTTAGGTTTATCATTTATTTTGGTTATTTAACACTGCATAGATTTAAAACAATGTGTAGGAGTCTAAATTGTTGTTGAGTATATTTTAAGTGTACTTCTTAAACACTTATGATCACTTATGCTAATATATTCATATTATGTAATTGAACAGGGTATAATAAAATTGCTGAGAGTCTGAAAATTACCCCCCTTGTGTGTAGTAGGCGGCGGCGCATAAAATCCGGAAGTGTGTATCTAGATTTTACACACCTTGTCAGCTTGTCTGTCATCAGTAGTGTAAGAGCTTGTAGACTTCAAGTAAATCACCGTACGATATTCCACGTAGCTTCTATACTCGTTCTGAACAAGCTTTTTCACACTATGGCGGACCAAGAACAGAAGGCAGTCATGTTGATTGCAGAGGCTGAGAAAAAATTAAAGTCTGTTAAAGGATTATTTTCCTCTTTATTTGGGTGAGCAGTTTCATAGCGATTTTTTTTTTCTTTTCAAAGCACTTAACTCTTTATTTTTTTATAACTGTACTTTACGTCATGCGTTTCTGACTGTGCCAGTCTGTCAACAACGAGCAGTATTATATGTTGACGGAAGAATTTAGTTGTACTATTAGTACTATTTTATTTATTTACTTACGCTATAACTATATTACTATTTGTTTGAGAAAGAAAGTAGCAAAGTAAAGCCACCAAAGCCCACATTTTGTGGTAGAAAGTTTTGATTCTTTATGCAGGTTTCTTAATACTACATTTTCTTATCTCCACATTATAAATTTTAACTATTTGATATAAAGATATTTTGGCTGTCCTCTGAACTTCGTTCCCATATTGTGGCGGCCAAACAAATATCCTAACAGGGCCTCAGTCGTGTGTACACTATGGACTTCCTTCTACGAACACATTGCGGCAAAACTAGGATTACTGTCCATTGACACTTTAGAGAAACACAACCATACACAGTAACACACGATAATAGCGACATGGCTGGGAGACCATGTGCGTCGATGCAGGTTAGCAATAATGTTCTTCCGATTAAACTCACCGTCGAGTGTATCCCCCGCGCCGCTATGCACAGCGTGGGTGGGGGGAGGGGGGGTTTCTAAACTAAATGACTGGGACTCACGAGCAGCGCTACCACATCTCCTGCAACTTCCTCCAATTTAATTGCTCGTGAGTCCCAGCCATCTAGTTTAGCCATCCTCCACGCATAGCGTGGCAGGGATACTCTCGGCGGTGGCGGTATAGTCGCCGGAAAGAGGTTCGCAATTTACACATGGCTGAGGCCCTGGTAAGGTATTTTTTTAGCCTTGATAATTTGGGGCCGTCATTCCAAGGATAGCCTAAATTAACTAGAGAGCTCACTGGACAAGATGATTAAAAAGTGGTCACTTGTCGTCTTGATTGGCTGATTTTTAAATTTTACTAGGAATTCATTATCAGGATATGGGGGGTGATCAAGTAAAAATATCTCCAACAGAAAATTCTGTGAACTCTATAAATAATAACAATTGCATTTAAAAATATGCTACAGTGGCTGTTGATTAAAAAAAAATTATTCACAAAGCATTACTGATTACTAATTTAGTAAGCATTTTAAGTTAATTAATTTTAAAAAGTACAGAAAATGCTACAATGATGAGTGTGAATGGCAGGTCACAGCAGACTTATGGGAAAATAACATTTACACGTTTTAAATCTGATCAGATTATGAAATAAAAACATAAGTCAATATTTTAATTCTTTGTAGAAGTGAAATTTATACTTTTTGCAATAAATTACTAGCTCGTAATGATTTATTAATTAAAAAGCAGAAGCGAGTCAAACTTGCATCTGGCACAGACATGTTGGATTTTTAGCAAAAACAGTGATGCCATGAAAATATGTTTTTTAACACTTTCTTCAAGCCAGTCCTTGTGAAATTCCCCACACTTATGTACAAATGATTAAAAAAAATTTAAACCACAAATGGTCTTAATCTGGCATAGTTTAGAAGATATTTATGAACTTCCTTGCAGTGAAATATACTGTGTGCTGTCAACAAAATCACTCTATCAATTGCACAGAAAAACAGTGTTGTGTCACAGGCTGGCATCTCTGCAATAACTCCTAACAATTGTCTTGATATGTTTTTTCACCTACAGAGTACACAAAAATAATTTCTCAATAAGGGTCAGTGCTCGCCTTTTTTTTTCCACGGTCACAATATGAACGTATGTATGCATATGCCAGAAAAGGCCAATTTTATGGCCGATTAGCGTCCATGACAATATTGTGGCTAATCTTTTTATGTAAATAAGTTTCATATGTTTTAAATCTTGTAACTCATTACTAATTCTGTTTCCTCCCTTTTCTCCCCACAGAGGTGGATCGAAACAAGAGGAAGCATGCGAATTGTATGTCAGAGCAGCAAATGCCTTTAAAATGGCCAAGAAGTGGCCACGTATGTTCTGTTTGCAGTCATTTTTTATTTTTATTTGGCCATAAATACATGTCTGTTTAGAACAGCCGTTCTCAACCTGCGGGTCACAGCCCTTTTTTGGATCGAATGACCCTTTCACCTGGGTCAGCTAAGACCATAGGAAAATTCATATTCTTTGACGTTATGAAGGAAAATGATTGTTTGGGGGTCGCCACAACATGAGGAAACTGTATTAAAGGGTCGGGGCATTAGAAAGGTTGAGAGTCACTGGTTTAGAAACATAACTGATAATATTCATTGTCCTCAAGTGAAAGTTAAAAGAAGTAAAGGACCCGCTATGGGCGCATGCATTTTTTATAGTCCAGTTGACCTTATGTGGATGATGTGGTCAACATCATGCCAAACACTTTTACTTCCCAGGACTTTACCTGGTACCTGTTGTAGGCTGGGTCGACTTGGGACAACAAGATCATTTTAAAAAGACACTTTTGACTCGGCTCAGATTCAACAATTTTTACTAAGCTCAGCCTAGTTACTGGTATTTTTGATTATGTCTGTTGTCTGTTTCTTCTTTTTTTTTTCTTCTGCCTTTTCCTCTTATCTGCATATAGGTCTGTACTTCAAGCCAAATGCTCTTTGCTATCTCCTGCAGCTCCCGCTATAGCTTCCACATCCTCCCCACATTGCTTACGCCTGTCTCTAATTTTGTTCTGCATGTATCTTTGAGTCTATTTCTTTTAGAAAATATGGCAAAGCAGTGATTAGCATGCCTCCTGAGGTTGACCTGGTCTAAAAATAGGTGCCCGGACATGTTCCAAATAGTAAAGGTGGCTGGTATAATATTTATCACATCACCCATCAAGTGCTGATTGGTCTCACAATTTGGGACTGGCACAATAAAAATCATTTTTTATCTGAAAATATCAGAAAAATGTTTGTAAATCTTGTATCTGAGACTAGTATCTTCTTTTTCTTAGCGTTCACTTGTAAATTCTGGCATTAAGTTTTGGCTATTCTTCTCTACTAGACTGTATGCTTGTTCTCAAACGGGAGTTTTATGTGCACATCCGTTTTACAGATCTGGCTTACTTTTATACAGACTGTTATGTTGGTTCCTCCCTCTCCAGCAGATGCACTCCGACTTGGAAAGAAGAAACGATAATTAGTTGCTGTTTATATGACATGCTTGTGGGGGTGGAGGCAGAGGTGAGAGGATTGATTTCACTGCACCGGGTTGTATCCCATATTGCTCACTCTCTCTCTGCAGAACAGCCAACTGCCGGCGAAGAGCGCTGCATAGAGCACGACCTCCATAGCTTTGGTGAGGATTCCAAGGGATCTCCGTAAAAATGTCACTTGTGAAATAAACCCCCCGACCTTCAGAGCATACAGCTTTGATAACTTCGCCACAGGGGGGGGTGGGGCAATCGGTCACTTCTGTTATCCCAAGAGTGAGGCCTCAGAACTTAGTATCTGACATATTATCATTACAACACAGCCTTGTCTTACCGGGGCCCATTAGGAAACATAAAACAGTATAACTTTAACAAGCCATGCATGTCTTAGAGACAACTAATGATTCAAACCCATTGTAAATTTAAATAGGGCTCACACAAACAACTGAGAGATAAAAGGAAAAGTAGAAGACTTTTGAAAAGAATGATGTGAGAAAGAACTTGTTATCTATCATTCTTTTGTCTGTATCATCATCATCTTCTTATTTTTTTGCTATCATATTTCATATAGTGCTTGCAGTTTATCCTTCCACTCCATTCTATCCTGTGCAATTATTTTTTGCCAACTTACACAGGTCTAAACACTTCACACTCCTGTAGCATTATCCTTACTTGTTGTGACTGAATTTTAATGTGGCTATTTTGTTCATCCAGAAGCTGGGAAGGCATTTGAAGAAGCAGCCCAGCTTCAGCTGGCTTTGGGCAGCAAACACGAGGCAGCCACACATTATGTTGATGCTGGAAACTGTTATAGAAAAGGAGACCCCAATGGTATCTTGGTCTTTTATGTTTTAAAAATCTTATAATTGTGCTGTTTATAAAACTATTGCAATGCATGTTTATAGTATAATTGATTTAATAAAGATTTTCAAATGTAAACTGTGTGTACATTGTAATGCTATTTATCAAGTATTTTCATTTCCTTGTTTGTGTTCCTGGGACTCATTGTGGGGAAAACAAGAATAGACCCCCTGCTTCCCCAGCAAGCATGTCATAGGAGTCGACTATTTGGGGGCATCATTTGAAGTGGGAGTGCATCTGCCTGAGAGGAAGGAACCAACAGTTTACAAACAAGATATGCAGATATGTAAAACGAATGTGCACACAATTACTCAGGCTCTGGAACAAGACTAAAGTACAGAGGTGGATGAACAACCAGAACTTTCTGCCAGATTTTATTTCCGGTGAGCGTGAAGAAGAAGAAGTAATATTTACAAAGTTAAAGAGAAATGAGATATTGAAGTTTCTAGACTCCTAAAATATATGAATAGAAAAATGAGTTCTTGGCGAAAATTATTTACATAACTGTTATACAGAAAGTAATTTAATTTTCTTTGGGCGCCAGTGTTAAAGTTCTGGGTGTAATCTTGTTATCTAGTAGAAATAATTATTGTTTTCAGGATCTGGATAAAATTCATTTTATGAACTTCATTTTACAGCATAGTGGGTTTTTAATGGAGCTTATCATGTAGTTGTTAATTATAGGTATGAAAAGTCAACAGATTCAGATAATTTATTATTATTCAGTTACATTGCATTTATTTGTTAAGTAATTAGTACAATTCATATTTAAACATGACCTCTTTTTGAAAAAAAAATGAGGTGTGTAGATATTTAAAGGTGTTCCGTTGTAGTGGTATTTTTATCCTTAATTATGCGCTTAGAACTGCAGGTTACACCTGGCTGGTGTAGCCAGGATGCCCTAATTATAACTGGCTTGTTGGTCTGCTGTCCAGATTGAGATTTTACGTCTCAGGATAGTATGGTATACCTTTAAGTAGCAGCCGGAGGAGACAAATTGGTTGATCGATTTGATTGTAGTATTTTTAATTTATAGCTTAATATATTCTTGTCTTGTGACATTGGTCATCATATCTGTTCACAGCCTTCTGTCACTAAAAAAAAAAAAATTATGATACAGATAATCCTCCCTTCCGAAATACCAAGCTGCCTGATGTCTTCTCTTTTGGTTTCCTTCGTCTCCCTTCCCATCTAACCTTCATGTCATCACAACATGCTCCAGAGTTTACTTTCTCATGAGACCCTAAAGAACATGGCCTGTCTGCTGTCAGATACAATCAACTCTTATTGCTGTGTAGTATTTAGCTTTGAAAATTAATCAATGCAAATTAATCCAGTTTTTCAGCTAATCCACACACACACACAAAAAACTGAAAAGCTAACACGGCTCTTTGCTACAGGCACAACAATGCATTGTTATTTGTCTCTGTATCCATTTGAGAAGCATTGTAAGTTGAAAAAAAAATGAAAATTGTTGGTTTGTCTTATATTGGTTTTCTAGAATTGGAGTCTGAATATTTTATTATAATCTATTTCCTGCGTCTGTCTGATTTTGGCCTGACATCATTGTGTTTATTCTGCAGCTGCAGTCAGTGCTTTCTACAAAGCCATTGAAATTTATACAGATATGGTAAGTGATTTCTGTTTTGCCTGTGTTAGAGAAAGACGAGATATAGCAAAGGGGGGGGGGGGGGGGGAGCTAAGTTGGCTTCAGCAATTGGCCAAAGGTAGGCTTAGTAGATCACTGCCCTGCTGCATTGATTCTCTTTACACTCAGTCTCTTGGCTCTTGTCATTTGCAGACTTCTCAAATGTACACTGATGTACGCTTCAACACGTTGAATTAATGAACGAGATGAACACACAGCTGATGTCAATATTTATTTCTTCACACAGCTGCCTCCGAGCGGGTGCACACAGGGAAAACTGTCTAGGCGATCACAACTCAGCCACTGATAGCAATATATCATGTCAAACATTATTACCTTTATAGAGAAACACACATAGGCATTCCCATGGCAACAGCTTGACAATGACATCGTTCCACGTTGAAACAGATGACACCCTTCCACGTTTAAACAGTCACAGACACGTCCGGCCTTGACCAAACAAGTTAGACCAAATGGGTAGCCAGGTTTGCCTCGGAACTCACAGCTAAATCTGATTCAGTCATTCACTTGTGACTTGATTCATTCCTCAAGAACTTTCTTCACTCCCATCAGACACACCGTTCCTAGATCCAAAGACAAGACTGATCATTCCTGACTTGAGTAATCTTTCTCTTCTATGTCTTTTTCAATCATTCAACTTATGTAATACATGCCCTGTTTCATTTGGCATGCTCTGGTCAATCTGCCCGCTCGCCTCACACTCAGGTTACATCCCACTTTGTCCCTAACCTTACCCACCTGAACTGAATTACATAATTTATGTTCTGTATCTAACCTCTTTATCATCAGTGCAAACTTAGTTAGTTAGTTAGTTGGGTTATCCTCATTGCACTCCGGACATGTCCATAGGTGCTCAGATCCTCCCCTCAGTATGAACCCCAACGTCCGATGGCTAATAGTACCAGTTCTATGTTGATTAACAAGTCTTCTGGCGTGTCTGGTGTGCGTCTCGTTTTTTGCTGTACCGATCTCAATCCCCAAGTCTGCCAATCTGGCGAGTGATGTGGATTCACTGCCACCAAAGTCCTCTATTCTTCCCATTTCTCTGAGGGCATTGATAATATCAGCATGATCCATAGGCTGACCGCGGTAGTGATAGCGGATCCAGCCAACCTGTCAGCTCTTTCAGAGCAAACATTAATTATCAGGAGAAAATGACTCCTTGCACCAGCTAACGTTTCAAAATTAGACAATTACATTGAAAATTTATTGATGTATATTAAAGAGGGAAGGCAGTCTACTGTTAAAAAACAAATTGTGCTCAAATCCAGTTAAAAGTTAACTTGGTGTTGTTTGCAGGATGCTGTAGAACCAACCCTAGCATGTTTGGAATTTGGTTTCAGTAAGCAGGTTTACGTCAATTGGTTTGCCACTGTTTACTGATTAGTCGGCACTCGATACCATTGTCAAAATCAATGCAAAGTGGTTTGTTGCCAGATTACCTGCAGCTGGGTATCTTGGAATCCAGACTTGTTCACAGTGCCTAAACCACAGAAGTCTAGTACATTGATCAAATGGTGTAAATAGTGCACCTTCTTTAGAAATAAACACCATAAAGCCAAAGTGCACATGGAAGAGGAGGAATCCATATTGTTTATGTTGATTGGTCAAAATATTGTACTTCCATTATAAAACATGGAGTAATACTGAAATTCTTTTCCGGATACGTGGGGAATAAGGGGAATACATGTTTGTGTTGCAATACAGGATAGCAGAATTGTCTGCACAGATTTTTTTTCAGGATCTGGACTTCTCCAGAATCTACACTACAAGCTGAAACTTGTTTTTAATTTTTTTATGTAGTTGTTCTGGTGAATATTTGTTTTTGTATGCTGTTGAATGTTTTATTGCTGCAACATACATTCTGTAACTTGAGTTTGTTTTCTTCTAGCTGACCCATTTCAGTTGTTTTCCCTGTGTGGGTTCCGGAGCTCCATTGTGGGGAAAAGAAGAAAAGTCCCACTGCCTCCCCAACAAGCATGTCGTAGGAGTTAACTAATTGGGAGCCACCTTCAAAGTCGCAGTGCATCTGCCCAAGCAGAAAAGAACGACCAACTGCACGCAGAAAGCCAGTAAAACAGATGCTCATGCAAAACTCAGGCCCTGGCCAAAGTCCAAATGGACAAACAGCCATGACTTTCCGCCAGAGCTTACAGCCAGTGAGCAAAGAAGAAGAAGAGAATACAAGTTTCATAGTCTCATGCGTTGAGTCACAAACTTATTGTATTATCTGCGCCTGTTTTTATGACAGTGTATGTTGATTAAACTTATTACCCTTTTTACCTAGTCTTGAAAGCATAGCTTTAAATATAACTGGTTGGATACCCATAACCAGTGCATTGTTTCCATCTGTTTACAGGGACGATTCACAATTGCAGCTAAACATCATGTAACTGTTGCAGAAATATATGAGACTGAGTTGTCAGACATGGAAAAGGTATAATTTTGGTGTTATCTTTTCTTCTGAGCAAATAAGGTTAGGTCGTGAGAGAAATCGTGGTGCTGCATGGACTAGACAGTAATAACCAGGCTTTGTTTTAGGTCAAGAGAGGAATCGTGGAGCTGCATGGACTGGACAGTAATATCCAGGCTTTGTGTTAGGTCAAGAGAGGAATCGTGGTGCTGCATGGACTGGACAGTACTATCCAGGCTTTGTGTTAGGTCAAGAGAGGAATCATGGTGATGCATGGACTGGACAGTAATATCCACACTTTGTGTTAGGTCAAGAGAGGAATTATGGTGCCGCATGGACTGGACAGTAATATCCACACTTTGTGTTAGGTCAAGAGAGGAATTATGGTGCCGCATGGACTAGACAGTACTATCCAGGCTTTGTGTTAGGTTAAGAGAGGAATCATGGTGCCGCATGGACTGGAC
Organism: Candidula unifasciata; assembly: GCA_905116865.2. NCBI lineage: Eukaryota > Metazoa > Mollusca > Gastropoda > Stylommatophora > Geomitridae > Candidula > Candidula unifasciata. The sequence continues at coordinate 838,831 of CAJHNH020008454.1, read as the reverse complement.
AGTACTATCCAGGCTTTGTGTTAGGTCGAGAGAGAAATCGTGATGCCGCATGGACTGTACAGTAATAACCAGGCTTTGTGTTAGGTCGAGAGAGAAATCGTGGTGCCGCATGGACTGTACAGTAATAACCAGGCTTTGTGTTAGGTCAAGAGAGGAATCGTGGTGCCGCATGGACTGGACAGTACTATCCAGGCTTTGTGTTAGGTCGAGAGAGAAATCATGATGCCGCATGGACTGTACAGTAATAACCAGGCTTTGTGTTAGGTCAAGAGAGGAATCGTGGTGCCGCATGGACTGGACAGTACTATCCAGGCTTTGTGTTAGGTCGAGAGAGAAATCGTGATGCCGCATGGACTGTACAGTAATAACCAGGCTTTGTGTTAGGGAGAGGAGAAACTTCATCCCTGGCCTTAGTTCGTGTAGAATTTCTTAGTGCAAGTAGTTCTTGCTAGTCACACTCACTATCGTCATGGTCTGTGATTCCCATACCTCCTTAGTATGCCAGTGTCATTTGAAAAGATGGAAAACACATTTAAACAAATTTATTTTATTGACAAATTTTTCTGTAAACCGAAGAAAATCTTGTCACTATCATCTAAGACTGCGGTGTCCGTGGCTTAGGCGTTGCGCGTCCGACTCGTAATTCCAACGTACCACGATCGAAACCCAATGCTGGCTGCATGAATTTTTACTATGGTATGGAGCGTCGCAGGTCGATCCAGCCTAAAATGGGTGCCAGGATGCATGTCCTGGGGTAGTAAAGACGGGTGGCGTAATGCTGACCACATTATTCATCTAGTGCCTTCGGTCTGTAAAAATATGGGTGTTCTTCCAATATACCTGATACGCCTAAAGGCGTGAAAAGGGATCTTTACTTACATATAAGCCTGTTAAAACATTTATTTTAATTATTTTCTATTATTATTTTTTTGACTAATTTGTCTGTAAACTGAAGAATGTTTTGTCACTATTAATATAAGACTGTCAAAACATTTATTGTAATTATTTTATAGTCTCAATGGTGGTGCTGTGTTTACTTTTTTTCTATTACAACTTCTGTTGTGCACATTGGCTGTTAAATCTTCTTGTGTTTTATAATGTTGATGATAGTTTCTTTTTTCTTTTTCTTTCCGTGCAGGCTGTTCACAATTATGAACAAGCAGCAGACTACTACAAAGGAGAGGAATCAAACAGGTAATATTTTCTTTCTTTGTTTCTTCTTCTCCTTCTTAGCATTTACCAGTTTTAAACTCCAGGGGACGTTCTGGATGGTCATCTCTTCTGGATGTGACTTTAGTCTTGCTCCAGAACTTGAGTGTTGTGTGCACATCTGTTTTACAGTTCTGGCTTTTTTTTTTTGGTATGCAGACTGTTGGTTCCTTGCCTCTCATGCAGATGCACTCTAACTTCAAACGTACTACTAATTAGTCAACTCCTATGACATGCTTGTTAGTGGGGCAGTGGGTCTGTTCTTTTTCTCTCCCACAATGGGACCCCGGAACCCACACGGGGGACTTTCTTCATTTGATTCTGTATATATTCAGTTTTTGATTTGATTAAAAGACTATTTTTTTTATCCAACTGTGAAACTATCTGATCTTTTCCTTCAGGTCACACTAGTTCTCATTTCAATGAACATTTTATATGGTACATGCAAGGATCATAACCTGCACACCAGAATCCACAAAACTGTTCATTTGTTCATACATCACAAGTGATAAGGACCACTCTTTCTTTCATCGTCATGAAACTGCAGTTGAATGTTTGTGAGTCCGGAGGTGACTTCTAAGTCCAATACATGCCCGGACAGTGAGGGCAGGGCACAGTGTCTGTGGACAAAGGGCATGTATGTTCTCTAGATGGCTTGCAGATCGTTGTACCATTTTGGATATATGTGTACCACAAAGTGCTGCAGTCTTCCCTGTCAGAGTTTATACTGAAGGCTTTCAGTGATGCTTTTATGTATCCTTGAAGTCCCTTTTCTGGCCCCCATGAGAACGTCAACTTTCGTGTATTTTACCATAGAAGATTATTTTTGGGAGCTGATGGGTGAAAAAAAAGTCTTGCTCCGTCCGCACCTGAACCCATGACCTTGGGATCTGCGGGTGAGCGCTCTGCCATCACACCATAATAGCTTCGTAATTTACAGTTACCTATCCAAAAAACACACACACACCTGATTTTGAACTAATTTCTTGCACTTTCTTTTCTGATAATTTTTTTTTCCACATTTTTATTTCCAGCTCTGCTAACAAATGTTTACTCAAAGTGGCCCAGTTTTCAGCAACATTAGAAAAGTATGAGAGAGCGATTGAAATCTATGAGCAGGTAAACAGTTGGTTTCGAGGTTTTTTTTTGGTCTTAGATATAGGAGCTGTAAATATATCTCTGTGAAGACAGTTTAACTTAATATTTTTGACAGGATAAATTCACAAGCGTCCATGTGTGGGACACTGCAGGCCATCATTGTTAGGGTTGACTGTCTTTTCCTTGGAAGGGTGAACAGTGAAAATTAGTAGCCTGCCCAAAAACCCATAAGACACGTAGGTCTCGGTGAGGCTGTGGCTCACTTTGTGGGAAAACTGAGGCCATGAGGTCTCTGTCTAACGAGGCTGTGGTTCACTTGGGGGGAAAACTGAGGCCATGAGGTCTCTGTCTAACGAGGCTGTGGAAAACTGAGGCCATGAGGTCTCTGTCTAACGAGGCTGTGGTTCACTTGGGGGGAAAACTGAGGCCATGAGGTCTCTGTCTAACGAGGCTGTGGTTCACTTGGGGGGAAAACTGAGGCCATGAGGTCTCCATCTAACGAGGCTGTGGTTCACTTGGGGGGAAAACTGAGGCCATGAGGTCTCTGTCTAACGAGGCTGTGGAGAACTGAGGCCATGAGGTCTCCGTCTAACAAGGCTGTGGCTCACTTTGTGGGAAAACTGAGGCCATGAGGTCTCTGTCTAACGAGGCTGTGGTTCACTTAGGGGGAAAACTGAAGCCATGAGGTCTCTATCTAACAAGGCTGTGGCTCACTCGGGTGGAAAACTGAGGCCATGCGGTCTATGCCTAATGAGGCTGTGGCTCACTCGGGTGGAAAACTGAGGCCATGAGGTCTCTGTCTAATGAGGCTGAGGCCATGAGGTCTCTGTCTAATGAGGCTGAGGCCATGAGGTCTCTGTCTAATGAGGCTGTGGCTCACTCGGGAGGAAAACTGAGGCCATGAGGTCTATGCCTAATGAGGCTGTGGCTCACTCGGGTGGAAAACTGAGGTCATGAGGTCTATGCCTAATGAGGCTGTGGCTCACTCGGGAGGAAAACTGAGGCCATGAGGTCTATGCTTAATGAGGCTGTGGCTCACTCGGGTGGAAAACTGAGGTCATGAGGTCTATGCCTAATGAGGCTGTGGCTCACTCGGGTGGAAAACTGAGGTCATGAGGTCTATGCCTAATGAGGCTGTGTCTCACTCGGGAGGAAAACTGAGGCCATGAGGTCTATGAATAATGAGGCTGTGGCTCACTCGGACGGAAAACTGAGGTCATGAGGTCTATGCCTAATGAGGCTGTGGCTCACTCGGGAGGAAAACTGAGGCCATAAGGTCTATGCCTAATGAGGCTGTGGCTCACTCGGGTGGAAAACTGAGGCCATGAGGTCTCTGTCTAATGAGGCTGTGGCTCACTCGGGTGGAAAACTGAGGTCATGAGGTCTCTGTCTAACCAGGCTGTTGCTCACTTGGGAGGAAAACTAAGGCTTTGAGGTCTATGTCTAACGAGGCTGTGTCTCACTCGGGTGGAAAACTGAGGCCATGAGGTCTCTGTCTAACGAAGCTGTGGCTCACTCGGGCGGAAACCTGACGCCATGAGGTCTCTGTCTGACGAGGCTGTGGAAAACAGGCCATGAGGTCTCTGTCTGACGAGGCTGTGGTTCAATCCTGTAGAAAACTGAGGCCATTAGGTCTCAGTCTAACAAGGCTGTGGCTCATTCGAGTGAAATGGGATCCATCTGGTTAAAACTGTCTGAAACTGACAGACCTGCAAGCCAGCACTGAATAACAGCTAGCTGAAAGAAACAAAAAGAAGGTAAATCAGACCTCAGGCGATGGATAGATGTATTATCTGATCCTGTGGTTACCAGTATCTGTGTACAACACATATATTTTCTACCGTTTTAACTTTTTTTTTCATAGTGTAACATGTTGAATTTTTCACCAACCAGGTTGCAACTTCTTGTATGGACAACTCCCTGCTTAAGTACAGTGCCAAGGATCACTTCTTTCGGGCTTCCATCTGCCACATGTGTATGGACACAGTAAATGCACAGGTGGCTGTTAAGAAATATGAAGAGATGTTCCCTGCATTTGCAGATGCTAGAGAGTGTAAACTTGTCAAGGTATGTATGTTATGATAAAAGTCTGTCTTGCCTGCCCATATTTCTGGATTTTTCAGGGATTAGTTGTTTGTACACCAGATTTTTGAATGAGACAGTAAGGGGCATTTCATTTGATTTGCACTGGCACAGGAACGGAAAAAGTGTAGGCAAACCCGATTGCAGTGAAGTTGAAACCTCCTCTGCTTTGAGTTGAGTTGAGTCAAGAATTGACACCACAGCACTTGGGACATTCCCATATGCGCTCCATCCCCATCCTCGGCAGCCAGTGCAGAGTTCCAAAACTAATGGTGCGGTGGTAGTCTGGTTGTATGTCTGTTTTGACTTTTCTCTGAGCGTAGTGTGCCGGCCGAACCCTCTGGTCACACCCAGGTATGACCTTGTCTAAGACTAAGACTAAAATAGTCTATTATGTTTTCAAAAGAACTGATTACTAGTTTTGGAAGAAGATATCCACTATATGTGGACATGTCATCTTTTTCTTAGACATTCCAAGCCCTTGAGAGTTATTGCTGCAGACATTACCCTGCCTCCATTATCTTCTCTTACAAGTTGACGACTCCAAGAGTTTATAGGCCTGCTTGCCTGTATATTACTCCACCGTTTTCTTAGTCTGCCTTGTGGTCAACTCTCTGCTGTTCAGCTCTTTTGTGTAAATTGCTTTTGTCTCTCAGTCATCTGTCATTCTCTCTTTATGCCCCAACCATTGCAGTATTCTTAATGCCAGTAATTAGTGATGATTTTAATGAATTATTAATTTTTATTGTTGCTTCCCACTCTCCATTCTACGTTGTTTGCATCATTGATGGGGCCAAAGATTCACCATAAGAGAAAGAGAGGAGGGTTCAGAACAGATTGGCAAAATGGCATAGAAGGACATGTGTATCAGCAATGAATGGCATTACATAAGCCGGAAAATAAGAGAGAGATGATGTTAAACAGATTGGCAAAATGGCATAGAAGGACATGTGTATCAGCAATGAATGGCATTACATAAGACAGAAAATAAGAGAGAGAGAGAAAGATGATGTTAAACAGATTAGCTACCTGGCAAAGAATGTGTTACAGCAATGATTGGCATTACATGAGACAGATAAACTTTAGATAGACATAATTTATCAGTGCCACACAGCATGTACTATGAGAAGAGGGATTTCTCTCTCTGCTATTCTAGTGTGGTTTATTTGTAGAATGCTGAGAATCCCATGGATGGCTATGAAGACCTGTTTCTCAGTACTGCAGTATGCCACCACACAGACAGATGATCACTGACATCAGGACATTGTCATTTTTCAGCTGTGACACTGTCATTTTCTAGCCCTGACACTGTCATTTTCCAGCTGTTAGGAGATAAAATGGTCTGGAGACAGTTGTAACATGTGGGAAGGTCAGAGCTCTACATTTGTGGAAGTATCCTTAGATGGTTGGGAATACCCATGATCTGTTTCCGTCTTCCCCGTGAGCCGTGTAATTCCATCCCAGTATGGTACGCAGTTTTTTTTTAGTTATTTTAAAGCCACACTCCGGCTGTTGTCGGGGGCCCTGATATAACCTAACAGTTGAACAAGGTTTTATGGGACCTGCACCTCGGTGATTCTTATCTGAATGGTGGCACTTTGTGTCACCAGGTGTTCATTGCTCATTGTGTGATTCTGGTAGGGGTGAACTTCATTAATTTATTGAAAGCCAACCAGTCTACACGTGTTTCTCTGTTGACAACACTTGTTGATAAAGGGACAAAGAGAACACCACACAAATAAAGCAATATCATGTCTGACGAAACTATCCGGGAAGTTAGCCCCCTCTACAAAAGTTCAATGAATCAGCATGTCAGCCACACACACAAAAAACACACAAATGTCACATCTTTGCTGTAAACAGGCAAAGCGCTGTTGAGTCACTCTGACAAACGAAAACAGAAGAATCTGCCTGTAAAAACATCTCTGCTGCTTCTACATATTTTTTTTTACTTACATTAAACAGTTAAAATTACAGTTCAGCTAATTATAATTTAATACAATTTAGAGGTTGAAAATGTTTTTATAATTCAAATTTTTTAACTGGAATTTTTTTTCTCCAGAAATTACTACAAGCGGTAGAGGATGACAGTGTGGATCAATTCACAGAAGCGCTAAAAGAGTTTGACAGCATATCCCGTTTGGATCCTTTCCTCACCACCCTTCTTCTGAGAGTAAAGAAACAGCTGAATGCAGAGCCAGATCTGTGTTAGTTTGCTGGGATATATGCTTGACATCCATGAGCTGCAGAAAACAGCTGAATGCAGAGCCAGATCTGTGTTAGTTTGCTGGGATGTATGCTTGACATCCATGAGCCGCAGAAAACAGCTGAATGATTGGGGTCTTGTGCATTGTTGGTCATTTTATGCTTGCTGGTGAGTAAATGGGAGTTTGTGCATTGTTGGTCAGTTTATGCTTGCTGGTGAGTGAATGGGTGCTTGTGCATTGTTGGTCAGTTTATGCTTGCTGGTGAGTAAATGGGAGTTTGTGCATTGTTGGTCAGTTTATGCTTGCTGGTGAGTAAATGGGAGTTTGTGCATTGTTGGTCAGTTTATGCTTGCTGGTGAGTGAATGGGGGCTTGTGCATTGTTGGTCAGTTTATGCTTGCTGGTGAGTGCATGGGTGCTTGTGCATTGTTGGTCAGTTTATGCTTGATGGTGAGTGAATGGGGGCTTGTGCATTGTTGGTCAGTTTGTGCTTGCTGGTGAGTGAATGGGAACTGGTGCATTGTTGGTCATTTTGTGCTTGCTGGTGAGTGAATGCGGGGCTTGTGCATTGTTGGTCAGTTTTTGTTTGCTGGTGAGTGAATGGGGGCTTGTGCATTGTTGGTCAGTTTTTGTTTGCTGGTGAGTGAATGGGGGCTTGTGTATTGTTGGTCAGTTTATGCTTGCTGGTGAGTGAATGGGAGCTTGTGCATTGTTGGTCAGTTTTTGTTTGCTCGTGAGTGAATGGGGGCTTGTGCATTGTTGGTCAGTTTATGCTTGCTGGTGAGTGCATGGGTGCTTGTGCATTGTTGGTCAGTTTATGCTTGCTGGTGAGTGAATGCGGGGCTTGTGCATTGTTGGTCAGTTTTTGTTTGCTGGTGAGTGGATGGGAGCTTGTGCATTGTTGGTCAGTTTATGCTTGCTGGTGAGTGAATGCGGGGCTTGTGCATTGTTGGTCAGTTTTTGTTTGCTGGTGAGTGGATGGGAGCTTGTGTATTGTTGGTCAGTTTATGCTTGCTGGTGAGTGAATGGGTGCTTGTGCATTGTTGTTCAAGTTATATTTGTTGGGTTGTGTACATGGCACAAGGGGCCGCAGCAAAATACCAAGTAAATGTAAGTAAAGAGATGTGTGCATAGTTGTCGAGTTATATTTGCAGATAGTCTAATCTGCCTGAGATGTCAGCCGTATTTTATGTATTATATGTGTATTATATATTAGTATTATATGTGATTGTGTATGTAAATTATTGCCTAATAATATCAGAGGTGTTTTGCTTACGTTCCTACTTCAAAAGACAAATTCTAAAAGCACTTTAAACTATGCTAAAATTAAGGGACAGGGTATTTTTTTAAATGGTGGTAAGTTGTATCTTTATCAGCATGTGCATTTATTACTCTTTTGTGAATAATTTGAGGAGTCACTATATAACCGCTTGCATGCCTGTCCGAAGTCTTTGATTGGAATCCACACCAAACATATTTTTATAATTGACCTAGGACTCTTAGACTGATCTAGTCTAAAATGAGTACCAGGATATGCTATAGAAAGAAAAGTTAACTAGGTTGATGTTGACACATAAACCAGTATGTCGGTTAACCTGTGAAAATATGGATCTAGCACCACGTGTCCAATGACATGAAAGGGTTCTTTATCCTGTTTATATAAAAAGAGATTCTGATGAGTACTGTGGCATATTTCAGGGCATTTACTATAAGAGTATGAAGTCACTCAGTGATCATTCCTGTTCTGTCTGTTTAAAAAAAAAAACGGTTTGAGAGCCTTCATTGATCATATATATATATATATATATATATATATATATATATATATATATATATATATATATATATATATATATATATATATATATATATATATATATATATATATATATATATATATATATATATATATATATATATATATATGTTCTTGAAAGACTAATGTTTTGATCCTTAAACCTGGGAAGTCGCTGCATGTGATCGCTCTCTTCATTCAGGCGCTGTAGCCCATGAGGATGCTAGAACTGCAGTAGCAATTCAGAAAAGAGAACAGGAAAGACACTGAAGCAAATCATCAGAGAGATGTGGCCTCAATTCCCTGTCCCCACTGCTCAAAAACTTTCAATGCTAGAATTGGCCTTATCAGCCATCTGTGCACTCACAAAACCTAATCCAGTCACCAAGGGATGAAAGGACTGGTCATTATCACCTGTGATGGACGAAGAGCAACATGTTCTTGTATATTTGCATTTGATAGATTTTTGCAAGAAAAGACACGGTTTAATGGATTGTATGTGTTTAAAGAGGGTGTAATTAGGCTAGGCAGAAAAACAAAATTTGTCACTCATAAACTGTGCACGACTTTTTCTCATGCATAGTTTGATGGGAATGATTAATAAATTAATTTTTACTTGATATACCAGCCTTGTTAAGATCTTTGCTGCATACATGCTGTCCCTAACACTTATACTGTATCAGTTGTCTAAGTGTGTTAAAGAAGCTTCATTAAAGATTTTGAAATCTTTGTTTTGGGATCTTAGCTGAATCCAAGACCTTCCAAGTCTGCATAGATCTTTGTTGTACACATTCCTGCTCCTAATACTAAGTCTGTATATGTTTTCTTCTTCTTCTTCTCATCTTGATCCTGCAGTACCTACAGTGTCTGTCTGTGCACTTAGTAAATGTAGATTCCCAGAGACTTTGTTATTTCCTCTGTCCATAATTTGCATGGTTGGTCTCTTCTTCACTTCCTGCCTGGTCTGTATATCGTTGTTTGCTGACATCCATGTTATATGACCAAACCATTTCACCTCTTGTCTTCTAAGGAAATCTAGAGCTGCTGCTACCCCCATTCTCCTTCAGGAGTTTTCTAAGTATGCAAAAAGGCCATTCTATGCATCCAGTAGACCTTTTTGCATTAATTTTGTTCCTGATATTATGCCTCTTCTCAATCTTCCAAGGTGTTTGCTGCTAACCGTACACTTTCTAATAATCTGCTTTATTTTAACATTGCACACACTCAGTAGCCTACATTTGCTATATCTCTTAGTTCCTCTAGGCCGGTGGTCTCCAACATTTGTTATATCTCTTAGTTCCTCTAGGCCGGTGGTCTCTAACATTTGTTATATCTCTTAGTTCCTCAAGGCCAGTGGTTTCCAACATGTGTTATATCTCTTAGTTCCTCTAGGTTCGGTGGTCTCTAACATTTGTTATATCTCTTAGTTCCTCTAGGCCGGTGGTCTCTAACATTTGTTATATCTCTTAGTTCCTCTAGGCCGGTGGTCTCTAACATTTGTTATATCTCTTAGTTCCTCTAGGCCGGTGGTCTCTAACATTTATGTCTCCTAGTTCCTCTAGGCCCTTCTCCAGGTTTCACAACCTCACAGCTGTCTATAGTGTCAGCACTGTGATGACTAGATTCTGTTTATTGTGTCCTTCTGTTTTACATTATTCCTCAATTTTTCAGTCAGCATGTTAAATATTTGTCATTCAACCTTCCAGTATTCTGTCCAACTGATCTCTGATTTAATGACACGGTTCGTATTCCAGGAAAATTTAATCGTTCAAAAATGTTGAATTAAGAATCGACATCACAGCATTCGGGGCGCTCACATAAGTGCTCAGTCTCTATCTTCAGCGGCAAGTGAAGAGTTCCATGAAACAAATTTACTAAACATTGACTGCTGTTTAAAAAAAAATAATAGTATACTACCAAGCATGTTTGAAGTGACTAAGGGAGGTTAGTATAAGATGCAGAACCATCCCATAGAAATTGTATTTGCCAAGTCAAATCTTTCATGAACAAAACTACCAAGGGTTTGGCATGAGTTGGTTGAAGACCTAATCTCTTTTGGCGTATCGGGCATATAGTGCTGGACCGATATTTCTAGACCAATCGGCACTCAGTGGGTAATGTGGTCAACATCATGCTGGTTGCCTTTACTCCCCATAATTTTACCTAGTACCCATTTAAGGCTGGGTCAACCTGGGAGCCAAGGCGAAAAAAATCCAGCTCCAGGCGGATTCAAAAGAACGACCTTTGCATCCGCAGGCGAGGGTTTAGCCGCTACACTACCATGGCTACCTCAAAGGCAGAAGAATGTTATTAAAGTAAACATTTTATGATTCTAAACAGGCATTGTTGTAAGAAAATAGATGTGTAATAAATTACTTCTAATTCATATGTGAGAAAATATTTCTTCCAATAATATTATATTGGATGGTAGATAGTATCCTTTGTTCATACAAAATTTCAGATGCCAACAAATTGATGGTAAATGCATAGAGAGATACCTCTGTCAACCAAAGCAAATCTCATAAAAACGTTTTTTTTTTGGGCCGACATTGTGCTACCAGTGTCAACCATGGACCCTTACTACATCTAATGAGCAGAAGATAGTAACAACAGAGCTAAGATGTCCTAGGAGAGCTGCAGGTGACAAAAAGGGATAAAATCAAGAATGAAGAAATTAGAAGAAGACTAGGACTAAACCAGTCATACAGTTCATTAAAGAACAACAAATGAGATGGTTTGGCCACCTGACGAGAATGCCCTGGTACCAACTGCCACAGAGAGCCACGGTGAAGAAACATAATGAACAAAGAGCAAGGGGAAGACCACGCAAAATATGTAGCGACAACATCAGGAGCAACCTAACAGAAATGAACACCAACTTGTACAATGCATTGGAAAAAGCACACAAATGATCCTTACATCTCCGCCCCAACACCTTGATGAGGTAAATGGTGGAAAAGAAGAAGAAAAAGAAACGCAGATGACTACTGAATGTGAGGTAATGTTTGCTAATGCTCAAATATGATTGTAAAAACCATTTTTCCCGTGCAATAAAAATCGAAGATGCTAGCAGAAAGGTGGATAGTAGTCTTATTTGATCCGGTCTAAGTGTAATGAAAAACTTGCTACCAGTCTTTCACAATTATTAGATCTACCTTCCAGAAAAATCTACAAGCTTTAAATTTTTAGGAAAATAATAGTTCCCTTGTAAATTCATTGTGAATATTTTCAATTGAAAATCAATATACATGTTTCATTTTCTAAGAGAAACTAATTACTTGTGGGTTTTTCCACAAATGCAATATCTTGAGTTGAATGGGGTCAGTAAGTCTAGCATTAACTTTCATGTTTGAAACTAATATAAGACAGTTGGTGTGCACACTTTTCTTATTTTCATTAATGGTTTGAGTTCCTGTTGCAGGGACAGCATAACATATTTTCATTACTTACATTTGTTTAAAAAAAATCCTTACTGAGCGAGCATTCCTGTTCACATTTACTGTTGTCCATTTTTAACTGTGCTCATTTATATGTTTTTTTATTTTTATTATCTGTGTTTGTATTAAAAAGTCTTATCATCAGCTTTGTTACCAGTTATTTCATAATCTTGTGGCCCTTCTTTTTAGCCTGGTAAGAAATGGGTCATTAATTTACATTTAACATGGGGACACCGAAATAAACCTTACACAGACTTTGTTATTTGTGTATTAGCATTTTAAATAGTTATAACTTCTGTTTGTTTCTCTTTCTTTCTTCCATTTCGGTTTTTGTAAAAAAAAATTTCTTTGGGCACATGGACTTAAATTAGTTTTAAAGAGGGATACCTACTAAAATCTTACATTATCTCCTCCTTTGGTTTTTTAAATTAAAAAATACCACATTGTTACTTATAAGTTCTATTTCATCTCTTATTTTTTATGTTTTTTAAGATTTTTGCCACAGCAGGCATGCAGACTTAGCAACATTTTTTTTTTCTTAAACGAATGATACCAAATTAAATATTGTAATAAATATGCTCTTAAGTTATTGTTTATATTTTATGGTCCATGTTTCTGTTTGCAAAGTTTCTAAATGTTTGCCTGTTTTCCTTGATTTCTAGAATTTGAATTTGTTACACGAGATTTCATTTGCACATATCTTCAAATTGATCACCTTCACCAATATTTAAAAAAAATCTATATTTGTATTTATCATTTTTAACTGTTACATGTCAATTTGCATAGATGCTGTTTTTGTATGCTATAGACTGCTGGTTATTGTTTGCTAATGCTACTGGTTCTGTTTGTTAACATTACTGGTTCTGTTTGTTAGCACTGATTCCTTTTGCTCACACTAAATGGGGTCAAACTAACCTTTGTAAAGCACACACATAAATTTACACTTGGAATGCAAACAAATAAATTAAAAAGGGTTTGGAGACTGCAGAGTTGCGGTTTCAAAAATGAATTTTGCAAATGCCCTAGACTTCCGTCAATGTCTGTGGCTTAGGCATTGCGAATGCACTTCGTAATGCTAGGGTGCCGTGTTCGATCCCAGCTGCGGGTCTTGTGCCTGCGTTGGTTTCGACAGTGATATCGAGAAGCCGGCCGCCTAGAAAGCAATGGCAAACTTACAGATGCCCATGAGGCAGGGAAATGAAAAACGGTTGTACACGCAAAAATCAGGTCCAGGTGAAAGCCAAAAGTCCAAGCGGACGACTAACCGGGACCTTCCACTGGAATTCACAGCCGGTGATCGATAAAAAAAAAAAAAAAAATGGCAAACTACTGCAGGTAAATTTGCCTAGAAAAACCACAACAGCCAAAATAAAATGCTGAGGGTGCTTCTGCAACATCCTTTAAATGATACGCAACTAACTTTTAACCTGGACTTCTACGGACCACCAGTTGGGAACCACTGTGGTTTGACTGCATGTAAGAGATAGCCTTTACTTTAATTATATTGTAATTTATGTACCTTTTCTTCATATGGTGTGTGTTCACCCCGTTATTTACAACATACAAAACTGTGAACCCAGTTGGGTATTTCTGTACAGTGTTTACTTTAAATAATTCTGAAAGTGAATACTGAAAGTGTTTGTTTTACTTCTTGCTCTATAGCTATTTTGTTGTATTTATTTATAATCTTTATAAAAAGCATAGACAAATAAATTTGTTAGGAACCAACTTATACAAATGTTACACAATTCCTGTGTGGGTTCCAGAGTCTCGTTTTGGGGAAAAATTACGGAAATGGACACATTGCCCCTATAAAGCATGCTATGAAACGCATCCAATTTGGATTTTGCAGAAATATACTAGTCGTCCCCATGTGGGATGCAATTTTTCGTTATTTGAAGCCCCATCCTGGGGGCCCTGAATATAGCCGGGCCATAAATATGGCCTTACAGCTGAAAGGGGTTTCTGGGACCTCTCCACGGGTGATCCTCATCCGCATGGTGTCACTAGATGTTAATCGCTTGTGTGATATCCTGGTGGGGTACAACAAGAGAGAGAGAGAGAGGATTGCAGAAATTGAATGTATTGGGCTGAAAGGCACAGATTATGCAGTCTAGCTGTAAGCCACAAAACAAAAACATACAAGACTGCTCTTTTAATGGTTAACAAAAAAAGTAATTTTAAAAAAAAAGAGGTAAAGTTAATGTCAGAGCAGATACTTTTGTTGAATGCTGAATTAAGAATTGACATTACAGCACTCGGGACACCCCCATAAGCTCTCCGTCCCCATCTTCAGCAGCAAGCGAAAAGTTCCAATTCCGATGGCACCAGTAACTGTCTGATTGTATAAACGTCTTATCCTTCCCCTGAGTGTTGAGCACCGGCCAGATCCCCTTGTAACTCCTGGCTGCTTTTACTTTTGTTAAGATGTGAAGTTAGGCAAATATACATTCTGATACACATATTCTTAAAGTTAAAACCCTCATTATTATGGTTTGATTAAGTTTTTACAGACCAGAGCAAGCCATTATTCTAGGTCTTAGAACAGGGCACAATCGACTTAGCAGCCACATGTACACAAAAATTAAGATTGACGAAGTGCACTGGCACCTGAGACAACAGATCACATCCTCCTAGACTGTCCCAAATACATTTCCAGGCAAAACTTCTGGCTAAGAGAGACATTGATGTAAGCCAAACTTTATGAACTGCTAAGTGAATTACAAAAGATAGCGACGTTCATACTTTCTACTAGAGACAACATTGCAAATATAGATAATTTATTCCATGCAAATGAAAGAAGAAGTTCTGACTCTAACTATTCTAGTATATTAATTTATAATGTTTTGAGGTGAAGCGCTGATGGGAATGTACCTGGGTTCTATGATGTCAATTCTCAATTCGTTAAGAGTCATGTCTATCCATAACTTTCTATATCATGTACTTTCAGTCAGTTTTGACACAAATGACCATTCATGCGATGATGTTAAACTGTCCAGCCTCTTCCCTATTGTTCTCCCTCTGCCTCTTTTCCACTCCAACTTTCCCACCGACATGATGTAATCATTTTCTCATGACATGACTAAAGAATGTCGATTTTCAGCTGACATGGTGTTACATAACCACCCCACTGCACACGAACAAAAAAGTTAGTTGTGTATCCTTTACAGGATGTTGCAGAACCAAACTCAGCATTTTGTGTGTGTGTGTGTGGCTGTTTTGGTTTTTCTAGGCAAATTTTATGTTCAGTAGTTTGCCATTGTCTCAAAATGGTCCGCTCTCCATACTGTTGTTGAAACTAACGCAAAGCAAAAAATCATCTACAGCTAGGACCGAACCAAACACCACAGCATTACGAAGCGCATACCTAACGCCTAAGCCACAGACACCAGCATGTCGTAAAAGCTGACCAGTCAGGGTTGTTTCTGAGACTGAGTGGATCTGCCTGAACCAATAGTCAGCACACAAATAAGTTAGAACTGTAAAATGGATGTGCATACAAAACTCAAGTTCTGGAACAAGACCAGAAGTGGATAAGCAACCATAACTTTCAGTCGAGAGTTTACAGCTGGTGAATGCAAAGAAGAAGTAAATTCTCGTTAAGGGATCAAGATTTTTGTGTGTCGGCTACAAATAAACATTCTGACCTGCACATTTTGTGGCGACTGCACCAGCCATATGGCCTCAATCCTGAGGCTCATAAACTCCCTGTTGGACACAGCTAAAAGTGGTTAACAGACTGTAGTCAGTTTATTTCTCAGTGGATTGAATCACTTTGTAGAGGTTATGTATTGAATCTCCTTCTACTGTCAACAATCTCTGAATTTGGGTGCAATAATAAATATGACAAAACATGATAATTTCCATTCATTTATTAGATATCCCCTTATCAGATACTACATAAATTCTACAAATACATACCACTGTTTAAACAATCGTAATATAAAAACTGTTGTTGATATTTACAAATAAAACAAAGCATAAATAAGTTACAATGCCTTAGACACACTGATGAGTAAGCCAGTCTCCAAAGAATACAATATCCTGTAAATCATGTTTAATATAATCTATAGTGGCTGTCTGGTCTTGAGGCATGGCATCTGCCTCGAGTGCTGGAGGTCCTGGGTTCAAGCCCCAGTGAAGGCTAGGATATTTTCACACAGACTTAAGTAATTTCCCCTGGTCTCTGGGTAGTAAGACTGGACGCCCGTGTGTAAAAAAAAATCACTTGGCAGTTAAAAAAAGAAAAAGAATAGCTTAACAGCGCTGCCTGGGCAAAATTTGGAGTTGAAAATCTACTCAAAGTATTTCAAGATCCTCACTGGTGCTACAGAGTTTGTGCACTGCGCTGAGATTCTTTGGACTTAGGCTTGAGTCAGAAGTAGAACAGAGCACTTATGGGTTACTACTACACTTGTGCCATGATGTTGATCTGTCATATAAACCTAATATAATCTTTTAGTTATGCAAGAAGACAGAAGGAAAATAGTCACGATAGAAAGGAAATGTTTACATACTATGCTAGATGTAACGAGAAAAAACTGACTTAGGAACAATGATATCAGGAGGAGAGTCGGCACACAGGATTACTACAAAACTTTATGAAATTTTTTGGTCATGTAACAAGATTGGCATCATACAGGGCATCACAGAGAGCAATGTTATACAGATACAGCAGAGCCAGAGGTCGACCACGCAGAAGATGGACAGCAAAAATATCAGAGACACCGAAAAGTTCTTTATACGAAGCGAACTGAAGGGCCCGTTCCAGAGATCTCTTTCTGCCCTGACACCGTAAGGCAGAGTAAAGAAGAAGAAAGAAGAAGCACACACATGTCAGTGTAACTTTCAAACATGCTGAAAAAGATGAAGAAAGAGTTGCAAGCATCGATTTAGAGGTTTCTCGTAGTTAGCACCCGTGTATCTTTTCTCAGGGTCATGCAGAAGTGTTTAGAAATGAACATGCAGACAGCCAGGCTGATGCTGCTTCACTGGGTGGTGAACTGATGCACAGCAAGCTAGAGGTGACCAAGGCCCTTTGGGAGCAAGTGAACAATGCAGAAGTGGGATTGGATCATTGCAGTCTGGAGAGAATGGTACAGCTGAGAGTGCCCAGGGGATCAGGCTGACTCTTCAGCCATGAAAAGGCAAGATGAACATATAATTGAACTGAAACTTTTTGCTGTCATCCAAGATTTAAATGTTTCTCTTCTTTTTTTTTTTAAACTGATCTTTACCTATAAAATTTGCCAGTTGTTTCTATGCTTTAAGTAGCAACAAATGTCTCAAACAAATATAGAAATCTAGTAAACAGGTATCATACTCAAGAAAATTGAACCAAATTGAAACAATAAGCAATAAGGTAGAATATAATAAAGGAAAATGACAGACCAAGTCACAGATCTGATCACTCTCACTGCACTTTATTAAACAAAACAAAAAAAAAACAAAAAAAAAGGTATCTGGTCAGCAGAAGGAGACATGAACAATCAATAATAAGCAACAATTATCTTCAGAAAATAGCACTGTACATTACAATTATTTATGACAATATAACAATATAATTTATTTCTTCTCAATAAAGTGTATTCAATAAGTAGGACAATTTCAAAATGAAGTGTCCCATAAGTTCAGCAATATAAAATGCATCATATGATGCAGGGTAAACAGTTTTTGTAATGTATTACAAATTACGCCGACGCACACTGAAATATACAGAAGCAATCACGCTAGATATGGGTAATCTTTTGCTAAGCAGACTGAAAGACGTACTGGTAGTTTAAAACTACCACGATCAGACATCGAAACAATGGGCTGTGTGTTGTCTTAATTTTGTAGTATGCACCTGGTGAGAGATACAACAAAATACACCAGACAATAAACTGTGTGATGTATTATGTGGCTCACATTATTAAAAATAATATGGTGATGAGTGGCCTGGGAAGAGAGGAAGAGGAAGGACAAAGAGAAGATGGGTGCAGGATGTGGCAGATGGGTGTATCAGATACAGGACATCTTGCTTGTGAGGTTTTCCAGAGGGTTGTTATGGAAGCAAGGTTCTGCAAAGGACATGCTACTGACTGACTGACTGACTGATGGGCTAGTGACATGGCACTGGAGCAGAATCATGGACTGTAGTTATAAACCTTCACCATGACAACCAAGGTCATATGGCTGTTCTTCATTGTTGTTGTTGGCACATTTCCGTCTTATCAGACGATAGTCTAATTCTGTACTCTGAGGAGGCGTGGTACTCACAGCCCATGTTGATGGCGAGTGCGACTAGCAAGACCAGCCCATGCAATTTCAGGATCATTGTTGCCATCAGCATAAAGGAATCTGCATACCACGAATCTGTATACTACTAACATCCAAATATTTTTGGGTTGCCATCCCTTTGCACTTTAAGCCACATATTTCCAGTGTTTACACTGGCATAGTCTTTACTATGCCTCCGAAAGCTATTGAATGTTCACTGGTCGGACTTTAGGTCCAATACATCTATAAGACAGGAAACAAAACAAAAATATGTGTCTGATTTTATTAGAAAGCGTCGCTGGAATTACATCGGTCACGTACTCAGAATGGACATACAGAGACTTCCCCACCAAGCCTTCATATGGTCACCAGAGGGTAAAAGAAAACAGGGAAGACCAAAAGAAACTCTCCGTAGAACCATCACAAGGGAGAGCTCAACCATAGGTCTCAGTCGCACTCAAGACCTACATCAAGTGGCAAAGAACCGACAGACGTGGAAAGCTATGACCTCTGCCCTATGCGCCATCTTTGGCACAAGAGGAATAACTAACTAACTAACTAAGTCTTTACTGTCAGTATTTACCACTTTCTGGGGCAGTGCAGGATGACTTGAGCCTTACGATTTAAGGCTGCATGACTTGTGCAGTCATCACGGACTACAAATCAGAATTTTATTTTTGCCCCGACAGGGAAAAACCCAACATCATGCCCAGGATTTGAATATAGATATCCAAAATGAGAACCAGTATTCCTAATCGCTCAGTCAGCCTTTTAACTGTTAAATCAAAAATAAACGCTGAAGAAGAAGACTAAAAATAAAAATCTCTGTGATTATGTCCACTCATATGGGTACTGCCACCCACTATGGAAACCACTGTCCAGCACATGTAACTCTTTCACAGTACCCCTCACAATTTCATTAAACAAACAAAAAATTAACTAAACAAATGACCACAGGCAAAGTAAAGAACATGGCAAAACCACATCCTGGGTGGCTTGCATATGGTAATCTGTCTTATGCATTTCTGTTATAAACTCAGCTGAAAATACAAATCTCTGTGAATGTGTTGTTCTTATGTGAAAGTAATCACAGGTGCAACTTCATCTCAAACGGGTCACCAGACAGCTGCTCTGTTCCTGTGCCAACAACAACAAAGAACTGTGACAAAAACTGACACAGACTGCAGTCTTGGCAAGTCCAACATGCGCATTAAAAGCATGAGACAGCAGTCAGATGTGTCCCAAGATTAGTCTATAAAATGTCGGTCTAGCCCTATATGCCTTGAAGACATGGAAAAGGGTCCTTTACTTACTTTTAGAAGTGCCAATACAAAGTCTTTCACTAGAAATGCAGGTCATCGTCGATGAAAGCAGCAGTTACAAATTATCAGTAGTTGCACATGCATTTAATTCCACAAGGCATCACCAGTTCTTTGGCAACAGGCCACACGCCATTTTCTGAATCTGTAGTTTACAATACAAACCTCTCTGGGCACAGTCAAAAAGCATTCCAAATTATATCCGTAACTCGGTGTCAAGCCATGCAATCAACTCAGTAGCCGGGCGACAGAACTATATCCTTTCAGTCACATATGGAGGAAAATGTAGCTAACTACTGTCAGAAGCAAAAACTTGCCAGGACTGAAAATCAGTAAACACGCCTATCCACCATATTGACCGGAAGTATAGAGGGACCATGTCACCACTGAAATGAGCCTCTGTTCCATACATTTAACTGACTCACGGTATCTCAAACTCAAGCACACAGAATTAACTACACTAATTGCCATCGGCAAAAAGAATGTACTTGGCAAAATCACGTTTCTGGTGGTTTGGGCTGGTAATCTGACGGTGGTCTGGGGTGGTAATCTGAATCATGTATTTCTGGCTGATATGTCATCATCACCACTAGCACCCACAGGTGAAGCAAAACCTAAACAGAAGATACGTCATTTGTATGTTACAACTGACGATATATTTTTTCAGCAAAGAAGACTTAAACAACAGACTATAATTTATTGCCCTGTAACAATCTAATATAATGAAGCAAACAAATTATCCTTCCAAGTGAAACAAAATTTAAAAAAAAACTCAGAAGTAACCATATGTTTTACCCGGTAAAATGCATGTTCATGACCATGTCTTTTTGTCTGCACAAATCTGGATGAAAGGGATTTATTGATGTAGCATTAATGATACGTAGCACTGTTCAATTCACCAATGCATACAGAATTTAGACTGCGCTGCCCTTATTTACAATGTAGCCAGAGTTCAATTTGTGGCATGCAATGGACCAATGGTGATCTCTTCTATGGCACTCCTTCTGTATACATTGCTACTGGTGCATTATTTTCCAGCTGGTCCATATGCTCATTACCTTTCACTTGTGACCCTTTGAAAAATAAAGTTTGTTCATTCGTTCGCTCACTCCAGCGTGTATGGGGAGAGGGACTTCTGAATGGTGTGCTCACCATCATGTAACCAGTCCTTTTAACAACATCCCTCTCATCAACAGTAAGCCAGAAAACCACTCAGCACTTGGCCAACTGTCCTACTTTGTAAATTTTTACACCCAGGCTGTCTTTGAAATCCTGTGTTCAACATCAAGCTGGTCAACCCCTGCCTCTTATCTCAGGAACCATAACCTACCTTGCTGCTCTCTGCAATGCAATTATGACAGTTTTATATGGCCGAAGCATTATCTTTTCTTAGAAACTTTACACCTATGCTGTCTTTGATTTCCTGTGTTCACCGCAATGCTGGTCAACCTCTGCTTCTTATTCCAGGAACCAAAAGGTCCCTTACTGCTCTCTCCATGCCATTATGACATTTTATATAATCAAAGTATTTTCTTTTCTGAGAAACAATAAAAGTGTTTCGCTAAAAATAAGATCTAACCTGAAAATAATCCCTAGCGTGATTTTTCAGGATGCTCACAATATAAGCCATACCCATAAACAAACGCCCTAGGTAAGATCATCAGCCAGATGGACAGATGGCATTTGTCCATTGAAACATACACTGACTTATTTAATTTTAAAGGGATGAATGTATACATTAATACAAATAAATGATATCATTGACATTAGTGCTTGAATAAATGTATAAATGTGGACTTGAATAAATGTATAAATATGGACTTGAATACATGTATGTTGTTTTACCTTAAAAAAAAAAAAAGGAGACATTCTCTAAAAATAATCTAAAGTGTCCTTTGGAGAAAAAAAAATTAATATAAGACCAGGTCTTAGGAGAAACACTGTATCTATGCGATGACTGCCAGCTGGGATTTTATACAGCACATTCAAAGTCATCTAAGACTGACCTGTGTATTCTGCTGCTTGTGTCAGTGAGGATTTAGAGGTGGCTATGTAAACATAGCGGAGACGGACTTTTCTTCAAATATGACCTTGGCTCCCAGGTCGACCCAGCCTTGAGTGGGTACAGGGTGCAATCCCGGGAAGTAGAGGCGGCCGGCGTGATGCTGACCACATCACCCATCTTGTGCCGTTGGTCTATAAAAATATAGGTCTAGCCCTATATGCCCTATACGCCTAAAGGCATGGAAAGGGTCCTTTACTTTTACTTTTTTATGTAAACATTGACAACTTACTTACCATATATACAATAACAGAGATTTTCAATATATACAATAACAACTTACCATAAATGCAATAACAAAGACTTACTTACCATTTATACAATAACAAAGACTTATTTACTTTACTTACCATATATACAATAACAACCTACCAAATATACAATAACAACTTATCCCATATACAATAACAACTTACCATATACACAATAACAAAGACTCTGGCTGCTGGATATCGCCTCAGAAAGACCCCTAGGCGAATGCTGTAAAAAAGTGTGTTTAAAAAGCTGTTCAATATACACTTACTTTAAAAAAAAAATTATAATACTGAGCTTCTGACAAAGAAAAAAAGAGATAAGCAAAATATTTTGGCCATAATAAAAGACACAACACTTTAAAAAACTTAACTGGAGGGAAAAGGGGAAACAAATGATGGCAAGAGCAAGAGGCAGAGAAGAAACAGATTGTGCTGGAGATCAATTGCAGCAAACTTTCATTGTGGAGAGGGTACCTGATAAATATGCACAAGCCAAAGCACCTATAAAACAGATAGACCCAAGCAGTTCCTGCAACATCCAAACTTCACTGGCATATTTACATTTTCCCACTGTGTTAGTTATGTTGCAATAAAAATATAACAAACCCTCAAACAAGGACACAACAATGATGTATAAATAATACATTTGTCATCATCAACTGGCATCTGTGGCTTAGGCGTTGAAAACGAGCTTCGTGATGCCGGGTTCGATCCCAGCTGCAGGCTGCGCTTTGTGTTGGTTTTGACAGTGGTATTGAGAGGCCGACCAACCAGAAAGCAATGGCAAACTAATGGATGTAAATTTTCCTAGAAAAACCACAACAGCCAAAAAATGCTTAAACAATCTTCAGCATGCACACAAATATTAAGTAAAGTAAGTAAAGGACCCTCTTCCAAGCTTTCAAGCGTATTGGGCATATAGGGCTAGAACTATATTTTATAGCCAATTGGCACTTTGCGGGTGTTGTGGTCGGCAACACATCAGCCAGTTTTACTTCTCAGGACTTGTACCTGGTACACACTCAAGGCTGGGAGCCAAAAGCATTTTTATTTTTTAAAAGTTTGGCTCCGGTATTATATGAATGCTGGTGTTAGGCCACAGGTTGTTTTAAAAATACAACTTCTTCTTCTCCTTTTTTTTCATAGGTTCGGTTGTGACACCTTTCTCTGAACTTCAGCCTGGATTCTTAAAAACTTTAGCATGTTTTTTTTTTTTTTGGTCTGTTTGTTAGGAAACTCTTAATTAGGAGTTTGCTTAAATCTGATGTCTTGCGCTGAAGAGTGCAGATATCACAGCCTAGCTGTAAACCCTAATATAAGTTGCCAACCGCATTTTTATAACGAACGCAGAAGAAGTTAGAGAATGGAAGCTATGGATAAACATGACAGTCCATGCCAGGTGGCAAGGCATTTCATAATGATAATGACAACAAACAGTACATTTTGTTGGGAATGTAAACCAAAAAATAACGAAGGTACCTGAAACCATCAATTGAATTGGCAGCTCTTTTCATTCTTCTTGTAACTTCATGATCAGTTGGGACCTCTCGCAGGAACAAAGGTAATCTCTGCCTCACTAGGTGCAGGGAAAATAGACAATAGATGTCAATTATGGTTTATAAATTTAAAAAAAAACTGATTTGTCACGTCTTCTCTGTCAGACAATAAATGAATTAAAAACATACCTAGAAAGTTTGATGAGAGGAAAGACATACACAAATATATACGGAAATGTTCTGATGAAAATCAAAGTCTTTATCAATATTTAAAAAAAAAAAACAGTAGGAATTCAGAAATACAAAAATAGCCACACCAGACACACACAAATGTTAACACAGTAATCGCCCAGTAGTGAGTAATCGCCCAGTAGTGAACTGATCTACGATATCTGAGGTCTTTGAATACAATACGATAGCGATGTGTTGCATAGAGTTTTCAAAATAACAACCTTTATAAACATTTTGATACTAAAATTATTCAGACACGAAGATATGCAGAACTGGCCTTAACATCCCTACGTCCCATGAGAGAGTGCAGCATATATCCCACAAGAAAGTGCAGCCTACACCCAGTTCTGCATGTTCTGGAACCGTTAAAAGTGCTCACGTTCTGTAATATAGAACACGCAATATTGCTGGCCGGTGACCACAAATAGTAAAATACTGCTTGTTGTTGGCCGGTCACTAAGCTTGACACCCCTGTAACATAGCACAAGCCCTGCAATACAGCATTTTATGAATGGGAAGGGAAGTCGCTCTCTTTCTGGCCCCAAAAACGTGAGTTGTAATTTATTTTCTATGCTCCTATTTTACTTTATATAATTTTATTTCATATTATTTTATTCTCATTCTTACCAGTACTAGTTATGGACCATTAACATTTGCACTTCTACTATTCTTTTATTCCCACTATTATATATTATCACTATTACTTTTATGTTAATTTTATGCCTATCCTTTATTTTATATATTCCACATCATCTTTTTATAGTTTCTCACGTGATCCCCCCCCCCCTCCCCCCCCCCCACCTTTCCAGTGGGAGCTGGTGGTTGGAGTACTCTCCCCTTTGTTATTGCTGTTTAGTTAGTTCATGTAGAAAAAGGCCCTGGCTGAGACATCGATTTGTGTGTTTTCGCACGTTGTTCTGCTTCCCCATTTTCGTTAAACTTTTTAGTCACAGTTCAGTGGATTCATTTCTTGGTATTAACTTGACTGCAGTCACCCCTGTTTTCACCAATCCTCAAGGAACAAAACAGGGGCCTCTCAGCTGAAATGCTATAGAAAGATTCTCAGAATACTTTGGACAAAGAATTAAAAAAATACACCTTAAAAGATCTGAAAATCAAGGAAGACTGGCTATTAAACAACACCTTGTCTCAGAAACTGAAATACTTTGGCCATATTAAGCATCACACTGGACAAGAAAAGACAACAGCAGAAAGCATGGTACCAGGAAGGACGGGAAAAGGCCAAATGGCACAAAGATATGCAGAGGATATAAGTGACACTTGAGGCAGGAAAATGCACAAGGTGGGAGGGCTGGCAAGAGAGTGAGTTTCTTTTTAGGCAGTCCTTGATGACATAGCAAATTCTGCAAATGCTACAGGATGATGATGTTTTACTTAAAAGCATTTTAACTGATGAAGCATTTTTCAAAACTCCCTCTTATATAAGTCAAAGACATACCTGTAAAGAAACTTGCTGAATAAGTTTGGGGGAAAAAAAGACATTTTTAGAATTAAACAAGATAAATGCATGACTATTAACAACTGTACACTGCCAATGTCGGCATCTAAAGGCTTAGACATTGCAAACGCACTTCGTAATGCTGGGGTGCTGGGTTTGATCCCAGCTGCGAATGTGTTTTTGTTTTGTTTTTGTTTGCGTTGGTCTCCACAGTGGCACCGAGAGCTGGACGTTCAGAAAACAATGGCAAACTACTGAATGTAAAATATGCCCAGAAAAACCATGCAATGTCCTGCAAAGGATACACAACTAACTTTAACACTGCCAATAGTGGAAATAATAAAAGCCAAAGCAAGCTACCCAATATTCATAAAAACAAATGTTGGTTTATGATATGTATCATCATCCATGCATATTTTAAATGATAACAATACAAACAATGAGTTTGGTCAGAATATTGCAGATGCAACCCACCTATACTGAAGTATATATGATGAGAACATTACATTTCATAGCTAACAAGTGTTTTTCCGTTATTACTCCATTAAAGAATTTAGCAAACAAAGGATGGGCAGACAGATCATTATGGTTTGAGGAGAATGGCGCTGCGAGAAGTTACCAGGGGATGTGGCCGACGCTCAGCACTCAGAGGAAGGATGAGACGGATATACAATCAGAAGGCTACTGGTGCCATTGGAATTGGAACTCTTCGCTTGCTGCTGAAGATGGGGGACGGAGCAATTATGGGAGTGTCCCGAGTGCAGTGATGTCTATTCTCAATTCAACATATCTGGGAGACAGTGTGTTGACTGCGCCGAATGAACCCGGGCCACTTTTCAACATCCTGTGTATAGATGCCGAAGGAAGACATCTTGTAACATCCCTAGAACATAGGACAGCCCAAGGGAATTGGCACGAATTCTTGCGGTTGACAAGATAAGGTGAATTTCGGGAGTAGTACCAAGCTGTCAGCTGAAAGAACTCCAGGAGTAGCACTGCCTATACCTCTGTGACAGTTTCATCAAAAGAACTTACTTAACCAATGAGGTTTTGTATACAAATCATTATCTTTTTCATTATAAATTGCCAGAAGACTTGAACCACTTGCAGTGTTATAGGAATTAAAATTATTTGAAAGATATCCCCACTGTGGTTGCCAGATTTATTAAGTATACATGAACCAAAACTTAAATATAAGAAGACACTTGATGTCATGTTTAAGACATGCGAGGAATAGTTAGTAACACATCATGCGTTGTTTAGGACTTGAAAGAGTTGAAATGTTTTTCATTGCAGCATAAGTGAACTATTCAGTAACATTCACAGATTTTTTAAAGACAAAAAGACAGTGTTAGACAAATGTTTTCAGCAGACAAAATACTTGTGAATAACTGTAACCTAAAACGCAAGACTCACCATCATCATCATGATCATTGACTGCAACAAGCTGTGAAGTGGAAGGAACTCTGGGCATAGCATTTTCTAGGTCTCTGTACTGGTTCTGTTTGTGAAGAAAAAAGTCATTACGTATAAAGGAGCGTTCATCTGACACCCTGTTTTAATGGCTTTATTACAAAAGTATGAAATAAATATCAATCGGTGCGGCAAAATTAAACAATGCTTTCATTCTGAATTAATTATACACCATGGGTTGGTCAGAAAAAGTCACCGTAGGTATTCAGGCAAGCATCCCATTGCTTAGGTAGGAGGCAAATGCGACCCCCAAAAAGGATTTGTTTCAGCTTCATAGCAAATGGGTCACCCCATAGTTGCTTCGCTCCTGTGCCAATGAAAAACACACAGAATGTCCATCACTGTCCCTTGGGGAAAACTGACACAGACTGCAGTCTCAACATATCCGTTAGCATACACACACATAAGAAGGATAAGGTAGTCATCAGAAGTGCTAACACAAACCTTTCGACATTAGAAATGCAGTTCATCATTCATGGAGGCAGCGGTTACAAACAGACCAGCAGTTGCACACATGATTAATTATTCACATAAGGCACCACTAATTCAGTGGCAACAGGCCACTCCCCATTTTCTGAATCTACAGTTCATAACACCATGTTGGTCACAGTCGTAAAACATTCCACATGAAATCTGCAGCTCACAGTGTCACACCATGCACTTAATTCAGTAGCTGGGTAACAAAACTATACCCTTTCAGTCTACAAATGAAGGAAAATGCAACAGTCGCCGTCTGTCAAAAGCAAATATTTGCCATGACTAAAACAGTGACCGCGCCTAGCGTTCATTGCTGTCCACTCAGCCAAATGTTTATCACCTTCATTTCGTCTGCATCTGTGTACAACCACTGTGCCTTAAAAAAAATTTATTTTTTCAACAGATCCAAACAAATGAAAATCACATGGTGACAAATCAGAACTATAGGCTGGATGTTGCAGAATCTCTCCCTTCTTTGTTGCTAATACTTCCTGCACAATTTTTCCATCATGCAGACGAGCATAATCACACAGTGAGAAAGCATGCCAGGACAATTATTCCTGATGACTTTGTACAGTTTGTCTAGTGTTTCCAAGTCGGAGGGTGCAGCCCGGGTCGAACAGGAAGCTTAATATACGGTTGTGAGGTTAAGCAGTCATGTGTGGGCTCTGCATTTATGGAAGCCTCCTTGGATGGTGGGGAATGCCCATGATCTGCCCCTGCCTTCCCTTGGGGGCTGACCATTCTACACAGGGCTATTCTAAAGGGGTTCTCCAGGGGCAACAACTGTAGATAAAGGAGACCACACAAATGAGGTAACATCTCGACCCACAGAAAACAATGGCCACAGTCATCCCAGAAATAGGCTTGACATCTTCCCTCGAAGTCGGAGTACATCTGCTGGTGAGGTAGGGAACGGCAAAGAAATAAGCCAGTAAAACAGATGTGCACGTAAAACTCAGGTGCAGTTAAAAGCCAAAAGTCCAATTGGATTAACTACTGGGACCTTCCGCCAGAATTCACAGCCGGTGAACGAAGAAGAAGTGTTTTTCAAGTAGTGGATAAAGTTGATGTTAACACCAGTCTGCCAGCAACAGCCCTACATAGTTTGAAAAAAAATGGGTGCTCTATTAATATCCTACCCCAAGCAACGGAAATCCACAGGTCAAGGGACAGTCTAATATTTCAGGGGTTGGTAGATAGGCTGCACGCAGTCATGGGACTAGGCTGCATGCATTCGTGGGACCTAGGCTGCACTCTCTCGTGGGACATATGTGGGTTGGGGTTAGGGCCAGTTCTAGATGTTTTGGGGTTGTTAAAAGCATCAGAAAGCCGGGAAAGCCAGTCTTACCACCCTCTAAAATGTTGAACTGTCCTGTGACGTCATCTGGGGTAAGATATTAATAAAGAACCAAAAAATGTGCCCAGCATAACCTTACCAGCAGAAACCCGTAGCTAGAAATGTTTAGCTTTTGGTGATCCAGTATGCTTTCATTGCATGCTCTTCCTTTTGCTGCTTGGCCCAAAGTCCAATATTTTCATTTTTTGAGGTAACTGTTTTATGCTTGTGTACAGCATGAAGCACTATTAATGCCTTTCAGTGAACACGTATGACTTCTCTCTCTCTCTGAGCATTTGCTGACAGGGTAAGAATGTCTAAAAATGAAACTACAAAAGGTATGGCTTACCTCTATTCTCTCCAGCTGTAGAACCAGAGAGTTCTTCTCAGTACTCAGAGCTTCCAGCATAGTTTGTTTCTGTATAAGGCTTTCTGTGAGGGAGCGCAGCCTGGACTCCAGCTCACTTTCCGTGCTGCTGCTCATGCTTTTGGTCATTAGCTATCAGCAAATACAACAGCAAACTTTTTTACAACAATCAATGCAATTTATAAGAATATATTTACAATCCTGATAGCACAGTAAATAAAGGGTGAAGAAACCGAACTTCATTCTGAGTCTGGCCCTGGTATGAGGGATGAGGAGCACTGAAGTGATGTTGAAGACTAAGTCTACCCAAGCAGCTTGCATAGGCTGTGAATATCTGGCCATTGTGTTTGTCATGATGGATGACTGCTTGACGATAGCAATAATAACTTGCTGTGTTTGAAACTTTTGAGCTGAGTGCTTGCCAGTTATATCCTAGACAACCAATTAGTGATAAAGGACAGACTATGCAGTCTGGAACAGATATTATAGCTACTGTTGTATGTCAAGCCTTGTGTTCCCGCCAGTCTACTGTTGACTTTTATGTGTAGTAATTGTTGTTGTATACTAGGAAATTAGTCCCAGTCCTTTGCAGTGTTACTGAGCCACTGTTAAGTAGTGTATTGCACTGACCTTCAAGACAGTAGTCAGACATTTAACTTTGAAAAAATAAATGAATGTAAAATATGATTAGCAAAAGTTTACCTGATTCCTCAATTTGTCAATTTCTGACTCTCTGTCATTGATTCTTGTCTGAAATGCTGCCTTCTGCTTATGAAGCTCTTCCAATGTGTACTGAAGCTCCTTGAGAATGAAGAAATGAACAATTTCATATTAACCAAATGTTGCTTTACAGTGTACACATTGTACAAATAACATGGCCTGGTGTGGATTTTGAAACTATAATACACATGATATTGAATGTTAAAAATCTGATTACAATAAATGTAATTCTAGACAAAGCTTTCAAACAATAACAGATAAAGAAGAAATTTAAAAAACTATATTAAAAGAAAAGAAAAAATCAGACTCTCTTATGTTTGTGATATAATGACCTCTGTCTCTGCCTGATTTCACTTCCTTCTTTCTTTTGTCGTCTCGCTGATACCAGGTTGTAGCCCAGTGTTGTGGTTTTCTGTATTTGTCTTGGGCTTCTCATGATGCTTGGATGATGGATTTGTTCACCTTTTTTGCAGGTTTCTGCTACATCATTCGTTCATCTCTTTCTTGATCTTCCTCTCGCCTTCCTCCCAGATGTCCTGCTGTAAAAAGTCTCAAATGCAATTTTGTCCGGCTGCATTCTCACTAGATGGCTGAACCACTTCATTCTTTGTCTGTCAATATAATCCAGACATGGTCCTGTTCCAACTTTCTCTCTAATGCTGGTATTTGTAAACTTGTCTCTTCTTGTGTTGTTAGTGACCTTGTAGAGACAGCACATGTCACATTTCATTTTCTGTTCTACTGCTCTATTCACTGTCCATATTTGGCACTGATAACACAAAATAAGGAAAAAAGATGCTATTAATGATTTGCTGTTTTGCTGGAAGGGAGACATTTGGGTGTCTAAACAGCAGGGCTGGTTAAGTCAGTTGTAAATTCTTTAAAGGACGTTACAGAAACCCAGCAAATTTGTGTGTGTGTGTGGCTGCTGTAGTTTTTCTAGGCAAATTTTACTTTTAGTAGTTTGCCACTGCCTCTGAATAGTCAGCCCTTGATACCACTGTTAAAACAAATCCAAGATGGTCTGCTTCCAAATCACCTACACCTGGGATTGAACCCGGCACTATGAAGCGTTTTAGCAATGCTAAAGACACCGACTAATCTGGTCATGGCAACTCATTCAGTGTCAAACCTTCAGGAAGCAGCTTAGAGGTTAAAAACGATCAGTCAGTCAGTCGATTTAGTGACAAATAGTTATACTGTCTGTGCCATCTTCACAGTGAAGGTTGGTTACAGTGCATCCACTGCTGCCTTTTGAAATTTTACGTGGTGAGGCCTAAATCTCTTCTAGGGTGCGACTCTCACCTGCATAAAATAAGAAATTATTACATGTAAGAGGTAGCTGTTTCAACAGTGTGACCACAACAACAGCTGACTGACAAACCTGCTTCTGCTTCAAAAGTTCCAGTTCAACATCCTCTTTCTTTCTCTTTTCCTCCCTGAGACTATCCTCCAATGACCTGATTGTCTCCTGTGCGGTCTCACTTTCATGATGCAGTTGTGTCTCCACATCCTATGAGAAACAGTTACATCTTAAAATCACGACACACTGCCACTGAGTTAGTGGGGTCCATTTAAAGTAAAAGTAAAGTAAAGTAAAAGTAAAGTAAAGTAAATATCCCTTTTCACACCTCTAGGCATATCAGGAATATGGGAAGAGTGCCCACATTTTTATAGACCATCTGCACTAATGGGGCCCATTTGGGAGGAATAAAAATGCTGCTGCAGGTTTTGTTGGCTTATTTCTTCCATCTCTCCAAATTTGTGGAAGTCAAATGAAATCAAAACTAATACTAAAGATTTTCACATCTAACGTCAAATCGGCACTGCTGTATGGAGCAGAAACATGGAGAAAAAAGCAGGGAAAAAATAACCATACACACAAGGAGAAGGGAACTAGACAGTGAAGTTAAAAAGATGGGGAAGACATGGGGTGAGCTGCATACAAAGCAAAGAATAGGATGATCTGGCATAAGTTGGTTGAGAGCTTATGCCTCCCTGGAGGGATAAAGGTCAGAAGAAGAAGTGTACTA
This sequence comes from Candidula unifasciata, assembly GCA_905116865.2. Lineage (NCBI taxonomy): Eukaryota > Metazoa > Mollusca > Gastropoda > Stylommatophora > Geomitridae > Candidula > Candidula unifasciata. The sequence continues at coordinate 807,516 of CAJHNH020008454.1, read as the reverse complement.
CTGTCCTAAAGGGAGGCATAGGAATCATAGCCCACAGAAACACCAATTAAGCCCAGTGTTCGATCGACTAGTCTGTTCCCTCAGGCTGCTATCAGAATGTCTACCACCCTGAGATACAATCTCAATATGGATGGCCAAATAACAGGGCCAGATCAAAGTCACCTCATTCAGCCTTTAAAAAAAAAGTTATAATTAGGGCACAGGTAGCGGCTATACCAGACCAGTGTAAACAACTGTAGCCCTGTGCAGATAAAGATGAAAGCCAGGGATGAAGTTGCTCCTTTTCACAACACAAAGCCTGAGTCGTATGACAAAAACTATAAACTCTTTCTATCCCAAGCCAAGCACCACCTATGACCGGATATTATCCTCATCATCATCATCATCAAGTGCCTTGCCAGCTGGCTTAGGCGTTCATACATCTCCACAGATCTCGGTCTTTGGTATTCTGGATCAATTCCACTGATGATATTCCTCCATGCCAGTCTTAAAAAGCCAACCACTATACTTTCTTCTGGTCTGCCTCTGCCTCTTCTACTAGTGATCATTCCAGTCATCATGATATTTTCCAGTGTTCCTTTTCTCATCACACGACCAAAGAACTTTTATCTCCTTCTCACTCATATCCAGGTGCCCCTATTAAATAAAGGGTTATGTATATTTCTACATCTTATATCAAGTAAGGCACTCTAAAGAACTCTAACAAGACACATGTTTCCTACAAGGGGTGTGTTAAGTATCTGAACCACATGGAAGTAGTACACTTATGAGTTTATGTACTGTTATTTTACTACCTCCCTTGGGCATCAGCTGTGACCTTCTGGGGTGAAAAGAGTTAAAGAAAAGTAACACTGTTACCTACAATACCACTTGTGTGTTACAGGGATCCGTAGGAAAAGCAAAGAGTGTTAACACTGTAAATTACCATGCACCTCTAAAACAACAATGAGGAGGAGATAAACACAGGTCTTTGGTCATGTGATGGAAGAAAAAAGCACTAATATTGTGATGACTGGAAAGATCACTGGTAGAAGAGGCAGACCAAGAGAAATGATGGTGGATGGCTTAAGACAGTGGCATGGAGGAATATCATCGGTGGAATTGATCCAGAACACCAAAAACCAAGATCTGTAGAGATGTATGAACGCCTATGCAAGCTGGCAAGGCACTTGATGATGATGACCTCTAAGAAAGTGACTAAAAACACAATTTTCCCTGTAAGAATTCCGTGGCCCGTGACTCAGTTCTGGATGACAAAGAACAGACCCATTGTCCTCTAACAAGCATGTCCTTAAAGGTGTCTGATTGGGGGTGTTTCCTTCAAAGTCAGAGTGCATCTGCCTGAAAGGCAAGGAACCAACAGTCTGCCTGCATATCTGTTTTACAAATCTGACTTATTTGTATACAGACTGTCAGTTCCCTGCCTCTGAGGTAGATGCTCTCCAACTTCAAAAGAAGCCCCCCCCCCCCCCCCCCCACCTTTTTCCCCAATTAGTCAACTCTTATGACATGCTTGGTGGGGGGGGGGGGGGAGAAGGCAGTGGGACTATTCATGTTTTCTCCCACAACAGGGTCCCAGAACCCACACAGGAAGAACTAACGATAACAAGATAGTACTAAGTTAGTTGCGTATCCTTTATAAGACGTTGCAGAACCAAATCAAGCTTGTTTTGGCTGTTTGTGATTTTATTTTTGGCAATTTACACTGAGTAGTGTGTCACCGCCCTCTGAACAGTCAGCTCTCAATACCACTGTTGAAACCAAAGCAAAGTGGTCTGCTACCAAATCGCCTAAAGCTGGGACTGAACACCATGTAATTACAAAGAGCATTCTCAACGCTTAAACCACAGATGCCTATGTAGTACTAACAAGCCATTTTTAGTGACCAATCCACACACAAGTTAACAGCAGAAGTAACATACCTGCAGTTCAACTCGTAGATTCTCTATCGTGATTTTCATCTGCTGCAACTCTTCTCTAATCATATCTCTCTCCTGTTTCAGTGAGTCATACTCTAACATTGAAACACCACCAGCATCCCCTAATGGACTTGATCCATCTTTCATGCTGGAAATCAGCTTTTCCTTTGACTTGAATGAAAGATAAGAAAGATACACTTTGATTACATCTGACATGTACAAGAAATTTCAATGATACATCAATGAAAAAAATTAATGTCCTCAATGAATACAACACACCAACCACAAATTAAAATCGATGATAAAGAGATAGAAAATGCCTCAGATTTTGAATATTTAGGCTCAATTGTTTACAATAATAAGACATTAGAAAAAAAAGACTCGCTTTAACAAGGAAGAAATTCAACAGCATGAAGAACCTAAGAAACAGTCCCTGCAAGTGTGATAAAGTAAACATTTTCAGATCAAGCATCGATGATAAAGAGATAGAAAATGTGTCAGATTTGGAATTTTTAGGCTCAATTGTTTACAATAATAAGATATTAGAAAAAAGACTTGCTTTAACAAGGAAGAAATTCAACAGCATGAAGAACCTAAGAAACAGTCCCTGCAAGTGTGATAAAGTAAACATTTTCAGATCAAGCATCGATGATAAAGAGATAGAAAATGTGTCAGATTTGGAATTTTTAGGCTCAATTGTTTACAATAATAAGATATTAGAAAAAAGACTTGCTTTAACAAGGAAGAAATTCAACAGCACGAAGAACCTAAGAAACAGTCCCTGCAAGTGTGATAAAGTAAAAATTTTCAGGTCAAGCATCTTTTTCTTGGCCCTTAAAAATTAAAATCGATGATAAAGAGATAGAAAATGTCTCAGATTTGGAATATTTAGGCTCAATTGTTAACAATAATAAGATATTAGAAAAAAAGACTGATAAAGTAAAAATTTTCAGATCAAGCATCTTTTTCTTGGCCCTTATGCATGTGAGTCATAAACTCTAATGAAATTACTGAAGAAAAAATTGGAGCTTTTGAACTGAAATGATACACAGAATATTTTAGGATCAAGAAGAAGAAGCACATCGACACCCTACAAGATCTGGGCATCAAGGAGAACTGGCTCATAAACAACATCCTGTCCCAAAAGCTGAGGTATTTTGGCTATGTTTAAAGTCATGGTGGCCTGGCATGACCGTGATCCTGGGTACATTTTCCAGAAAATGAGGCTGAGGTAGACCATGAAGTTGAATACAAGAAACTGAAGATGCACTGGCTATGAAAGCACACAGGGCTGGAGAACTGACTAGAGACAGACTACTAAGGGTGTCGTGATGAGAGCGAGGTTCTGTAAAAGGCCTGATGATTGACGATGACTAGAAATATCAGCTGTGAGAAGTTTCTCATCTGTTCATGGTGTTCCTATCATTCATCTATACTGAAACACATCTCTACATAACCTTTTCACTAATCAGCTAACTCACCATACTTCACTTCCACACATCAGGACTGGCTCTATATAGATTTTGAGAACTCTCTCATCTCATATGACAAAGGCAAGATTTCATAGGATATTTTTCATTTTGTAAAATGCTGCTTTTCTTGTAATTATTCTACATTTAACTTCTTTAATACATCTTCCATCTGCTGATATCATGTGCCAAAGAATTGTCTATTCCTTCTTCTGTTTTCACCTTTAAAAGGGTGGTTGGTGCACCATATTGTGGTTTACAGCTAGGCTGCAATATATATGCATTTTGGCCCAACACACTGATTTTCAGCAAATGCATAATTAATCACCTTTAATGACATGCTTGTTGGGTTACCCCACTTCTCGACCCTGGAAGCCCAAGTAATAAATGCACTGATTTGTTTCAGATCTGTCCCATTTATGCTGATGCAAAATTTTGCAACACTGTGACAATTTAAAATTTGCGAAAAAAATACCTGTAAGATACGAGCTGCCTTCTCTTTGTATTCTGAGAGTTCCCTCCTGGCAGAGTCTGCATTCGATTTAGCCGCCCGAAGCTGACCGGTCAGCTCAGCAAGCTTGACTGTATAAACAAACATCAGAGTTACAATTATTATCAGTATTATTCAAAACATTTTTCTGTAGAGAATAAAAAAAAATAAAAAAGAGGGCACATAGTGAACAGTGAAGCAAAAGAACAAAAGGATCACACAGGTTAACCTTTTACTTTTGTATTGATGTGTCCAGTCTAACAAGAGAGCATGTGGTGAGATTTACAGTGTAACAAATAATGTGGTGAGATGTACAGTGTAACAAGAGACAATGTGGTGAGGTATACAGTCTAACAAGAGACAATGTGGTGAGGTATACTGTGTAACAAGAGACAATGTGGTAAGGTATACAGTCTAACAAGAGACAATGTGGTGAGGTATACAGTCTAACAAGAGACAATGTGGTGAGGTATACAGTCTAGCAAGAGACAATGTGGTGAGGTATACAGTCTAAAAAGAGACAATGTGGTGAGGTATACAGTCTAACAAGAGACAATGTGGTGAGGTATACAGTGTAACAAGAGACAATGTGGTGAGGTATACAGTGTAACAAGAGACAATGTGGTGAGGTATACAGTCTAACAAGAGACAATGTGGTGAGGTATACAGTCTAACAAGAGACAATGTGGTGAGGTATACAGTCTAACAAGAGACAATGTGGAAAGGTATACAGTCTAACAAGAGACAATGTGGTGAGGCATACAGTCTAACAAGAGACAATGTGGTGAGATGCGCAGTGTAACAAGAGACAATGTGGTGAGATGCGCAGTGTAACAAGAGACAATGTGGTGAGATGCGCAGTGTAACAAGAAACAATGTGGTGTGATAAAAAGTGAACAAGAGACAATGTGGTGAGATGCGCAGTGTAACAAGAAACAATGTGGTGTGATAAAAAGTGAACAAGAGACAATGTGGTGAGATGCGCAGTGTAACAAGAAACAATGTGGTGTGATAAAAAGCGAACAAGAGACAATGTGGTGAGATGCGCAGTGTAACAAGAAACAATGTGGTGTGATAAATAGTGAACAAGAGACAATGTGGTGAGATGCGCAGTGTAACAAGAAACAATGTGGTGAGGTGTACAGCGCAACAAGAGTAAATGTGGTTTGTGATTTCAGTTTTTAAAAAAAATTCATTTATATAATTTATTTTATATTTCATAGTAATGCACATGATGAGATATGGCAGAATATGCCAGGCAATAAACTGCTTGTGTCCTTATCTTACTGTGTCTTTATTATACACAACATATCAATGCATACCATGCCTCCATTACAGTGGTGCTGAGCTGCTAAGAGCAGACACCTCAGCAGCACTGCAATTTTACAAAAGCCCCAATTCATAATGAATCGAATTTTAACCCTCACACCTTGGCAAATAGAAGAAAAAGGTTCAAGACCCCGTTGGAATATTAGTCAAGTCACTAACAAAATCTGCCTACACTTTTACTGACAAAAATTGACAGAAGTAGATACATACAGTCCAGGCACACAGGGTTTGAGATTAACATTTTAAAATCGTAACTGCCCTTCAACATCTGCTAAAGTCAAAGTGTCTGTCTCGCAACACTAAGATCAAAATATATAACACGTTGATAAGACCAGTTGTTTTATATGGCTCTGAAACTTGGAGCACAACTAAAAGAGATGAAGCCTTATTACAGGTTTTGGAAAACAGAGTCTTACCACGAATCTTTGCACCCATCAAAGACGCAAACAGCAGGGAATGGAGAGTGAGAAGCAACAACGAAATTCATAATCTCACCATTGATAACTGGCATTATGAGAGCTAATAGGCTGAAATGGTTGGGGCCTATTGAGAGAATGTCAGATGACAGAGAGGTAAAAACTGTATGCACAAGGGAGATGAATGGACGTAGACAAAGAAGCAGACCAAGAAGCCGATGAAGAGATAATGTCCTGACAGACCTGCAAACACTTGGTGTCACCAACTGGAAAGAGAAGGCCAACCAGAGAGATGAGTGGAGGCGGGTGATATCTGCAGCAATGAACATCAAGGGCTCGGAATGCTGAAGAAGAAGATGACTCATTAAATGAAATAAAGCAGGGAAAGGATAGTTCATTTTTTTTTCTTGTGTACATATGTGGAGTAGTTAACATTCTTATCATTTATTTAAGTAAAGTAAACCAATAAGCACTTGATGAGCGAAGTGGTCGTCATCATACTGGCCACCTTTACTTCCCAGGACATTTTCTGGTACTCAGAGTAAGCTGGGTCAAACTGTGTATCAAAAGTCAATAATTAAAAATCTGTCCTGAGGTGGATTCAAATCGAAGACTTTTGGGGGTCAAAAGGCAAAGACCTAGCCACTGTGCGTGCACCTGCAGCACCCCATCCTTCCTGTGACTGTTATAAGCATCAAACAGGTAGTCGCCCTATTGTTAGGACTAGTTAATGCCTAGACATATCTTATTTAAAATAATGTATGTTTATGATATACAGTGGCAGCTTGACATCCAAAATGAATGCATTCTTGTTTGTGGTTCATATCTTAAAAATTTTGTTTTTCCAAATCCCAATTTCCCATTACATCTTATGGGAAATCGATTAATACGTTCTCAGATTAAAAATTTTCAGTTGAAAGACAATTATCCAGACAAGTGGTATCATTTCTATTTCTCTCATAACTTTGTTTCTTAAAGACGACACCAAAGATACTCCTTTGGCCACATCCAGTTCCTTCTACAAATCCGCTTTCTTGAGAACTGTTGCTATAGTGGACTTGGACAAGTTATATTATTTGCACAAATCAGTTTGCCGGACTCCTTTCTCATATTTTTCCACAACCTCTTGCTTAATTTCTATTGGGATTTTCTTCTTCTCTTCTTTCTTAGTTTTTTACTGCACCCATGTTGGAAATTATAAGCAATATCTAAACTATAATGTGAATTGTCTGTCCTTAATGTCCCCTGCAAGAATATAAACTAACGGCATTGTTTGATTACATAAATACTGAAATATATATACATATACACACACACAAAAAAGCATTTATGTAGGCACAGCATGCATCACACACTCCACTCATTACGTCGTACTCTGGATAAATGCAAAATATAACAACATACACCTGTGCAAGCACAGTGCATCACAGTTCCTATCTCAAATCTAGGTTGTCTGTATCTCGAAAAGTTCATATATTTAGAGCGGTTTGTAAGTCAAAGTACCACTGCAATGATTTAAAGTAATGTCTGTCTGGGATTAAAAAGTAAAAGTTTTCAACACCTATAGGCGTATAGGGCATATAGGACTAGCCCTATATTTTATAGACCAATCGGCACAAGATGGGTGATGTGGTCAGCATCACGCCTGCCGCCTTTACCTCCCTGGACTGCATCCGGTACCCACTCAAAGCTGGGAGCCAAGGTCATTTCTTTTTTAAAAAGTCTGGCGCCGCCAGGGAGCAAACCCACGACCTTCCGATTTGCAGGTGAGCGTATAGCCGCTCAGCCACGGCAACTCCCCAGTCTGGGAATGCATAGGAAGTCGCCGTGGCCGAGCGGCTAGACGCTCGTCGCGGATCGGAAGGTCGTGGGTTTGCTCCCTGGCGGAGCCTTACTTTTTTCAGAAATTACCTTGGCGCCCAGGTCGACTTAGCCTTGAGTGGGTACCGGGAAAGTAAAGGCGGCCGGCATGATGCTGACCACATCATCCATCTTGTGCCGATTGCTCTATAAAAATATAGGTCTAGCCCTATATGCCCTATAAGCCTGATGGCGTGGAAAAGGGTCCTTTACTTACTGGGAATGCATAAGTTAAATTATTCATATGTGTACATGTAAGACTTACCCTTTTCATCACCAAGTTTTTTCTGTGCCGCTGTCAGTGCTTCAGTCATGGACTGCTGCTCCTGCTCAAGTCTGTTCTGTCTTTCTCCAGATTCTTGCTGAAAGTCAGTATATCAAGAAGCTTAATAGTTTCTTTTTTCAAAGTGGGTTCTGGGACCCCCGTCTGGGGGCCGGGGGCATACCCGATGCCCCCAAAGCAGCATGTTGTAAAACGTGACTAATTAGAGATCTCCTGAAAGATGTGTTGGGTTGAAAGCTGTAAATAACACAGCCAAGTGTAAACCACAATACAACATCCTAACCATCCTTTTAAGAGCAAACATAGAAGAAAAAGAAGAAGACAACGATGAAGAAATATTTTCTTGAAAGATTATGGGGCATACCTGATGCCCTCAAAGAAGCATGTTGTAAAACGTGACTAATTAGAGATCTCCTGAAAGATGTGTTAGGTTGAAAGCTGTAGATAACACAGCCAAGTGTAAACCACAATACAACATACTAGCCATCCTTTTCAGAGCAAACATAGAAGAAGAAGACGAAGAAATATTTTCTTGAAAGATTATGGGTCACATTTATTCTCCAAATCAGGATCACTCAACTAACTTTATTCAGTGGCCAAAATTTTGAAAATAAGGATCGTCACCGGCCATAGGTCTTAGCCCCAGCCTAGAAGGTCATTAACATAATACAGCCCTGCTCCACATGTTCATACATCTGAAAGCATACACTGATTTCTTCACTTTATCCTACCATATTCTATTAATTTTTACCACCACAGTCATCGGTTGAGGTATACAGAGAGCATAGAAAATAACAGAGAAACAAAAACCGTGTACCTAAAAGAGTTGAATAGGAGTAGCAAATGCGGAAGATCAAAAAGACTCTGCAGTGATAATACACAGCCAGACAAACACTTGGAGTCACCAACTGGAAAGATAAGGTCCTGGAAACAGAAGGCCAATTACAGAGAAGAACAGAAGCAGGTGATATCTGCAGCAATGAATCTCAAGGGCTTAGAATGCTGAAAAAAAAAAACAAATTGAATCCTTGGTGGGTATACTGTTCCAAAGTAGAAAAGAGTTAACTCACTTTGTGCTACATAAATGTGTCAGAAACAAGCTTCACATGTAACTATTAGGTAGACTGAATTACAGAAAGTGACATAGTGTGAGTGATGGGGAACAAAAGAAACAGAGAGAGGGTGGGAGAGGAAAAGGGAGAAAGAGAGAGGTCAGAGAGAGGCAGTGAGTATGTGTGTATGTGAAAGGGAGAAAGAAAAGAGAGAGGGGAGAAAGAAAAGAGAAAGGAGAGAAAGACAGCCTTTATCAGCAGAAATCATCATTGGCACCTTTCCGTCTTTCCAGACGATAGTGTTATATTGCGCAATGAGGAGGCATGAGACTCACAGCCCATGGCGATGGCGAGTGTGACTAGCAAGACCCGCCCATGTCAAGAAAAGTCTTCCACAATGATAACATGGGATTTCAGGACAATTGTTAACAACATTTGTGTTTAATCCGTTTCTCTTCAGACGCTCAGCTCTCATCCTTTCTGCAAAAATGTCTTCCTTCAGTCTCATTCCCTTCCTGATATGCTCTTTCCACACAACACGGTCCATGGCATTTTGTTCCCATGAGTCCACCCCAATACCTGTATCATTCATGTCCCGCTTGCATACATCTTTATAACATAGTAGAAGTCGGCCTCGACATCTTCTTCCTGTCTTTAATTCACCATAAAGGATGTCCTTAGGGATTCTGCCATCCTCCATTCTCCAGGTGTGACCCAGCCACCTGAGCCTTCGTAGACTGAACATGGAAAAGACTGTGGTAGTACCTGCTCTTTCCAGTACCTCAGTGTTTGTGATTTTGTCCTGCCACTTAATGCCAAGTATTCTTCTTAGGCATCACATGTGAAAGCTATTCAGCAATCTCTCTTGGTGCAAACAGGCTGACCAAGTTTCACTGCCATAAAGCAGAGTGCTGAGAATACACGCCTGATAGACAAGGGTTTTTGTTTTAATTGTGAGCTTTCTGTTTTCCCAAACTCTCTTTGACAATCTGCTCATTGTTGTTGCTGCCTTACCTATCCTGATGTGGATTTCTTGGTCCAGTTTACTATTCACTGTGAAACCCAGATAGGTAAAATGGTCTACTGTCTCAAGCTCTTCACCATCAATGTAGACTGTAGGTCTGTCATTGACACCTTGCACCATAACCTTTGTCTTCTTTCTGCTGACTGTTAGTCCAAATTCACAGCATGCATCAGCAAAGGCAGATAGTAAACACTGCAGCTCCTCCTCTGAGTGGGTGGTTATTGCGGCATCATCTGCAAACAGCAGCTCTCTGATAAGTACCTTTCTTATCCTGGTTTTGGCCTTCAGCCTGCGTGCATTGTAAAGGCTGCCGTCAGATCGAGAATGAATGAAAATACCACCCTCCTGATCTCGAAAGGCATGTGTCAAAAGAAGTGAAAAGTATATTCCAAAGAGGGTAGGAGCAAGTACACACCCCTGCTTCACTCCATTTTTGATTAAAAACTCTTCCGATGTTTCACCATCAAAGTTGATTGTACCTTTCATACCTGTGTGGAACGACTCAATAATACTCAGTAGAGTAGGTGGACACCCAACCTTCTTCAGTGCACTGAACAGACAGACCTTTTCGACTAACCAAATCAAATGCCTTGGTAAGATCAATAAAAGCAACATACTTTAGCAATATGCTTTACATAACAGAAAAAAGTCTGAGTTAGTAGAACATAAAAGAAGCAGCTGAAACAAATAAAGCCAGGTAATGCAAGAAAGACATTCCTGATACAGCATATTAAAAAGACCAAGAGTCAAGCAGGCAGATATCATATAAATTCTAAATTATCCACTGAACAACCAGCTATTGAAAAAATACCTGGCATAAAAACATCAACTGTCAACCTTATTTTACATGTTCTAATCATTTTGGGCAGGAATGCAGGGAATGGTCAGTGACTACTGCAAAATCAGAAATTCAACAACTGATTCATAACCATTCTTGCCCAAGTGATGCAATTATGTATACAGATAGCTCTCTGTTGAAAGGCAGAAGAAGTGCATAGGGGCTCACTGCAAAGGTGAATGTTAACCCTTTCGCTGCTATGGACGTCTTTTCCCGATTTCCCGTACGCTGCTACGCCCGTCTTTGGACGTTATTTTTTTTCTTGACCCCCAGTGCTATGGACGTCCTAAGCCGTTTTTGGACTTTTCTTACAGATTTCTGTTACCTCGTATTTTATTGGCTGAAGGGCAATATACATTAACTATATTTAGATTAAACTGACCCATTTACATATGATTAAAAGCACTGGCACGTACTTTTAGGTGTGTTTAAGGTGTGTTTACTGCATTCTGCGTTATCCCGTTGCTTTGTTTACCATGACAGCGTGGTCGGTGATCTGTGTATTTTGTGCCCTGATATATATTTGTGCTTTTGTATTATTCTACACTTAGTACAAAATGGCAAGAAAACTTGTTAAAGTTGATGAAGAATTTATGGAGTTTCTGTCAAGAAGTGATAGCGAAGATGACTTTGAAATGTTTACTTCTGACAGTGAACAAAAAGATTTGACTAGGCCATCAATATCGACTGCTGAAACCGTCGTGTCCAAAAAAAAGCTGTTTGCCTGTCCGACGTCCTCATTGTCGGAATCAGAGAGCAGCGACAATGAAGCGCCATCAAAACGGCAATAAATTGATCAGTTGTCTTTATGAACCGATGATTTGAAACCTGTAGTGTATAATTGTGATGATTCCAGCTCTGGCTGTATTTCAGCTACTGTAAATTCAAACAGTTCAGTCACTAAAAATTCTCGTCTTTCCCGATGGACAGACACAGATTCAGACGATTTTTTTTTTTTTTTTTTGCTGTCTGTCTGCTAATGCTTAGAACAAAGAAACTCAAAATAGAGTACTTGAGCAAAGACTGTTTGCTAAAAACTCCCGTGAAATAATGTCGGCGGACATATTTTTACTATTGTTGAGAATCTCAAACATTTCTCAGACAACAGTGCTCATGCAGGCGGCGATAGACTACAAGCTTAGGCACGTTATTGATAGTCTGCGTACATCAGTCATTATTATCATTCACACAGCAAAATATGTCAAGCGGTAGTATAGTGTAGTTGGTATCACGTTCGCCTTAGAATCAGAGGGTCGTGTGTTCAACCCCCGAAGTCGTGTTTTTTTTTGTTGTTTTTTTTTTAAATTATTGTAAATTTTCCTTTCAGTTCCTGCTACTTTTCATCAACGGACGACTCAAGTATTGTTATTAAATTTTGTATTATTTTGGTATTTAATAACATGGTGACCACAAATAACTATGATTAAAGTGGCAGCCGTGGTAGGTTCGTCAATCAAATTTTGGGATACGGACATGGAACAGTTCTTCCCATTAACCCCCCCCCCCCCCCCCCCCCCCCAGTCAAGTTTGTGGGCCACCATTGTGCCTCTGACTTGTCACCACTCGGACCAACCACACAACTCCCCAGGGTAAAAATTTTTGGGTGTACAAAATATAGCCCTCACCGCCGACGCATCTCTTGCGTTTGGAGGATAGAAAAGTATTGCGCACAGCAAAGACTTTTTTTTTTACATTGCTTAGCACAGGGCAGACAGCTATTTCCGGGAACGTAGCAGCGAAAGGGTTAAATGTTGAGTTAAGAATCGACATCATAGCACTTGGGACACCCCCATTAGCGCTCCATCCTCATCTTCAGCAGCAGTGAAGAGTTCCAATTCCAATGGTACCAGTGTCTCGCCTTTCCCTTGAGTGTTGGGTGTCGGCCAGATCCCCTGGTAACTCCTAGCAACACAATTTTCCTCAGACCGTAATGATCTATTTACAGTTCACTTGCTCTCAAAAGGCTCTCACAGATTCTAGCTCGCCATACATCAATTCACCACGAAGTGGTGCAGAACCAGCCAGTCTGTCTGACTGCTCATTTCCCAACATACCGGTATGACCTGGAGAAAATATCCAAAGGATGATAACTACCCGGGACCTCTGAAGTGATACTTGCCACTCTGCATGGAGCACCGTCTTTCTCAGCATGCTCTGTGAGTCAATTAACAATCATGGCATGTGTGTACAATTGATTCTCAAGCCAGCAGAAGCAGCAGTGACTTAAACTAGATGTGATATCATATGCCAGACTGTTGCACTAAGCGGCGTCCATTTGCCCTTGCTATGGAACCCCCATGTACTTCGTCTGTTCCTCAATACACAGCCATATGTATAGATAATCACATTACCTGGGCGGGAATTGTCATGAATCATTTGTGAACTTCTAATTCTGCAGCACGAGCTGGCTAGTCCTTGCACTCACAACCTAAAGTGATATGAACCCTACAAAAGTATGAAACTTGTCGCAAAGGTAAACAGATGTTTCCTAGTGCCACAAAGCCTGGCATATGATCTTATATTGGAACCACTGGAACAGGAACTCTGCGCTGGCTGCTGAAGATGAAGATGGAGCACTTTACATGAATTTCCTGAGTGCTGTGATGTCAGTTCGTAATTTAACTCAACTCTGTGGAGACAGCACAGTATAGGGCTTTTGATCATCAGAAGCGGGCCACAAAACAATTCCATAACAATCAAGGTTCGTCTGTGACATGGTTCAGTCATGGTTCATACCTGCAACTGTTTGTATGCAGCCTGTTCTCTCGATAGTGCATACTCAACTTCCCTCAGTTTCTCCTTGAGTGAATCCAATGCCTGACTGTGAAGACCACTTGAGTCTGTGTGGTCCCTTAGTATTCTGCATCAGTAAGAGAAATAATAGAAATACAATGTTTAAAGCACTAAGAATTGTATATTCCTTCCTTTCCTAAATTTGCCTTCAAGTATCTATCCCTAAGAAGTAATTTTTAAAAGGGCTCAGACAGGAGACACGTCCAAAACAGGGCTTTTTTTCTGGCGGTACACAGTACCCACACCCTTTTTAGGCATAATTTTTGTGAGCGCTAATGTAACAGATACTTTTGTGGTGACTACCAGCACCTTTATTTAAAGACATTTGTGGGGTGGTAGGTGGGAGGGGGTTAATCAGCACCTTTATTTAAAGACATTTGTGAGGTGGTAGGTGGGAGGGGGTTAATCAGCACCTTTATTTAAAGACATTTGTGGGGTGGTAGGTGGGAGGGGGTTAATCAGCACCTTTATTTAAAGACATTTGTGGGGTGGTAGGTGGGAGGGGGTTAATCAGCACCTTTGTTTAAAGACATTTGTAGGGTGGTAGGTGGGAGGGGGTTAATCAGCACCTTTGTTTAAAGACATTTGTAGGGTGGTAGGTGGGAGGGGGTTAATCAGCACCTTTATTTAAAGACATTTGTGGGGTGGTAGGTGGGAGGGGGTTAATCAGCACCTTTATTTAAAGACATTTGTAGGGTGGTAGGTGGGAGGGGGTTAATCAGCACCTTTATTTAAAGACATTTGTGGGGTGGTAGGTGGGAGGGGGTTAATCAGCACCTTTGTTTAAAGACATTTGTGGGGTGGTAGGTGGGAGGGGGTTAATCAGCACCTTTATTTAAAGACATTTGTGGAGTGGTAGGTGGGAGGGGGTTAATCAGCACCTTTATTTAAAGACATTTGTGGGGTGGTAGGTGGGAGGGGGTTAATCAGCACCTTTTTCCCTTATAAAAAAGTAATGGTCTAAACCAATATGCCTTTGAATAAATTTCTATAATTTATCGAGGTAGAAAACTGGTCATCCACTCACATTATACTAGGAAATTTGTGAAAGCCTAACACAATGGGTATATGGTGCTAACTCTTATATATATCAGCTCTCATTGGGTGATGCAGTCAATGTCACATTAGTCGCCTTTACTTCCGAAGTCCCATCCTGATAACTGTTTATTTTAAGGTTGGGTTAAATTGGGAGTCAAAATGAATTTTTTTCAAATGTTTGTATGGGGCAGTGTTTAGATTGGTTAGGTATGATTTTATTTTCTAAAAAAAAAAAAAAAAGCATTTAAAGGATTTGGGGGAAAAAGGGGAGTTAAAAAATGCATTTTAAAAGCCAATATGGCATCATTTATCTCCGAGTTATTTTGTTCCACATCTTTAAAAAAAAAACACACACACACGGACACTCTTTTTTGCCTATGGAGAAGTATTCATTTTACTGTCTGCTCCGTTTTGCGTTTAATAATTACTTCCCTTAATACAAGGTGCCCCATAAGTTTCCAAACACAGGAAAAATAAGCATTGCAACAACACCATTACAAACATCACGCTAGCCGTGCTCATATGTATTCTTCACCAGAGGTGGACAGGCATCGAAATATGTTCTTAAAAGAATATTTTCATAATGTAAGGAAATTTATGAGACGCCTTGGATATTTCTATGCACCATTCATTTTCAGCAGTTGTTTTGTTCCATGTCTTATAAAAAAAAAAAACATACGCACACACACACAAATTTGTGTTCAATAATGCAGATGTATTCACTTAACAGGAGGCTGAGTGGCCTCAAGGTATGGTGTCTGCTTGAGTGCTGGAGGTCCAAGGTTGATGCCCCGGTGAAGGCTAGGATTTTTCACCTGGTCTCTGGCTAGTAAGATCGGATGCCCGTGTGTATTCTTGTGCAAGTAAAAAATCCCTTGGCAGTTGGAAATTGAAAAGTGTAGCCTAACAGCGCTACCTGGGCAAAAATTTTGAGTTAAAATTCTACCTACATAAACATTCACTTAATTAGTTCTGTTTTGTGTATAATTACTTCCCTTAATACAAGATGTCCCATAAGTTTCCACACAAAGGGGGGAAAACATATCACCAACACAATTACAAGCATAACTACAGCTGTCCTTATATGTATTTTTCAGCAGTGGAGTACAGGCATCAAAATTTGTTTTTAAAAGAATAATATTTTTTTCTATGTATGGAAACTTATGGGACACCTTGTATATTTCTACCCAAGTTAAAAACAAAATTGTAAAAACAAATTTTTTTTTTAGCGATTTGGATCAAAAAGCAACACGAAAAAAAAGTATTTTTTTCAGTAATCCCAGGTTGCTGCCCTTTTTACCCCAGAGACTGCGGAGTGAAAGGGTTAACTGTAAAACCTGATTAAACTATATCCCTCACCTTTCTCTTTCTAGTCGGACCTCTTCCAGATTCCTCTCTTTGGAATGAACCTTCTTGTCAGCCTCTTCCAGCCTCACTCGTAAAACTGCCAACTGTGCATCTTTGGCCTTCAAAGCCTCAGTCAGATCCAACTCTCTGGCTTGTAGCTCTCTGACCAGATGTTCATTCATTGATGCAGAGTTCGAGTGGATTTTTAATTTTTCTTTGGCCCTCATAAGTTCTGCATAGAAAGGTGTTATTGCTCACACACAGTAAATTGAAGCAATATAATAGAATTAACAGTATTCAGCCTCAGAATATGTGAAAAGATACAGTCACCTACTCATCCTGCTCTTCTGCAGCACAGGTTTTGTTTCAAATGCATTGGTAATACCTTTTCTTTGGAACAAACAAGCAGGCAGAAAGAAGAATCATGCTGCAGGGGCAATACATGGTCTCTAGAATACAGCCAAGGCTTTGTGCTACGGAGAGGAGAATGTTCATCCCTGGTCTTAATTGGCTGTGGTTCCCACATCTCTCTGCATCACAAAAGGGGCTGCCACGTCTCGAGGCATGGTGTCCGCCTCAAGTGCTAGATGCTAGAGGTTTCAGGTTCAATCCCCAGTAATTCCCCCTGGTCTCTGGGTAGTGAGATCGGACGCCCGTGTGTATTGTTGCGCACATAAAAAAAAACCTTGGCAGCTGAATATCGAAAAGAGTAGTCTAACGTCGCTGCCTGGGCAAAATTTGGAGTTAAAAATCTACACAAAGTATTTCACGATCCTCGCCGGTGCTACAGAGCCTGTGCACTGTGCTGAGAACTCAGACTTGAGTTAGAAGAAAAACTAAGCACTTATAGGTTACTACCTGTGTGCCATGATGTTGATCTGTTGTTCAAACCTCAAAATTCAAACCAAACACTTTTGTTTAGAAAGTCAGAAAAGTGCCAATGATGAATGAACATCATCAGCATAATATGCCTTGCCAGATGATGAAAGCATTCATGTCTCATTACAAATCTGGTTTTTAGTCTTCTAAATCAATCACAAATACTCTGAATGTCAAATCAAAGATATTCACAACATTCATTTCAGAGGCCATAACTGTAGAATGTAATCAGACATTTCAGAGGCCATAACTGTAGAATGTAATTAGACATTTTAGAGGCCATAACTGTAGAATGTAATCAGAAATTTCAGAGGCCCTAACTGTAGAATGTAATCAGACATTTCAGAGGCCCTAACTGTAGAATGTAATCAGACATTTCAGAGGCCATAACTGTAGAATATAATCAGACATTTCAGAGCCCATAACTGTAGAATGTAATCAGACATTTCAGAGGCCATAACTGTAGAATGTAATCAGACATTTCAGAGGCCATAACTGTAGAATGTAATCAGACATTTCAGAGCCCATAACTGTAGAATGTAATCAGACATTTCAGAGGCCATAACTGTAGAATGTAATCAGACATTTCAGAGGCCATAACTGTAGAATGTAATCAGACATTTCAGAGGCCATAACTGTAGAATGTAATCAGACATTTCAGAGCCCATAACTGTAGAATGTAATCAGACATTTCAGAGGCCATAACTGTAGAATGTAATCAGACATTTCAGAGGCCATAACTGTAGAATGTAATCAGACATTTCAGAGGCCATAACTGTAGAATGTAATCAGACATTTCAGAGGCCATAACTGTAGAATGTAATCAGACATTTCAGAGGCCATAACTGTAGAATGTAATCAGACAGCCATTAAAATTGTTTTCTGACAAGGATCTATTCTGTTTCATAAAAGCTTGAGGAGATAATGTGGTGGTTGCCCCATGATTTAAAAAAAAAAAAGATACATAGATCAGGGGAATTAAACAAAAAAAAAAATGCAGAGATCTGTGAGATAAGACTTTATATCACTCTGTTATTTATTACTTTGTCCGCGTTAGAGCAGTCAATAGGAGACTCATTTTCAAATCCAGCTGCGACCCGCTGCAGCCCATGGCTAGTGTTCCAAACCGGATGGTTCCCGGGGTTCACCCAGCCTCTAGGTAATGGGTAATAGAGCTAACACTCTGGGGTAAATGGAGGAACATCGCTGTAGCTACGGAGTTGTGTGCCGACGGCGACACAAGTGGACAGTTTTTTTATCAGCTGTCCGCACTGGTGGCTGAGCACTTATGTTTTATAACCGTGTGCAATGATGCTGGTTCACATCTCATGACTTTACCTTTACTTCACACAATATTTAAATGCTATAAGGAAGTCACTTCTTGTCAATTCATTTTGTGTTGTGTTTCGTTTCTCACTATCATTCTACTGGTGAAGACTAATTGCCACAACATTCTCTGTTTAACAACAGATTAACCCCCCCCCCCCCCCCCCCCCAATGAATCTGATATCTGCTGGAAACAATCCTTTTTTTGTAGGTAATATGGGTTACAGATTTAAGGAAATTTTTATTTCTGGAGCTCAGACTACATGGCTATTTGCTGAAAATATCACATTTTATGTGGAAAACAACCACTGGACCTGTAAAACTGACATACACACTATGTTTTTCCTCTCTTTTTTGTTTTTGTTTTAAACTCCAGTTCACTAGAGCATGGTAACTCACTTTGGCCAGCGTTACGCTGCCAGTGTCAAACACACTCTTACTACAACTAATGAGTGTAACATAAACAACAGAGACAAGAGGTCTTAAAATAGTAACCAGAAGAGATACAACTAGGAATGAAGAAATCAGAAGAAGATCACACTAGTCAATTAACTCAAGTGCATCAGATGAGACAGTGTGGCCCGCCTGAAGAGAATGCTGTGCTACCAACAGCCACAGAGAGCAATGCTGAAGAAATATAAGGAACACGCAGCAAGATGAAACCATGCAAAATATGGAATGACGGTCTCAAAAACAGTCTTAAAGAAATGAAGATCAACCTTCACAACATATCAGAAGTAGCACACAGAAGAGGAATCGCTGGCCGAACGGTTAAGAACACTGGTCTCATTCAGAAGACACAGGTCCTAATCCTTGACAAGGTAATAAAACATCTTTCTGTAGTTAAGGGAAAAGGGGGGGGGGGGGGGGAATCCTAACCTGCATAGTTCAGCTGCACTAGCCAAGTGCCCTAAATCTTCATGCTTAAATATCCCACTAGCCTGCTTATATTGCCCAAAAAGCAGTAAACACAGGCTTAGGTAAAGACCCCCCCCCCCCCCCCCTGATAAGCTAGCTGGCAGAAAATAAGACAGAAGTGAGTTCACTGCACTTCATTTTAGCCCATATTTCATCTTTATATAGTGGCTGGTCACCCACAGAGAGAGTTGCACAAAGCATGAAAGTCTGTAGCTCAAGCTATGACCGCTGGAGTCTTCGGAGTCTTCAAAACATTTGCAATGGCTAATAGAAAGCTGCAGTCTGGCCTTGAACCCACAACTTTCAGAGAACAAGGCAAATGGCTTATGTGCTTCACCATGGAGCAAGACCCACCACCAACAATACATACATGAATTAGATGAAAGGGAAGATGGATTTATAATCAGACTGCTACTGCACCACTGGTATTGGAACTCTGCGCTGGCTGCTGAAGATGGGGATGGAGCGCTTTTGGGAATGCCCCGAGTGATGTGAGGTCAGCTCTTGAATCAATTCAACTCAATGCACACACATGAATTCATTAATAAACATCCATGTACCCTTTCATGTATAGAGTGGCCTCCAAAAACAGTCAATTCAACAGTACTGAAACAGCAGCAACAAAAACCACATATTCTCTAGTTTACATACCAGACTCTGCATCTTTAGCTCGTGTGATCACAGTAGCCATCTCATCATTTAGAGATGCAACTTCATTACGAAGAAGCCTATTCTCCAGTTCTAGGGAAGACAGTTGTCGGACCTTTTGTTCATTCCCCACATCAGCGTGATCACTGTCAGGAGCGCTCTGATCACTTCCAACAGGGCTCTCTTTCATTGCATCAGCTATGACGTCCACATCAGCAGACACATTAGAGTTTGTTGGGCTGTCCTGTCTGAGATCATCCTCAGTGTTCCCACTAGCAGAGGTTTCTGAACATGCAAAAGAATGTTTATGGAATATCTGTCAACACTTAAGAGGTGAACAACAATACAAGTAGAAGGACAATAGATGAAAAAGCAACAGTTGAAGACAGTGTACCACCAAGACAAAAGACTGGGTGTGTTGAAGATCTGTTGCAGCCAACCTTCACTTCTACTTCTTCTTAGCGTTCACTGGCTGTAAGCTCTGGAGAACGTTATGGTTGTTCATCAACTTCAGAACTGTAGTCTTATGCTAGAATTTAAGTTTTATAAGCACATCTGTTTTATGGAAATTATTACTGATTGTTGCTGGAAGGTGTTATCCTATCTTGGATATATATATATATATAAATATATACACACATATACATATATATGTAAAGCTAATAATTGTTCCCAGAAGCATTAGCAACTGGATCGCCCATTGGCTCGCCGGTAGACGAGCTCGTCGCTGGTCGGGAGAGTATTTCCTCTGCCTCCTTTGATTGAATCAACACTGCAGGAGTCCTTTTCAGGGTTCTTGGGGTGTGCAATGCTAAGTCATTTTTTATAGCGCACGTAACCTAGTCACAATTATAACCCAAATCTCCCCCTTTGGGACTGCTGGTTGAATGTGATAATTTCTTTTCCTTCAGCAAAGCACCTACCTACCTACCTGTTCCTGAAAAGCGTTATCCTATCTTGGATGTACATAGTATGTATATATATATATATATATATATATATATATATATATATATATATATATATATATATATATATATATATATATATATATATATATATATATATATATATATATATATATATATATATAGGGCTGTACCGAATATTCGCTTCGTATTCGCTTCGGGGCCGAATAGTGGACCTATTGACTATTCGCTATTCGGCCGAATAGTTGCGGTTGGGCTGAATACGAATAGTAGTTACCTTACACCAGCTTCTGCATACACAGCCTTAATGCTGACAACATGGAACGATTGGTTTTGTTGAAAGCTAATGCAGCTTTAATGCATTAACTAAACTGTCAGTGACAATTTCCAAGTTTAGTTACTTGTTATAATACTTAGGATTCTTTCATTCCTAGTTATTAGTTATCACAGACTAACTGAAGGATGCAAAAGATAAAATGTTTTTAAATGTTTACTATTCTGTACAAATACTAACTAGACATGAAAAGAATTTAAATTCCGGCCACATCCAAGTCGATAATATGAAAATCAAACGAACAGAAACATATAAGTACTTGGGTGCAAACTTCAACTGCTCCAACATGCTGAGAGAAGAAATACAATCTAGAATACAATCAAGAAATAAAGAATACTATGCCCTTCAACATCTGCTAAAGTCAAAGTGTCTGTCTCGCAACACCAAGATCACAATATATAAAATGTTGATAAGACCAGTGTTACATGTGGCTCTGAAACTTGAAGCAGAAATAAAAGAGATGAGGCCTTATTACAGGTTTTCGAAAAGTCTTACGACAAATCTTTGGACCCATCAAAGATGCTAACAGCGGGGAATGGAGAGTGAGAAGCAACAACGTAACACATAATCTGTTTAAATCACCATTGATCACTGGCATCATGAGAGCTAACAGACTAAAATGGTTGGGGCATATTGAAAGAATGTCAGAAGACCAAGAAGTAAAACTGTATACACCTGAGAGAGGAAAGCGCGTAGACCACGAGGCAGACAAAAAAGAAGTTTGAGAGATAATGGCCAGCCAGACCTGCAAACAACTGGTGTCACAAATTGTGAAGAGAAGGCCAGTCAGACAGATGAATGGAGACGAGTGATATCTGCAGCAGTAAACCTCAAGAGCTCAGAATGCTAAAGAAGAAGATGACTAGCCTGTGCTACTTTATGTGAAGTAAAAGTTCAGCATACATTTGACATTATGAAGGTTTTTGTTTGGTTTTTTTAGATATATTTTATACACTATTCGTATTCATATTTGGCCAAATAGTTAGTCCCATTATTCGTATTCGGCCGAATAGTGAAAATCGCTATTCGGTACAGCCCTTATATATATATATATATATATATATATATATATATATATATATATATATATATATATATATATATATATATATATATATATATATATATATATATATCTTTGCCCAAAACAGTGTTATCAAGTGATATTTGTTGTGTGGCTGTTAATCATTAGTTCTGTAAGTCTAATCTTAGTGATACAGATACTATGATCACATACACTGGTTATCTCCTTAAGAAAGTTTCTATATTGTGTCTAAAAATTCTTAAACGGCTAAGCCACTAATCCTTCATATCCGTTTGTGCCCAATCACAGTCAATGGAACAAAACCGGCGCAGCTGCAGTGACCTGTCCCCAAGAAGCCGAATTAACAGCAGTGGTTCTGCTTACACTTGTGAAATGTTTAGGAGGTTCCTTACATGATTATATTTACTACAATTAGCAGGGAAACATACAAAATGGCTTTTTAGGAGTGTTATGTTGTCATAATTTACCCTGACTTAATAGTCGAGTAGTGACAAAGTCAGTGGATCAAGTATGAGCTACTGTATATATTTTTTAGACCTAAAGGAGTAAAATCCATTTAATTCTCTGCTCTGTTCAGATTTACTCACCTTCAAATCTGACTGAATTAAAAAAAAAAAAAATGTCAAATCATACATTAAAAATTTTTTTTATTAAAGACCAGTGTAACATGATCCCTTTTTTTTAGCATCTAAAAATTTCTGGATCACAGGTTTTTCTCCGAAAAGTTTCTGGGATAAAAAAAAAGTTAAATGAAACGAGGGTCAAACTTTTAGATATCAGACCAGAGGAGATAACAGCCAGTCATTTGTCATCTTAATTATTCAAATCAAGGTATTTAATAACATGGCTTCAAAGGAAACAAAAATATTACCTCCTACTTTGATAGCAGATGGTGGAAGAGTAATTTCTGAAACATTTTTAGCACCTCCTTCAGACTTAGGCCCTTTTGAGGCAGAGGACACAACAGAAGATGTGCTTGACTGTCGGGAATGGTGACGACTGCTTTCAGATGTCGGTCTAGCCTTCACATTACCGGAAGAGTCCTTACTATTGAGGAAATCAAAGAGGGCTTCATCAGAGTTCT
Source organism: Candidula unifasciata (assembly GCA_905116865.2). Taxonomy (NCBI): domain Eukaryota; kingdom Metazoa; phylum Mollusca; class Gastropoda; order Stylommatophora; family Geomitridae; genus Candidula; species Candidula unifasciata. The sequence continues at coordinate 784,495 of CAJHNH020008454.1, read as the reverse complement.
TCTTTTTGATAACTTTTCCTGAAGCCTGTGAGCTCAAAGCAGGAGTAATGTTTACAGTAGGAGGAGGTGGAATCTGTGCCTTCAAAGATCCTTTCACAGACGTGGTACCAAATGCTTGTGCCGCACCTGCTTCATCTCCAGATTTGTACAAGTGAGTAGGGACACTATGCGAAGGAGTCAGAGATCCAGCTGCTGTAGCTAGAGGAGTGGAATGTGTTAGTTCAGGCTCTTGAGGTATGTGATGTGTTTCATTCAATCTCACTTCATCTGTGTGTAAGACATCGGCTGCAGACTTATCCAGCCTGTTCAGGAAATCCTCGGCTTTACCAGTCACAGCTGTAAACCACGACATTCCGGACGTTGGGCTTCAGAAGTTCAGATTATTCCAAAAATATGTAAATATCACAGAACCATATCAGTCTCTGACATTATGAAACTAATGCATGTCCTTCAGTTTTGAGTCCTATTTTTATAATGTCCTTAGATAATTGTTCTCAACTGAATATCTGCAAAACAGAATTAAAATTTTTAAAATAAATTTTCATTTTACGCTTAGATTAGAAGTTTCAGCACATGCACAAATTATCATGAACATCACCTGAAAAGGAATTTAGACACAAAATGTCATTACTCTGAAAAATAATGAAAATAAATTAAATTAAATTGTTTTTGCTCACAGGTAGAAAAATAAACAGAGTATTTTATGTGTCTTACAAATATGATAGAGTGAAGTTCTTGTCATGTGAAAAATACTGTATGTGATTACTAACTGCAAGTTTTGTAAAACAGTGTTGAGAAAAAAATCTTCAGACCCCTCATTCTTCTTCTTCATCAAAGACCTAAACTATGAAAAATGGAGAGTTATAAACAATAACTGGCATCATGAGGGCTAACAGATTGTCAGTTAAGCAAGTGTATGAAAGGAGTAGGAAGATTCAAAATGGAAGGAATCAACTCTGGGGTCAATATTAAGTATGCCTGACCTGATCATGAACAGTCAGTCACAGATGTCATGTCATTTTTGAAACGTCCTTCAACACATAAGCTTTAAGGGACAGGCATGCATCACCATACTAGGACCTTCATTCACCTATGATTTCCAATAGGTTTCACCCTTTCAAAGATTGAAAAAAAAAAATGGATAAAAGAACACAGCTCCTCTTTGGTGCATGTCAAAAGTAGGTCAGTCACCTTTAAACTGTCATTATGTCACTGTCTTCGCTTCAACTGTGATGTTCAGTGCTTAACAATCTTGACATCCTTAACAATAATACTGACAGGTTACAAGAGAAGCCCCCTCATACGAACTGTTAACTAGCCTGGAGATGAGCAATTACTCATAGCCACTGGCCACAGAGAGACAATTTATTGAAAGATACTACATAAAGTAGAACTCAAAGTATACTAAGCCCAAATGAGCACACTGCATAAGCAAATGCCATCTCTTACTATTCTGTTTATGCCTACAAGTAAAGTAAAAAGTAAAGATCCCTTATCATGCCTTAGGCGCATCAGGCATAAGGAAAGAGCATCCCATATTTTTACAGACCAATCAGCACAAGGTGGGTAATGTGGTCAGCATTACGCTGGCTGTCTTTACTTCCCCAGGACAGCCATCCTTGTACCCATTTTAGGCTGGGTCGACCTGTGACGTCCATACCATGATAAAAATCCACACAGCCAGCAGTGGGTTTCAATCGCGGTACGCTGGAATTATGAGACTTGTAACCCCTAAGCCATGGACGTTGTGTTTAAGCCTATAGTGAAAAGTAATTGAGAGCACACAGCAGCAGTATTGCAAATATTGTGTTGTTTTTCAATGATCAGTCCATTCATGATTCTTACTATGCTGTGACAATTATGAGATTATACACAAACATTCACTGATGCTGGAGAAGCTAGATGTGGTTATCACACTTCTGGGAGAAAATGAACAGTGCAGAAGTAAAAACAGATCATCATGGTCTGAAGACAAAGGTGCAGCGGGGAGCGACCAGGGGATCTTGCTATCACTCCATACTTAGAGAAAAGGCAAGAAAATCAGATGCTCCCTGCATGGGTTTCGGGACTCCATGTCAGAAAAACAAGAATACACCCACTGCTTCCCCAACAAGTATGTCATAAGAGTCAACTAATGGGGGGGGGAGGGGAGGGGGGAGGGGTCCTTCGAAGTTGGAGTGCATCTGCCTGAGAGAGAACGAACCAACAGTCTGCATACAAATAAGTCAGATCTATAAAACAAATGTGCACGCAAAACTCGGGTCCTGAAACAGGTCTAAAGTCCAGAGGTGGATGAACAGCTAGAACTTTCCGCCAGAGTTTTCCGCCAGTGAACAGGAAGAAGAAGAAGACAATCAGATGCGACTGTACCATTGGAATTTGTGCTAGCTGATGAAGATTAGGGTTGTGCTTTGATTGCAAAAAAAAAAAAGTATACAAAGGGCCAATGTTCCTTTTAGAGATGAAATAAGGTGGAGAAGAATGAAGAGGATGAGAATGATGAGTGAGGAGGACGAAAAAGAACTAACACTACACAACAGTTGCCCCTTTATTCCATCCATGGTTTTTTCAAGTGTCCCAAAGAATGTTTCACACTGAGAAGCAGATCTGCTGACATATTTCTGAAAACTGTCTAACAAATGCACAAGAAAATAAAGCATTACTGGTTTGCTCATATAAATGTATTTGAGATCAATATAGACTGCATTATTATAAGAGAAAATCAAAATGAAATATTCGGCAGACCATTTTAGGTAACACTTTATATAATGGATAGTTTAACTAGTCCCCTCCCTTCCAACCTAATCATAATACAGTAGATCAACAACAGACGGATTTTCTTTAGACAGCTGGGCTATCTTCCTAATAACGGTCCCAAATTATTGAGGCCAAAAATATACCCTAACAGAGCCTCAGTCACATGTCAATTGTGAACTTTCGGCGACTTAAATTGGGCACTACCGGTGACTTTCGCCACCGCAGAGAGTATCCCCTATGACGCTTACACAGCATGGATTGGGGGTAAACTAGATGGCTGGCACTCACGAGCAGCAGTTACAGCATCTGCTGCAGCTTCCTTCATTTTATTTGCTCGTGAGTCCCAGCCATCTAGTTTAGCCCCAATCCACGCTGCATGAGCGGCATGGCGGATACTCTTGGCGGTGGCGGTATAGTCCCCGGAAGTACGCAATTGACATGTGACTGAGGCTCTGTTAGAGTATATTTTCCACCTCGATAATTTGGGACCGTTATTCGGAAGATAGCCGACAGCTGTTCTCCTAGGCAGTCAAAGTTTGGTTCTCCTTAAAACTACGGCCACTTATTATGGAGAACGCCGGAGTTCAGTTACCTGGCCGCATTGCAATTACGGAGTGGACAAGAGGGAACGACACAAATGACGTAATTACGGTGTGTCTGCGATAGATGCACTGCTGTCATAATAGGGTTAGGGTTTGGGGTAGGGTTAGGGTTTGGGGTAGGGTTAGGGGTAGGGTTAGGAGTGACCGTAGTTTTAAGGAGTACCAATACCCTAACCCAAACCCTAACCCTATTATGACAGCAGTGCATCTATCGCCAACACACAGTAATTACCTCATCGGTTCACGCCGTCTATCGGCAACACACAGTAAGTACGTCATTTGTGTCGTTCCCTCTTGTCAACTCCGTAACTGCAATGCGGCCAGGGGACTGAACGGCGTACTCCATAATAAGTGGCCGTAGTTTTAAGGAGAACCCAAAGTTTCTGTATACACTGCTAGATAAGATGTGTACTGTATCTTTAGATGCCCTTGTGTGAAATTTGAGGTTTCATTAGTTTACAAGTGATCTTCTGTTTCTTAATTACATTTTAAATGAACTATAAAACAATATGTCACCTTCATGCATATGACTGCTACTTGCATGCAGAATAAAACAAATGTAATAGTAATAGTAATACTAATACTAATTTTGTAAAAACAGATGACCTGTAGATTTCACTTTTGTAGCTCATTATTCAACAGTTCGTTTTTCTTAATTGAAAAAATGCATCCATGTACGTAGCACCTATAGTCGTCTGCATTAAATTAATTACATCAAACTAAGCTATGTTATGATTCATCCACTTCCAGGATGTTGGGTGACTGATTCAATTCTCGGTGACTGAGATTTAAGTCCGTCGAGTTGACTCGACTCAGTTGAGTTGAGTGACATAATTGATGATGATGCTTATATTTATATGTGGCTTTTACAAGACTTCTGCAATATTAGTAATATTACAACTTACTATATTGTTTACCTACTCCATATTAGCAAACCATAAATTAATGTATATGTTTCAACTAAGTGTATTTTCAATGTTTGCTAACATCCAAGGTAGCCAGCTCCAACAAAAATAGACGGGACGTGGAGTACACTTTACGCATGTCCACAAATTGTAAACTTCCGACAGTTCAACATCTAAGTTCGTCTGCTAGTAAACAAGATAGTAACAAAACTATCTTTTAATAATTAAATTAAATACCTCATTCAACAAATTTTTTTCGTTTTGTTAACAGAGCTAGTCATAATCATAATAAAACAAGAAATTTCAGTAGGGTTAGAGTTGAATTGTTGTTTCCTTCGTATTGTTTTTGTTTTGTCCCGTTTGTTTTTTCATGTTGAGATTTTTGCTTGGCAAACCTAAACAAAACGTGCGGCTGGCAGTTGGAGACTCCATGCCATAACTGTACAAAAACATCTTCTCTTATTTTGGCACCAGGAGGACTTGTACCACCAAAGAATACACCAAAATGAAAACCGCAGCGCTTATAAGGTGCTTTTATTATGCATGCTGTAAATGCAGTTTGTCTTACTTTAAAAAAAAAATATGCAGGACAGTGAAATACAGAATCACGGAGCTGACTGGGAGTACAAATCATATGAAAATAGAATCACGTTGGCATCGGCACCGAATTCAAATTTTGTCTACCTCAGTTTGTGTGAAATGATTGTCTGATCGCCTTCATTTAGTAAAGGATTTAAATATTTACAAAGCTGCTGAAGTATTCCCGGTTCTTTATTAATATCCTCCCCCAGATTTTTAGAGGGTGGTAAGACTTGGTTTCCCCGGCTTTCTCACTTTCTGATGCTTTTACACAACGACCCCAAAACATCTAGAACTGGCCCTAACCCCAACCCACCTCCGTCCCACGAAAGAGCACAGTCTAGGTCCCACGACCACATGCAGCCTATCTGCCGACCACTGTCTTTTTCCAGACTTAATTGGACTTTTAGTGCTAGACATATTTTATAGACCAATCTTCATTCTTAGGTGATATGGTCAGCAAGGCACCACTGCCTTTGCCTTTACTTACCAGGACTCTGCCTGGTACCCATTTGAGGCTGGGTTAATATCATATGGGAGCGAGTCTTTTTTTTTTTTAAGTCAGGCTTAGTTTGGATTTCAGCCCATGACCTTCAATCTGCAGGCAAACATCTAGCTGCTACAAGACAGCAGCCTACTTTGGCACTAATGCTCAGCTTAAAATGTCACATAATAAAAACTGCTATCCTTCAAATAACAGTCCTAAATTATCGAGGCGGAAAATATACCCTAACAGGGCCTCAGTCACATGTCAATTGCGCACTTCCGTCTTAAATTGCGCACTTCTGGCGACTTTCGCCACCGCCAAGAGTATCCCCCATGCCGCTTACGCGGTGTGGATTGGGGCTAAACAAAATGGCTGGGACTCCGTAAGTTCGCAATTCAGCGGTGGCGTTATAGTCCCTGGAAGTGTGCAATTGACATGTGACTGAGGCCCTGTTAGGGTTTATTTTCTGCCTCGATAATTTGGGACCGTTATTCGGAGGATAGCCATAAAAACTTTACAATATGAAGTGTCAATTCTTAAGCATAGCTGCAGGCATGTCCAGAACCATATACATGATGTAGTATCAGTGAAATCCACATAGCTTTGCTATACTTACCCAGAGGTCGAACCATCTAGTCATGAACATCAAGGTAAAGAAGTGAATTTTATCTACTTGGAAACAATGGATTTTGACAGGCAGAAAGCTACATTTGAGTTGAAAATAGCTTGTATCAGTCATTAGACACATATGAGCGTGACCATGACATATGAGGTGTGGTGACCAGTTCCATTCTTCCCTAAAAAAACTAGTATCAGGTGTAAAATCCATACTCCTGTATTGAGCAGAAAGAGAGAGAGAGAGACTAAAGAAATTATTAATTAATAAACTACAGACATTTATTGTACAGTTTATGTTAATTAATAGATTTATTGGAATTACAGAATCACTGAAGTGTATAACCTGAGAAAACTAACACATTCCAGGGGATTAAGAAGTGAAGAAAAGATGCCAGCACTGGACAAGACATAGTGTATTGGCACCTTTCCAGAGGATAGTGTTATACGGTTCTGTAGGGAGGTATGGGGATGACACTCCGTGTTGATGACAAGTTTGACTAGCAAAACCAGCCTGAGTTCAGAAGAATTTTGCACAGAAGTGCATGAGATTTCAGGGTAATTCTGAAAGTATACAATTCAGAGAAGCAAGCGGATCACCACAGTCTGGTGAGAGATGCAGCGGGGAGTGACAAGGGGATCTGGCCGATGCTCACCGCTCAGAGGAAAGGCAAGACGGATGTATAATCAGAGTGCTACTGGCACCATTGGTACTGGAACTCTGCGCTGGCTGCTGATGACTTAAGTGGACTCGACTGTACTTATGTCCTTCATGTCCCGCTTGCACATATCTTTGATTTGTAGTAGACATGGATCCACCTCAGTATTTATACCCTTCGTGTGCCGCTTGCGCACATCTTTGAATCATAGTAGACATGGATCCACCTCAGTACACATATCCTTCATGTTCCGTGTGTACATATCTTTGGATCATAGTAGGAGCCGACCCTGACATCTTCTACTTGTCTGTAATTCGCCATAGAAGATGACCTTAGGGACTCTTACCATCCTCCAAGTGACTACCCATCTCAGCCTTCAGGACTAGGCATTAAAAAAACTGTTGTGATACCTGCACCTATTGAAAAACACAGTGGGGATTTGTCCTGATTTAGTGGCTGGACGTTCACTTGCGGATCGGAAGGTCATGGGTTTGGATCCTGACAGAGGCAGATTTTTTCCAGCAATGACTTGGCTCCCAGGTCAACCCAGCCTTGAGAAGGTACCATATGCTGTACTGGGAGGTAAAGGTGGTCGGCATAATGCTGGCCAAATCATCCACCAAGGGCCAATTGGTCTGTAAACTATAGGTCTAGCCCTATATGCTCAATGTGTTGTCCATGGCTTTGGCCTTGCAAGTCTGACCCGTAATTCCAACGTTCCACTGCTGGCTGCGTGGATTTCTATCATTGTATGGGATGTCGTAGGTCTACACCTTTTTTCCACTGTATTATTTGAGTGCAACAACATGTGTGTTTCTACATCTTACTGCTGCTGCAGCATCTACAGCAGCTTTTTCTTGATGTGTATGTCTGCGTTGGTGTGTTTCTATGTCTTTTGTGTCAGTTGACTGTAACAACATTTATTCTGTTTTGCTTATGAAAATTGAAAAAATCAAATTATTACCTGATTATAACGCTTCTCGAATATAGCGGAGGCAAAGACAGCTGCTTCAATATGATGTGTTGCATCGCTGAGGGTCATGAGATTGTTGCGTTAGCAAATCTGCGGCCTATGTATAAAGGTGAAGTATTGTTAACTGAAGTGCTGTGTGAATGTTTCTGGTTGTATATAACTTCTCAAAGGCCATTGTATTGAAGGGAATGATGCTGACAAATAGATCCATTTTCTAGTGTTCTAGGGCCCCTTTATAAAAAAGAGGGTAGTGTAGGGAGTGATAGACCCACTGCCCCCTAACAAGCATGTTGTAAAAAGGCAATAATTGTAGTTTTGTTGAAATTAGATGCAGATGCAGGTGCAGACCAGATGTAAACCAAAATACAATGTGCCAACCACCATTTTAACAGAAAACGTTTTATTGTTCTAAAATTAAGGATTGTTTTCCGTGTCTAAGCATATGGTGCCTGGCCCCATATTTTATGTATAGACCAGTGTTCCCCAAACTGTTCTTAGTCGTGGCGCCTTTTTTAATGAAAATTTTTCCACAGTGCCCTAACCTAAGTAAAAGTATGACTATTCGTATGTAAGAGATAAAAAAAAAACTCATATATCTTAGAATATTTCCCGGCATCCCTGTGAAGAGGTCGTGACTCCCTGGGGCGCCACAGATCGCAGTTTGGGAATCACTGGTATAGACTATTCATTTTCGGATGAGGGATGTGGTTAATGTTGCAACACCTACCTTGACTTTCCATTTAGGCTAGGTTGACCAGGGAGCAAGGTAATTGTTTTTGCTTAGAAACAAATGACCAGTGGGTCAGTATGATAGTGTGCTAGTCACTGCGCTATAAAAGCTCTTTTTTTTAAAACCAGTTTCCTCCCCGTATGGGTTCCCTATTATAGGAAAAACAAGAATAGAACCACTGCCTACCCAAAAGCATGTCATAAGAGTCGACCAATTGGGAGCTTCCTTTGAAGTCGGAATGCATCTGCTTGAGAGGCAAGTAACCAAAAGTCTGCATACAATTTAGTTAATCTGTTAAACGGATGCACACTCAGGTTCTGGAACAGGACTGCAGTCCAGAAGTGGACGAACAACCAGAACTTTCCACCAAAGTTTACAGCCGGTGAACGCGAAGAAGAAGAAGAACCAGTTTCCTTAAATATTCAGACACCAAGAATGGATTGTAACATTAAGCCCTTTGCGAATGGCTGGCCTAACCTTATCTTTGTGCCAGATCATGCTGGTGTTCAATGCAGCAAACAGGCAGATAATCTTGCAGACACTGTTGTTGCTGTGGCGGGTCTAGAACTGGACAGAAATGATGTTATGAATACCATTTGCACCACTTACCATGAAGACAAATATAGCAAAGGGCATATCTTCCTGTCCCTGTCTAGTCTGATGGATATGGAGGTGCGACCTTGAGCTGCCAGAAATGAACATTTCACCAAGATGACAAGTTTGATTAATCAACACAGAGCAGATGTCATCAGCCATTTGTCGCTTGTGGAGCTTTTGAGGAGGAGATCGGAGCACCTATGGGTCTGTCAGGAGTGCTGTGATGATAAATCTCACTAATCACACAGTTTGTATATGTGTGTGTAAGTTAAAAAAAAAAAGAAAGGAAACAAGAGTCTAGTATGATCATTTGTATGTTAGGGCATATTGGGCATATGATGTTTAGCATGTTTTTTGTGACTGCTTTGTATACAAGGGTTTTTTTATCTGAGGTGCACCATGCAACCTATGTCTTCATCAATAACATGGAAGGAATTGTTAACAGGCAGCCAATATTAATTATACTTTTTTGCCATTTATAGAACACACAGGACTGACAGATGATTCCTCTGTTCTCTTCTGTGTGCAATTTTTGTACATTTCCTTTGTGGAATCTAGTCAGCACATCTACCTTTTTTCTTTTTTTAAGTGTTCATCATGGAATTTCTCTTGAACCTCCTAGTTTCCTTATTCTATTTATTTCCTAACTAATTGCATGTTTTGAGATTCTATATCTCCTGTTTCAGAATTTTCCCTGTGCATCTTCTTTCTTTTATAACAGTTATCCGTGGTTGTGAGGACATTTAGCTAATTTCTGCACCTTTTTAGAATTAATACAAAGAAAAATGTGCAGTTTTCAAATTTAAATGAACTTTTTGCATATTTGATGTGTTTTTTTTTTTTCTTCACATTTCAGATGAGCTAGATAGTTACATGTACCAGACAGTGGGTCACACAGCCATCGACTTATATGCTGAGGCATCTGGCTTGCCTCTGTTTAAACGTTTGATCAAGGGCTCTAGCTTGTCCACTGGATCCACCTATGAGCCTCACAGTGAGGATGAAGTTGAAGATATGTTCCATCTGCTTGAGAACATTAAGGTTGTTTTTAAAATTGACTATTTATGCATGATAAGAAAAGAAAGCATGTTACATTTTCTCATGCATTTATAAACAAAAAGCCACTATATTGGAGACCAGATGTTATCATCAGTAGAAATTAATTGGAGAATATTAACATATAGAAAGATAATTTGGAGAAGAATATAAACACCTGGGAAGATAGTTTGGAGAAGAATTTTAATGTCTATAAAGATAGTCTGGATAAGAATTTTAACATCTAGAAAAATAGTCTGGAGAAGAATATTAGCAGCTAGAAAGATAGTCTGGAGAAGAATTTTAACACCTAGAAAGATAGTCTGGAGAAGAATTTTAACACCTAGAAAGATAGTCTGGAGAAGAATATTAACACCTAGAAAGATAGCCTGGAGAAGAATATTAACACCTAGAAAGATAGTTTGGAGTTGAGAGTTAACCATAGAAATATAGTTTGGAGAAGAAAACCTAGAAACATAGTTTGGAGAGGAACATTAACATCTAGAAAGATAGTTTAGAGAAGAATGTTAACATCATGAGAGCTACACAGTACATTAAAAATTAAAGTTGTCAGATGCCATATATACTCAACTTGTGTAGCACAAAACCTGGGCAATAATAATTAATCAGTTAGTTAAAAAGTTAAACTGAGGCCCTAATATATATATATATATATATATATATATATATATATATATATATATATATATATATATATATATATATATATATATATTCTATTTGATGTGGCATCTTTGTGTCACAAAGTTTTGTGTTTGTTATTTATTCACAGGATTTTAACATATTTTTTGTTTCACTTCTTATTGCCATGCCTTGCTGCAGTCAACATTAAAAAAAATTATATAAAACCTATATGTAACAGAGGGAGCCACCGTGATGTCATCATTAGACACTTGACTGCAGATCTGAAGGTCATGGATTCAGGTCCTGACGGAGCCAGACTTTTCTTTAAAAAAAAAAAACCTCGGCTGCCAGGTGGCCCCAGTTTTAAATGGGTACCAGAAAAGTCCTGGTATGTAAAAGTGACCGGCGTGATGCTGACCACATCACACACTGAGTGCCCCTTGGGCAATAAAATATAGGTCTAGTCCAACGGTGCTCGACCTGTGGGTTGTGACCTTTTTTTTTGTGTGTGGATCAAAGGAACTTTTCACAGGGGTCGCCAAAGACGCATGAGAAAACACATATTCCTTAAAGTTATGAAGTTGTAACAAAAATAATTGTATTTTTTGGGGGGTCACCACAACATAAGGAACTGTATGAAAGAGTAGCCACAACATGACGAACTAAGAAAGAGTCACGGCACTAGGAAGGTTGAGAACCACTGGTCTAGTCCTATATGCCCAGTATGCATGAAGATGTAACACAATGTTATTGATTAGCCTCTGCATTTGATTTCTAAAGTATTCCTCATATTGCAGGAGGAAATGCAAATTGAGGCAGTCTCAGTGGGAGCCATTTTTTCTGATTACCAAAGAGTCCGAGTAGAAAATGTGTGAGTGAACTATTTTACTCTTAGTGTATATATTATTGTATGAATGAATGAATCAAGAATTGACATCACGGCATTCGGGACTTTCCCACACATGCTCCATGTCTGATCTCAGTTGCCAATGAAGAGTCGAACATGCTTATTGTACCAGTCTGTGTATTCTTGTGCTTTTTTCAAGTTTACTTTGGGAATATGCTTATTATTTTTTGTTTTTTAAGGGTTTAAAAAAAAAACATGCCTTGTAGCTTTGCAGGATGAAATTACACCCTGTTTTTGAAAATCAGGAAGCAATCACTCAGTTGCCATCTCCACAATAAAAATTGGCTGCGGTAGATCTCCAACACACTTCTGCCCTGGCTGTACATTCTCTGTTTGCTGTTTGCCTGTCTTTTAATGTTATTCTCCCACTTGTATTGCTGTCTAGCTCTTGCTTGTCTTCAAACTTTCTGTACTGTATGGTTTCTTTTAGAAACTTTTTTCATTCCTAGTCTCATCAGAACCGCTGTATTTGATTGTTTTTGTTTCCATGAACTATGATCTAGCCTTCTGTGTATTTGACATTGTGCGCACACTGCTGTAGCCAAGTGAACAAAGTTGGTTAACAAATAGAGGTACTAAAATAAGAATGCAGTGAGCTCTGTGTGAATATATATGAAAAGAAAGATAGATGAACCATCTTTATACGGAATATAATATTCGATAACCAATTTAAATGCCAATTGTAGGTCAAAGCATTGATAAATTCGAAGTAGAAAGTTCTGTGCTGAAATTTCAGTGTACATTTACTTAGTTCCTCTTGAGTCCTCATAACTGAATGCAGCAAGGAATATATTTGTATCTTCTTCTTCTTCTTCTCTTCCACCTTTTACCTCATCGAAGTGTTGGGGGGAGATGTCATGTTCGTTGATGAGCTCTGTCAAGAGCACTATTAAGACTGATGTTCATTTCTGTAAGGCTGTTCTTAATGCCATCACTCCATATTTTCCGAGGTCTTCCACTCGCACTATACCGTTGTAATGTTTTAGTGTGGCTCCCTGTGGCGGATAGTACCAGGGCATTCTTGTTAGGTGTCCAAACCAGTTCATTTGTTGTTCTTTGATAACCTGTAAGACTGGCTTTATTCCTAGCATTCGTCTGATTTCATGATTTCGTATTGTCTTTCCTTGAAACTCCTGCAGCTCTTCTAAGGCATTTCATCTCTGTTGTCACAATTTTACGTTTATTGGAGGATGTAAGTGTCCACGTTTGGCATTGATAGCATAGTGTTGTATATATCTTTGTATGAACATGAAAAATGAAGGCAAAGTCAAGTACATGAACATATTCCAATTGGTCGCCTGGTCTGAAACCAAACCTGTGCTCTTCAGTGCACATGCCACACAGCTGAAACACTTAACCACAAAGATTCCTAAGTTGTTTTAATGTTATTAAACAATGCAAGATTGTCACAGGAAGTTTGCTTAATGTTCTATATATTTTACCATGCAGTTGTGATCGCCTTGGACTAAAAGTATTGTCATATTTATGGAGACGTGATCAAGAGGAACTGTTAAAAGAAATGATAGCCTGTGGTGTTAAAGCTAAAATAATCAAAGTTGCTGCAATGGGTAAGTCCAGACATATGTCAGTAAATATTGTCTGTGATATTCAGATCATATCTTTTTCTGCTTTCATCCTTAAAAGGGGGTTGGCACATTATCTTGTGATTTACAGCTAAGCTGTGATATCTGCACCTTGTGGCACAACACATTCAATATATCAATCAACAAACCTCCATATTAACATTTTATGACATTTGTGTTAAGGGTAGTTGGGTCGGTCCTTTCCTACCTTCTGAAACCTTTGTCACCATCTTGCATGTTTGCCTTCCATTTTTTGTCTCTAGTATGGTTTGCTGCAATAGTATCCCTTTTTTGTACAAAAAAAAGATGCAAACAATAGATTGCCCAATTTATTGCCTGGCAACTTCGCTGTATCTCGCTGCTACTTCAATGTTTACGTCCCTGAGATAAATAAAATCTCAATCTTCATAGCAGACTAACAGCAGATTGTAGATACCCCATTCATCCTCTAAAGAAGTTATAATGGCTGGGCCAGCCCACTGTAACCTGTAGTTCTGTGTAGTTAAGATCTTGCGTGAGATAGAAGAAGCACAATGAAAAAAAATGTAAAGTAGAAGAAAAACTTACAGCAGACAAAGCACAGGTCAGACATTCAAGTACTCTGCAGTTCAAGCCCAAGTGGACCTTCACCATGGACTAGGCCTTATCAGGACTGCCAGGTAGTAGCGGAAACCTCAACTACTCAAAGACCTGGCAGACATTGGTGGCCCACATAAATAGGAAAACTCAGGAATAACCATATGCCACATAGAAAGAACAAAGAAAAGCTGCAAGGACTATTGACCATGAATATAACCGAAGCCTTCAGAGAAATGGGTTGAGTATGGTCTAAGTTTTCACTCCCCCCCCCCCCCCCCCCCCCCGTGAAAGATCTAATGAACGATCTTCCCTGAATAGGCCAGATCTATGCTTATTAATACTGTTAATGACTTCCATGCCTTGATAAATTTGTGGTTTAGCCTCATATTTTATAGAACATTTGGCACTCGATGTATGATGTCATTATTCCAGTAGCAGCCTTACTCTCACTTAATTTGGTTATTTCTAGTTTGAATACTGACATCCCATTGATTATCAGGTTTGCTACCAAAGAAGCACTTGCTGATGGACCTGGAGGAGATCCTACCTCATATGTTGCTTATGGTAAGTTTCTTAGTTTCATTAGGCATATCGTTGATAGGTCAGTATCAGCTAAGTACTCAAAAAATCACCTTTGAACATTGCGATCAGATGAATATTGTGTAGTTGCATTGCAATCAGATCAAAATTATGTCGTAGCATTACTATGTTGCTGCATTGCGATCAGATGAAAATTTTGTAGTTGCATTGCGATCAGATGAAAATTGTGCAGCTGCATTGCGATCAGATGAAAATTGTGCAGCTGCATTGGGATCAGATGAAAATTGTGTTGCTGCATTGGGATCAGATGAAAATTGTGTTGCTGCATTGGGATCAGATGAAAATTGGGAAGTTGCATTGGGATCAGATGAAAATTGGGAAGTTGCATTGGGATCAGTTGAAAATTGGGAAGTTGCATTGCAGTCAGATGAAAATTATGTAGTTGCATTTCTGTCAGATGAAAATTATGTCGTGGCATTGTGGTCAGATAAAAATTGTGTAGTTGCACGACCTGTTTGGAGTGGAGGAATTAACACATGTACCTTTGGCATTTTGTCAAGTGACGAAAACAGCTCTGAAGCACATTGGTAACAATATACGTAAAGGATTCTTGTTCACACAGTGGAATATATTGTGTTTATGGTATATGTCCACATTTCTATAGACTCTCAGATGGATCATGTGGTCAGTATCATGCTAGCAGCCTTTACTTCCCATAACATTTTCCAGAACACCAGATCATATGCACTTATGACCACACACACAGAAATAGTAAGTAAAGAGGAATAGCTACACTGGAAGGATCAAAAAGTTTCTGGAACTAATGCAGCAGAGTGTGTATTTTTCACTTTATGTACAATAGTTTTACGTACATAGATTGAATGTTTGTGATTTATCTAAGATTCATATAACCCTTTTGAATGAAAACAATGTTGGGAACTATGACCAGTTTGAAATACGACCTGTGACCTGAACTGACCTTGGTCGTAGATCAAGGAGACTGCATACTTATTTAGGCCTGGCTGACCAGGGAGTCCAGGTCAGTTTTTGAGTCTCTTCCTAGGTAGGGGTTTGAACACATTGCCTTCTGGCCAACAGGCGAAAAAATGCTAGCCATTGTGATACTGCTGTCACTTCCTTATGTCGCATTCGTGTAATAATAGACAGGGCACATACCCTGCCAGAGTGATACAAAAAATGGTGTCATCTGTGAGAACAGGATGGCCGTGTTTTAATAATCAAACTCCAAGTTTTAAAAACAAATGTGTTTGCAGATACTGCTGATAGTGTTAGATTCAGCATCAAGACAGGCTAGTTGGAAGGGTATCACTGATCTTATTCACTTTGTTTCTTACAGACAGTTGTATTTCATATAGACTGTTATGTTTCATAAAGCGTACTCCTTGCATAATATTTT
This sequence comes from Candidula unifasciata, assembly GCA_905116865.2. Taxonomy (NCBI): domain Eukaryota; kingdom Metazoa; phylum Mollusca; class Gastropoda; order Stylommatophora; family Geomitridae; genus Candidula; species Candidula unifasciata. The sequence goes on along the minus strand of CAJHNH020008454.1, from coordinate 768,885 downwards.
CAAATTTGAGTACCAGCATTACAAGTTTTGAAAGTTAATGACACATCACAATTGTCAACAAAAGTATGCCATAGTCCTGTTGTTCTTTCTCTCATGTCAGATGTATAAAATATTTGATTTAATTTCCTCGCGCAGGATAGTTAATGATACAATTTTTTTCATCCTCTACTTCATCTTTGTCTTCACTGCTGCCCAATGTTAATTCATTGCCCTGAATCTCCAGCACTTTTTCCTAGGCCCTAAATTTGTCTGACAAGACTACCCTCCTCCTCCTCCCTCAAGCCGAACCACCCCAGTGCTAAATTTTTGAAAGACTAGTCTAGCCACTATGTCGTGGCTAAAAGAAAAGGACAGTTAATATCTAGACTTAAAGTTTGATTGGAGATAACAGCGAAATATACTTTTTATGAAACCTTATCTTCATGGGACATCATATATATATATATCTCTCACTCTCAAGGTACTAAAGGGAAATAACTCTAGGGAATGTTAACTTTTCATGATTAAGGCATTGGTTATCATAAATATGTAGAAACCATGTTGCAAATGGTAAAGTTGACCTGGACAGTACAACCAGAATGACATCTACAGATTTCACCCCTCTACTTGTCACCGCTAATAAAGGTCCAACCCTGTATGCCCAGTACGCCTGATGGCAGGGACAAGGGTCCTTGTCACTTTTTGGGAGAAGTCCTTCTGGCAGCTCACAGACAGATGCATGCATTTTCAGTTTTATAATATAAGATTGCTCTTTATGTTTCCAGCACTCGGAATATGGCTTAAATATATGTGGAGAAGGAGGAGAGTATGAATCATTTGTATATGACTGCCCCCTCTTCAAGAAGAAAATTATCTTGTGAGTAGTTTTCTTTTTCTTCTTCTTCTTCAGTAATACATTTATTGATTTTCTTGCATTTACCCAAATGCCATGGTGATCTTGTGTGGTTAGTATACTGGCTTAACAATGCTTTAGTCCAAGGTTCTAAAGCCAGTAAGGACCCTGTTCACACCACTTTTGGTGCATTCGTGCATTCATGCTTAACCTATATTTTGTACAGACTAATCAGTACCCAGAATGTGATAAGGTCAGTATCATGCCAACAGCCTTGATTTTCAGTAACATTACCTGCAACCATTTTAGGCTGGGTCAACCTGAGAGCAATTGTAAATTTTGAAAAACTTCACCTAAGTATGGATTACTATGGCCAGAAGTTTCCAGGCATTTTTTTCTTCTTTCATCAATGAGGCTCTGAAGTGAATCTATTCTTGTAAAATGGTCACTGAAGAATATTTGTTCGGGGGGGGGGGGGGGGGGGTTACAGTTACAGACAGGGATGCCGAGGAAGGTAATACCTCCCACCCCTTACTTCAATTTTAACATGGCCTGATATCTGTGGAGACTTGACATCTCCCACTGGTGTCTGTGAACTCACAGCATTTAAGAAGAACCAAACTGGCAAGCTCGAACTAGAATGAGTTGAGATCTTCCAGAGGTCCTGCCTTCTTAAGACACTATTTCGGCTGTACACTCCAGGATATGCCAGGGTTTGCTGAGTCTGCAGTGGCTGGTGGAGGCAGAAGCATGGACCGGGCCGACATAGAGAATCTACTGTGTTCCATCGGCATTGAGGTACAGGAGACACCGGCGATGAGCCACTTTTTTGTTTCGGGAAATTGGTATTAAATGAGTACAACCATGCAGAAACCAGTTGCGGGACAAAGAAAGGAGATATGCCAATCAACTCCTGCTGGGTACGTTGAGCATGGAGACACTGAGATGACTGTTGCATTTGAGGATGGAACATTAATGAGTAGGTCTGATGTGCTAAGATGTCAGTACGGATAACAGGTAACTGGTTTCTATGAAGAATTCAACATCTCCCACCCTTATCTGTAAAGAATAAATATCTCTAACACCAAGGTGCTAACTGGTGTAGCATTGTCTTTACCTAAGGGACATTATTCTGTTGTAAAAGCTGAGAGCTCTTCAGCTTTTCCCATTGTACATAAACCTGTTCTTGCTAAATAGAATAATAATAGAAGGAGGAAGAGAAGAACGGGAGGAAGATCTAAGATTGCTTCAGGATGTACGTGTTTTCTTGACCAATTTACCAGTTGTTATGCATGACTTAAGCATGTTGTTTTGATTGAGTCTTTATCAATTTATTTCAGTAAAAAAACAGAGATGGTGATGCACTCAGCTGACACTATTGCTCCTGTTGGTTACATCAACCTCAAAGAATGCAAACTTGAAGATAAAGAATTGGTAACACAAAACTTACATTTTTTTCATCTTTACAGTTTATGTACTATTTTGTTGCAGTATATAATCACATATATGACTTTGTTGCAGTATCTAATCTGTCATGTACTTCTTTGTTGCAGTATCTAATCTGTCAAGTACATCTTTGTTGCAGTATATAATTTCATATACAACTTTGTTGCAGTATATAATCACATATACAACTTTGTTGCAGTATATATTCTCATATACAACTTTGTTGCAGTATATAATCACATATACGACTTTGTTGCAGTATCTAATCTGTCATGTACTACTTTGTTGCAGTATCTAATCTGTCAAGTACTGCTTTGTTGCAGTATATAATTTCATATACAACTTTGACAAGAATAGACCCCGACTAACTGGGGGTTTTCTTTGAAGTCAGAGTGCATCGGTCTGAGAGGCAAGGAACCAAAAGTCTGCATACAAATAAGTCAGACCTGTAAAACGGATATGTACGCAACACTCAGATTCTGGAACAGGGCTCAAGTCTAGAGGTGGATGAACAACTAGAACTTTCTACAGGTTTTTACAGCCAGTGAACACAAAGAAAGAAAGAGACTACACATGCATCATCATCATCATCATCACAATCTAATCCTCCATTCAGTTCTGTGCAATCATTTTGCTGTCATGGATGGAATGCAGTCCTGCAACCTTGGCCTCTCAACAATGTTCTTCTTAGGGTTTCTCATTATTTCCTCAATCCATTTGTTTCTCCTTTCGGTGTCTGTTTAGTGATTCTCTGTCGGCTTCTGCTCATGATGTGCCCAATGAATCGCCATATTCATTGTCTTTTAACTGATGATACAAGCAGTTATCCAGACATTTCTCGGTGCTTTCCTAATATCTCAGGGTGACGTCACAGGACAGTCCAATATGTTTTAGGGTGGTAAGAGCGAGCTTCCCGGCTTTCTGATTCTTTTAACTACCCCAAAACATCTACAACTGGGCCTAACCCCAACCCACCTACAGCCTAGGTCCCATGACTGCATGCAGCCTATCTACCACCCCCTAAAATATTTGACTGTTAGCGGGGAGATATTGGGTTTGAACCCATTTCTCTTATTCCTTCACCTATCTTGAATTCATTCCATTTAATATTCATTAATTTCCCCAGGCAGTTGTTTTAAAATGCATTTAGTTTTCATTAAATATCTTGAATGTTTCTACAACTTTCAGTACCATCTACTATAATTGAAATAACATTAGAATAAAAAACATCACTTGGTTTTAAAACTGTAATTTAGATCTCTAAATTTTGTTCAGGCTTTGAAAAAGGCTGCTGCTTTGCCAGTGCATATCATAATATCTTTCTCTTTCCTTGGCAATCGAAACTGCTAACTTTATACCTGAACTAAGTTGTCTTTTCATAACTGATTTGTAATCTGACCCAAGATGTTATAATTACTAAATCATCTGTTTTTCTTTGCATGTCATTGCAGTTCTTACTTAATAGATTGATGTATCCCTATTTATATTGTATATATTTTTATTATTTTATGCAATGTTGATGCAGTTATCAATTTTTACAGGATGACAGTATATCCTTGAGAGACACAATTTTACAGCTTCCAATTATGACTACAACTAAATGGGTGGAAGAGCATGTGCCAGTTTCTCTTAACAATGTAGAGCAATCTGCTGGAGGGGATACAGAAACCATGGGGTTGGTCATGTGTGTGCCGGACATGAAAATAACAGGTTTGATTGTGTTACACAGTAACTTTGTGTGTGTGCCAGACATGAAAAAAGCAGGTTTGATAGTGTTACAGTAACTGTGTTTGTGTGTGCCAGACATGAAAATAACAGGTTTGATAGTGTTACAGTAACTGTTTTTGTGTGGTGGACATGAAAATAACAGGTTCAGTTGTGTTATATAGTAACTGTGTGTGTGCCAGACATTAAAATAATAGGTTTCATTGTGGGTTACTGTGATTGTATTTGTGACAAGCTGGATGTTGTGAGGGCCCTTTGGGTGCGAGTGAACAGTGCCGAGGAACAGATAGATCATTACGGTCTGAGGAAAATGGCACTATGAGGAGTTATGAGGGGATCTGGCCGACACTCTGGGGAGGGGCGAGATGGATATACAATCAGACTGTCACTGGTACCATCGGAATTTTAACTCTTCGCTTGCTGCTGAAGATGGGGACGGGGTGCTTATGGGAGTGTCCCGAGTGCTGTGATGTTGATTCTTAATCCAACATTCATTCATATGAAAATTACACATGTATGTTAATATTATGCTGTTGATATGTCGTTGTATGTGTGTGTTACTGTTTGTGGATGATGTTGGAGTAGTGTTTTATGTGTACAGGACATCTAAATTACTGGTTTGATTGTTGATTACTGTGACTATTTATGGATTTTACCATGTTCTGGGTGATATTACAGCAGTGTTTATGTGTGCTAGGCAGGAATATGTCGGAGTTCCACTTCATGGTCTAGTGCTTTTATATGAAATCTCTTGAAAAAATATCAGAGCATAATTTTTTTTTGGTTAAACCTCACAAACAAATCAAGCCCAGGAGGTGTCCTCCCGTGAAAAGAGAGTAGGATACATGCATGAATTTGTACCTAGCCACAAAGAGCATCAGTTTGTCCCTTTTAGTTAGTTTGTGTAATGAGAGCCGATTTGGAGTTTCATCTGCCACAAAATGATGGAGCAGCTTGGGCAGTGATGAGTATACAGCATGGCTATCATGATCATGTGCCTTGCCGACTGGCGTGGGCAATCATACCTCTCCACAATCTGTGATCTCCTGCAGCATGTATCAGTTTGTGTGCCGAAACACCTCGATGCTATGCAACAAGACTGTCAAGAATCTTCTCTCTTTGTCTTCCTCTATCCCTCCTTCCACAGATCTTTACAGTGGTGACAAGTTCCATTTTCCCTCTTCTCATAACATGGCTGAAAAATGATGACTGTCTCCTTTTGATGTCTGTGATAAGTTGTCTTCGGGCTCCCGCCTCTTTCAAAACCTCTTAGTTGCTCTTTTTAGCTGTCCAAGGTAATTTAAGCGGCGTTCTGTAAAACCACATCTCTAAGGCCTCAAGAAATTGTTTGGCATGCCTACCGATTATCCAGGATTCACAGCCATATGTTAAAACTGGATGTATGTAGCAAGCAAGAATTCTTTTTCTAACTCTCAATGACAAAGATTTATTGCAGAAGATGTTCTTTATTTTATAAAATGCAATTTTATAACATTTAAAGTACATGGCTATACCCAAGTTAAACACATTTGAACAATTCAACATGTTTATAACAATGATGCTGAGAGCATGACTCTGAGGAGTGGGTCAATACTTCAAAGATGGTGGCACACTGGTGGAGAGCGGATTATGTTTCATTTGCCCCTCAACAAGTTTAAATAATAAGATCATTGACCCGAAAATGACTTTGTTTGTACATAACCATAATTTCACCACCCAGGAACTTAATAATTATGTTTTGATAAGCATACTTCATTACACACCTTTTTTTTTTGATGGATGATCTGGTCATGAAATTTGTGTCAGAACTGTTAACATAGTGCAGAAGTTCATGACCACATACCCATTGAGTTTCAAATGTCTTTTAAAATATGAGGCTAGCGCCATATACCAAATATACCCTAGAAAAGGTTATTTTAGTTACTTTTTTAAATTGTATTTCTAGTCTTGGTGTTAAATGTCATGTACCAACTTGCTCCAATTTTAAAACACCCAGCTATCCCAACAGAGACAAAAACACAAATTATAAATACAATATTTATACTGACTTTTAAGATACCAGTGTCAGACTTGGACATTGAAAGAAGAACATGAAAGAAAACTAACCACCTGAGAGATGAGATGTTTGAGAATGGCTGTGAATAAAACCAGAAGAGATTGAATGAGAAATGATCACAAGAACTGTTGGAACAGCACCCATCATAATGTTTATTGAGAAACAAAGAATAAAATGGTTTGTCCATCTAATGAGAATGAAACCACAAAAGGCAGGCCAAGACTTCAAAGAATACGGACTGAAGGAGTCACTGACACCTTGAGACTGTATAACATCACGGCATATCAAGTGACAGAACGCGCCCTGGCTCGGGTGCAGATCGTCTGATGAACTGTGACGCCTAGCGGCATAAGCAGATATTGACAAAAGAAGAAGAAGGTGTTAAACTTGGTATCTTGTGAATCACACCTGTACTTTTCTCCAGTAGGCATTTGCATGGTGTTTTTTCTCTCTTTTAAACGCTATTGACTAGCCATTCAACAAGTTACATCAATAATAAATAAACTGCTTATTTGTTGACTTCAGCATTATTCAACATTATGTATCAACATTATGTATTTTAGGGGCAGAGGAGGTGAGAGTTCGCATTGTTGATGACAACTTCCATGTGAGTGGAGTTATAGCCCCTGTATCTGATGACATAGATGTGAAAGATGCCAGTCGTGAAGCTCTCACCACTTTGATAGGTAACTGACATATGAACTTCATGTTTGTATTTTCATGGGCCTGAGCATTGTCTGTTTTTTGCATCAACATTATACTTGTTCATTGGCAGCTAGATGCACGCCTGGGGATCGGAAGGTCGTGGGTTCGTGTCCTGACGGAGCCAGACTTTGTTTTCTTTCAGAAATGACTGTGCCCTTCAGGTCGACAGAGCCTTGAGTTGGTACCTAGTGCAGTCCTGGGAAGTAAAGGTGGCCGACATGATGCTGACATCACCCGCCAAGTGCTGATTGGTCTATAAAAATCTAGGTCTAGCCCTATATTCCCAATACGCCTAAAGGCGTGGAAGGGGGAAGTTTTTTTTACATTATACTTGTAATTGTTTTCCCCTGTCTGTTTTTGCAGCAACATTATACTTTTTATTGTTTTCCCCCACTCATTTTAATGCTACCGCTGAAGACACATTACTTTCAAAGTGACAGTCACCTGGTTCTCACTAAATAATCACTTTTTGAAAACACCAAAGAGGTTTATCTTACTAATACAATAGAAACTGGTTGTAACAGGGGCATTAGTATGGCTGAGTACTCAAGAGTTTACACATGTGTGAATACTTGTTGACTTAATGAATATGCTTGAGAAAATTCAGGCCGAGTTCATTAGACAAGAATGGATGGTATTGGTAAGCACTGAGCGAATGGCTGGCATAACCTTCGTCTTTGTGCCAGGTCACATGGGTGTTTGAGGCAACGAGCATGCAGATTATCTTAAGATACTGCAGTTGCAAGGGCTGGTAGGGGAGCTGCGTGGTCTCGAGGCATGGCATCCGCCTTGAATGCTGGAGGTCCTGGGTGCAAGCCCTAGTGAAGGCTGGGATTTTTTCACAAAGACTTCTAGTAACTTGCCCTGGACTCTAGGTAGTAAGATCGAACGCCCGTGTGCATTGTTGCGCAGTATCCCTTGGCAATTGGAAATTTAAAAAAAATCTACCCAAAGTATTTCAGGATCCTCGCCGGTGCTACAGAGTTCATGCACTGCGCTGAAATTCTTCGTACTCAGTCTTGGATCAGAAGTAGAACGGAGCACTTATGGGTTACTACCCTTGTGTCATGATGTTGATCCGCCGTCTAAACCTAGCCAAGGGTAGGACCACTTGGCGTGAGTTGGTTAAGGGTCTGCGCTTCACTGGGAGGATAAAGGATGGAAAGAAGGAAGCAGTAAATACATTGCAGCCAACCTCCATTGTAGAAACGGCACATTAAAAAAAAAATTTTTTTTTATCAACAAGGACTGCTGATATCTACAAAACTTTTAGCATGTGAAACCCAAATTGCATAGGGTGTTTCCAAAGTGTCCATGCATGGGAAAAAATATTCATATCGCCAGTGTCATTACAAGCATAACTCCAGCTGTGTTTATACATGTCCTTCAGCAGTAAAGGACACGCATTGAAAATGTTTTTTTTTTTTTAAACAACGTAGTCATGTAGAGAGTATTGTATAAACAAAAGTTTTGTTTTTGTTTTTTGAAAAGAATTCTGATGTATGGAAACTTATGGAACACACTGCTATTTCTGAACATTTCAGATTGTTTGAATGACCAAGGCCTGACACCCACAGACATCTGTTCAGTATCCTTATATATTGGGGATATGGCAAATTTTGTTGCCATCAATGAAGTGTACAAGACATTCTTTCATGTAAATCCTCCCGTCAGGTGAGTTTATGAAGTCATGTCCCAGCAGAGTTAATCAAACAACACAGGGGGTCTCCGTGATCAAACTGTTTGCCTCGCGCTCTGAAGATCGTGGGTTCGTTTCATGGCTGTGTCCTTTAGTTCATGAGTGTAATTTTTAGGGAGTCCCTGGGGATCCTTGCTGGAACTACAGAGTTTGTGCTCTGTGCGGTGCTCTCGACAGGCGGCTAACCATTCTGCGTAGAGAGACTGAGCCATCTGGGATAAAATCCGGTGCAATGAAGTTGATCCTCACAACTTTAACTTTTAACTTTAATCAAACTAATATTTGCGAGGTGTGGATGGGTGGCTAAGGTGTTAAAAGTATTGTATCTCAGATTTGGTGATATCAGATCTAATCCCTAGTGAGGCAACAAAATTTCAAGATTCTATAGAATAATGGAGAAATCGAAGCAACAGCACAAAAATTAATAACCTGTTATAACTCGGAATGGATTTGCCCAAGAGGCAAGGAACCAGTGGTCTGCTACAGATAAGCCAGATCTGTAAAACAGATGTGCACGCTAAACTGAAGTTCTGGAACAGGATCAAAGTCCAGAAGTGGACGAACAACCAGAAAATTCCGCCATGTTTACAGCTGTTGAGCACTAAAAAGAAGATAACCTGTTCAAATCAGAATTAATTACTGCCTCAAATCTCATGCAGTGGTTGGGCGACAAAAAACTGCATACACAGAAGAACTGTCAGGGAGTAGACCAAGAAGATGATGGAGGGATAATATACCGGCAGAGCCACTTGGAGCCACCATCTGGAAAGAGAAGGTCGATCACATGGGGGCAGGTGACATCCATCTACAGTGAACTTCAGAAGCTGGGAAGGCTGAAAAAGAAACATAAAGTGTTTATTAAAATGTTTTTTTCAATAAAACTGACAACACTATTTTTATAAAATAGTTTGTAAATCAAATTTTTTTAAAACTACTTTTTGCACTGATTTTGACAATGTTAAATGCATTGTACTGTACAGAAGGTGGTAGTTAAAAAATGGGGGGGGGGGGGGGGGGGGGGTTATAATAATAATAATTAAATTAGGATAATGTCTTTGAAAAAATATGAAATGTTTAAAAAGAATTCATCACAGAGAACTTCTAAACATGGCTGGTAGCAAGGGGCCGTTAAGCCACTTTACAAATTGTTTGAGTGGATGATGAAGAGTGCCCAAGGTCTCTCAACCCCCAGATTTCAACATTTCTGGTTAGCACAATATATCTAATAACCCTAAAGTCATGGAAATGGATCTTATACTTTTACTTGCAATTTCTAACACTTGACACAGAAATGTGATTTTATTCCAGGCTTTGTATTCAGGCCAACCTGCCTCGCAACATTGCACTGCAGCTTGACTGCCAGGGGAAGATTTGCGATGCCGAAAAGGAAAATAACCGCAAGACCATGCATGTGCAGTCTTTGTCTCACTGGGCTCCAGCTAACATTGGACCTTATAGCCAAGCTGTAAAGGTAAGTACTTCTTCTGTGTTCACCCTTAATCTTTTTGCCCAGGAAACGCTTAAAGAAAATGAATCATGACACAGTGGAAGGTCTAAAAAAAAAATCTTGTAAAACAATTTAACACTGGTCAGTAAAAGATTGTCAAAATTGTATGTATGTACATTTATGTACATGGCCAATGCTCAACACTCAAGGGAAGGGCCAGACGTATATACAATCAGACAGTTACTAGTGCCATTGGAATTGGAACTCTTCGTTTGCTGCTGAAGATGGGGACGGAGCGCTTACAACATTTAACATTTGAACTAAATTTCCTCAGATTTATAAAGATAAAGAGAGTAATTAGTAAACATGAAAAGAGTGAAGCATCAAATAGAATACATTCTCAAGGGCCTAAAAATATATTGAGTCAGGTGACTCGTGTTGGGACTCCATAACCTCTATCTATCACTGAGGCTTATGGGAACATTTTACATCAGCTTGGCTTTAAAAAACCCATTTGAGTTGAAGGACCCCCCACCCTATTCTAGTTTTGGTTAATATATTTTCATCTTGATCTCATTAACATTTGTGCAGGCGTGAACACAGCCAATAGCATTAATTATAGGTCTCGTAAACATGTCTTGATAGACATAAACATGTTGCGATAGACAAGTCAGAAAAAGTAATTTACAGGGAATTGGTCCCAGCTGGAAATGTCAGAATTCTCTGGGTGACACAGTTAAAAAGCCCCTAAAAAAATAAAAAAGAAGCGATTAGCTTCTAGTGTTGTGGTCTACAGCTAAGCTGCAATACTAACCCAGCACATTCAATTTTAGCAAACCCCTTAGTCGTCTTTTACACTATGTTACGGGGCAGTGGGTCCTTTTACCCCTCTCCCCTTTCCCAGTAGGGTCCTGGTATCCATATGGCAAAGGAAGGTAACAGTACCTCATAGTACCTCATAGACTCCAGTCTACATGGTGTCTAAGTTTTACCTTAACATAAACTTTGACTAGGAAAAGGAAGGAGAGACTTGCACAAGTACAGTTGAATGTTTCAGCCTAAGTCTTTGTCAACAGTAAAGACTGGTCGAAGCATGTATTAGTGTGCTTGATATTCCTTCGTCTACAGTTACCCGCTATTCTATACAGGCTTTATCGGTTTTGGTTTTGTATTTCTGAGAACTAGTTTAAAAGAAACAAATGTGGCCTAAACGCTCAACCCTTTCACCCCATGACCAAAGAAAAAAAAAACTTTGCCAAGATCCTGTAACTACCAAAATTTGGGAATCCCTTTTAAAAACAAATTTTCAGGTTTCACTTGAAAAATTGCCAAAACATTTATGGGAGGACCCAACAAATACAGTATAGAAAAAGGTCAGTAATTAGTAAAAACAAATGCAGCAGATAATTAACTGGCTTTGAATAACAGTTACAGCATGACAGTTACTTGACCCTGTGACCTGGTCGCCCGGTAGGGTGCTTTATTTATATCTTACCCCAGATGACGTCACAGGACAGTCAGACATTTTACAGGGTGGTAAGACTGTGTTTCCTGGATTTCTGATGCTTTCAGCGACCCCAGAACATCTAGAACCGGCCCTAACCCCAATCCACCTACGTCCCACGAGAGAGTGCAGCCTATGTCCCACGAGTGCCTATCTACCACCCCCCTGAAATATTAAACTGTTCCGTGACCTGTGGATTTTCCCTGTTTGGGGTAAGATATAAATAAAGCACTATTTTCAGTAAATGTATTCGTTCACAGTCCCACTAAAGTTTTTGCAAGTGGTAAAGAAATAGATTCTGTTAGCTGTGCTTCTCATAAACGAGCCACTATAGTGATCAGGGTGCGCGATTCTTACAGGGAAATGGCACTAACAGGAAGTGCCGGGCTTGGGGCCTCTCGGATTTTAGAATTAAAATTGTGGTTGGCATGTTGTTTTGTGGTTTACATCTAGGCCGTGTTCTCTGCATCTTCCGACCCAACACATCTGATTTCAGCAGACTCCTAGTTAGTCACCTTTTATGACATACTTTTGTTAGGCAATGGATCTGTTCTTTGCCCCTCCTCAAAATGGGGCCCTCAAACCCACGGGGGGGGGGGGGGGGGGGGGACTAATAAACTACTGATAATGTTTATCACCCACATGGGGAAACTTATAAACTACTGTTCAGTGTTGATCACCCACATGGGGAAACCAATAAACTACTGATCAATGTTTATCACCCACTTGGGGACACTAATAAACTAATTCTCAATGTTTATCACCCACATGGCAAAACTGATAAACTACTGATCAGTGTTGATCACCCACATGGGGAAACCAATAAACTACTGTTCAGTGTTTATCCCCCACATGGGGAAACTTATAAACTACTGATCAATATTTATCACCCACTTGGGGACACTAATAAACTAATTCTCAATGTTTATCACCCACATGGCAAAACTGATAAACTACTGATCAATTTTTATCCGCAAAAACAAACTTGGACTCCAAATTAACACTGCAAAAACAAAAATTCTAGGCCTTACCAACAGTTCAGTTGATATCACGCTGAACAACAACAGCCTTGAAAAAGTCAACAGTTTCACTTATCTAGGGAGCAAGATGTCATCTACAGGAGATACCGCACCAGAAATATCAATTAGAATAGCACTGGCATCTAGTGCCTTCAATAAACTGTCCAACATCTGGAAATCAAAGACACTTAGCAAACACACAAAACTCAAGATCTTCAATTCTTGTGTGATTCCAGTACTAACCTATGGATGCAAGATGCTGGAAATCAACGAAAACTCTAGACACAAAATTAGACAGTTTTGAAAATAAATGCCTTAGAAGAATACTAAATTTCAAATGGTCAGATTTCCGAACCAATACACAAATAAGGCAAGAATCCAGGCAAGAGTATGTGTCTAATTTTTTACGAAAACGCCGCTGGAACTATGTCAGCCACGCCCTTAGAATGGATAAATCAAGACTTCCTTACCAAGCCCTCATTTGGACACCACAGGGGAAAAGATCTCGTGGAAGACCAAGGGAAACCCTAGGTAGAACTATCATCAGGGAAGGCTCGCTCATGGGCCACTCAAACATCCAAGACCTACAACAGATTGCAACGAACCGCCATGCATGGAGAGTAATGACCTCTGCCCTATGTGCCGCACTCGACACAAGAGGAAAGACTAACTAACTAACTAACTAACTAATTAATTTTTATCACCCACAAGGGAAAACTAATAAACTACTGTTCAGTGTTTATCATCCACTAATAAACTACTTATCAATGTGTTTATCTCATTGGTTTTGTGTGTGTGTGTTTTTTCATTTCAAATTTCTACCAGTAAGTGTTTTGCTACTGTTTGTTTTTAATTCCCAGGCTGGAGACAAGATCTTTGTAGCAGGGATAGTGCCCCTTGTGCCATCCACTTTGAATGTCATAGATGGGGGCATATCTGCCCAGTGTGCTGTGGCTCTCACACATCTGGAGACAATTATAACTACAATGGACAAAAACTGCACCTTGGCATGTTGCCCGCTTGTCATGTGCTACCTTATAAGTCAGGAGTACATTTCAACAGCCAGTCAGGAATGGAGCAAAGCACTCGAGGCAAGACTGTCTTGAATCAGAATTGTGAAGATTTCCTTTTTTCTTTTCTGGTGGCCTGTATAGTTGTTACCTGACAACTTACTACTCTGAATTCTTTAACTTGTTTAAGTAGTGTTGCATGCCTGTGGGCATGATTGTTTTGAGATTAAGACAGATTTTAAAAATGCACCTAAAATGGGTTCATTTATTCATTTCGCTGCCCGGCTTGCTAAACCTGACTTCTCCAGGTGACGAACTCCTTGTGGTCCGGGTGCACGCCCGGGGGTATACGGAAAAGCCACAATTCTCCCAGATTTACGGTATCATGGAATCAAGGCCGAAGGGTTGCGATATCCATAGTACCAAGTCAAAGGGTTAACAACAACTCAGGGTTTTTGAATATTTAAAAAAAAAAAATTCATTTTCTCATTCATCATAGCTCTGCTGTGCCATTATATTTCCCGCAGGGCTCGCAGTCTGTTCCTCCATTCCATTCTGTCCTGTGCAGTCATATATAAATGGAGTCCACTCCAGCATCTTTGGCTTCTCTCATCAACTTTCGCCTTAGGGTTTCTCTTGGATGTACTCGCTTCCTTAGCTCCTAATTTTATTGCCTGTTTGGTGATTCTCTGTTTGTCTCTTCACAGAAGATTCATGAGTGGCGTTTTTGTTTTGGTTATAACCATTATTGGATCAGTCTCATTATTGACTTGTCAGGCTATTTGTATAGACCAGTCAACCTTTGATGTGGTCGGCATCATACAGGCTGCCTTTACTTCCCAGGACAGTGCCATGCAGCCATTTTAGATAGGGTCAACCTATTGAGGTAAATTTTAATTTTAAAATCCGACCTTAGGGTCAGCAAGGCTAATTCTGTTTGCACCGTATATGGTCTTATGTATATAGGCTATATTGCGGGCCCTGGCAAGAGCCAGGGTGGGGGGCTTCAAAATAACGTTAAATTGCATCCCACATGGGGATGACTAGAATATTAGGAGGGGAGCTCAGCCCTTACGTACTTAATGGTTCAATGTGCAGTGAGGCTAATCTGTTCACTTAACTATACATATTTATATCATAATAGTATTTTTTTCAAAAGAGGTAACAGACATGTGATACATACACTAACCCAAACCAAAAAAATGCATTCGTTATAATCCAGATCTCCACGAGGGATTCTGAAAAGTCGCCATTTGCTCCTGTGGTCCAGTACTGCATTGTGCCGGCATTGCCCAAGGGATGCCTAGTGGAGTGGCATACCTTTGTATGGCCAGACATAGAGGATGTTGCCAGTTTTCAAGGTTGGACTGATTACTGTAGACAACTGTGTGAAGTGATATTCATTTCTCATACATGATATTTCCCTCTGTGGGTATACAGCCGCATTGGGGGTTGGAAAGGGGGGGGGGGGGGGGGGAGAGATAGATCTACTGCCCTCCCAGCAAGCATGTCATAAAAGTAATCTAATTAGGGATGTTTCCTTTAAATTCAGAATGCATCTGCCTGAGGGGCGGTTCCAACTGCAAAGAAGAAGCAGATATTGTGATTAGGGTGGAGAATTGTTCTGGCTGAATTAGCAGGAGGGCTAAAGTTTGTGTCTTGTGGTTGTGAATTGTGTCTTATGGTAGTGACTTGTGGTTGTGAATTGTGTCTCGTGGTTGTGAATTGTGTTTGTGTCTTGTGGTAGTGTCTTGTGATTGTAAATTGTGTCTTGTGGTTGTGAATTGTGTCTTGTGGTAGTGAATTGTGTCTTGTGGTTGTGAATTGTCTTGTGGTTGTGAATTGTGTCTTGTGGTTATGTCTTGTGGTTGTGAATTGTGTCTTGTGGTAGTGAATTGTGTCTTGTGGTTGTGAATTGTGTCTTGTGGTAGTAAATTGTGTCTTGTGGTTGTGAATTGTGTCTTGTGGTAGTAAATTGTGTCTTGTGGTTGTGAATTGTGTCTTGTGGTAGTGAATTGTGTCTTGTGGTTGTGAATTGTCTTGTGGTTGTGAATTGTGTCTTGTGATTATGTCTTGTGGTTGTGAATTGTGTCTTGTGGTAGTGAATTGTGTCTTGTGAATTGTGTCTTATGGTTGTGAATTGTGTCTTGTGGTTGTGAATTGTGTCTTGTGGCTATGTCTTGTGTTTGTGTTTTGTGGTAGTGAATTGTGTCTTGTGAATTGTGTCTTGTGGTAGTGAATTGTGTCTTGTGGTTGTGAATTGTGTCTTGTGGTTGTGAACTGTGCCTTGTGGTTGTGAATTGTGGTAGTGACTTGTGAATTGTGTCTCGTGATAGTTACTTGTGTCTTGTGGTTGAGAATTATGTCTTGTGGTTGTGAATTTTGTCTTGTGGTTGTGAATTATGTCTTATGGTTGTGAATTATGTCTTATGGTTGTGATTTATGTCTTATGGTTGTGATTTATGTCTTATGGTTGTGAATTATGTCTTGTGGTTGTGAATTATGTCTTGTAGTTGTGGATGTCTTTAAGTCATGATTTATATCTTGTGTTTTGAAATTATGTCTTATGTTTGTGAATTTGACTTGTGATTTATTCTGTCTTGTGTCCTGTAATTGTGGATTTTCTTGAGGTTAAGAATTACGTCTCATAAGCCACTTTTACTTCCCCATTTTAGCCTAGGTTCACCTGAGAGCAACTATGGAAATCCACCACATTGCAGATTCGCACAAATAGAGTAAAACATTAACACGAATTCCAAGCGACCTGGAAATCAAGAGTTCATGTTTTAAAAGAATGTGTGTTAACTATAGATTAATAGGTATATTATGAATAATACGTCCCTGCTGGGACCAGAACTTTGTTCACACTAACCATATGGGTACTTTCGAGTAAATTATACTTCACCTCGACACCGCAAAGTATAGGAGGACCAAGGTGAGACGAGATTAGGTGAGGTCAAGTTAATGAGGTTTGACTGTAAGTCATCATGTAGCAGGTCCTCTGCAGAACATCGCTCTCATCTTGGCCTCCCTGAAAGAAACTCGGTCTCTCTCCAGCTATTCCATCTCATGTACTTTCACATTCACTGAGTCACTTATGTCCTGTGCCCATCTTCATGTTGGTGGGCCTCTGCTGCTCTTTCCTGGTACCATGCCTTCTGCTATTATTTTGTTGACTGGCACATGGCACCATGACTGTATGAATATTTAAAGGTAAAGCATTGTATTGTAGCTATGCAAGGCTTTTTCGAAATGCGTTGTGTATAAAGCTATCTTTTTCTTACCTGCCAGAGTTCAACCTGTGTCAAGGTTACAGCAACTATACTGTAAAATCCAGAGTCATCTACAGCTCTTCTAAAAAGGAATACTTCTCTTGTAACATTGTTGTTGGTAAGAGTCTGTCCATTTGTATACAGATATGGTTGGAGCTTAACCGTTTGTGTTTTGATTGTTGTTTTTGCAGGTCCTGTTCAGTAATTAATTTAATTTATCACACAACAAAAATCTCAAACTGGACAAATGTGTGAATATCTCATTTACTGTATAAATATTGCTTCACATTGTTATAAGTACACCATACAATCTATCTAACGTGTGTTTCAAACTTTACTCTATAAACTATATTTTTATTGTATAACACTCAGAGATTGAAAAATGTTAGTTGTGTATCCTATACAGGACAACTCCAGCATTCACTGCTGTGGTTTTTCTAGGCAAATTTACGTCCAGTAGTTTGCCAGGATAACATCAGAGAAACTCTACAACAGCACGATGTGCCTATGGTCGAGGCGGCCAGAAGAGCTAGAAACAGAACCTTATATCTCCCTCAACACCCACAGCGGTAAAAGAGGAAGTGAAGAAGAAGAAGAAGAAGTTTGCCATTGCTTTCTGGACGGTCAGCTTCTCTATACCACTGTCGAAATCAATGCAAGGCGCAAGGCCCACAGCTGGGTATTGAACCCAGCACCCCGGCATTACAAAGCATGTGCGCAATGCCTAAGCCACAGACGCAGACACTCAAAGATGACTTGTGTGGTCACCACTCTTCAATTCCAAGCTGAGTCCCAAGTCAGATCACCAAGAATTATTCCAAATCAAAGTCCCGAGTCAAATTACTTAATGTTTCCAGTCATTTGCAGGTTGTACATCGGACAATGCTTATGGCTCAATCAAAAATGTCAAAAGTACAAAATTGGACATGGCAGTTCCTTAAAACTCACTATCTATACATAAAAGCGGAAGAAGTTGAATGTGAAATTGTGATGAAATCAAAACAGAATTTATTCTTTCTTGTTTTTTATAAAGATGTTTTTAAATATGATGTTGATCATCCAACCTCACTGTGGCTGGTCATGAAGAATGAGTCGCACCTACTCGTCGAAGCTGCAAGTCCAAAGAAAAGCTCTAAGTCAAGTCACAAGTCATTAATTACACAACTTAAGTTGGACTCGAGTCCAAGTTGCACCACCTGTACTGGAATAGCTTGACCAATGTTGAAAAAGAATGACCCATGCTGAAATAGATTGACCCCTGAAAGAATAGACTCATGCTGGAAAAAACTGACCCATGCTGCAATAGATTCCCCTTGCTTGAATAGACTTTGATCATTGAAGAACTTGCATGTCAATCTGCATTGTGTTCCTAGTTAATGAGGAATTGTTTCCTGTCTGCATGTGTGGTTCAGGGATTGCCAGCCTGTCTTGAGAGAGAGGCATCAGAGATGTTTCTTCTGGTCAGGAGCAAACTCAGTGAGGAACAAATATACTGCTTGCTCCACAAGCTTAGTACTGTGACTTAGTAGGTATGAGGTCCTCTCACTTGACTCCTCTAGGGCATCGTTTGAAAGAAACAGCCTTCTGTCTTACAACTATGGTCTGGTCTGGTAGTCTTAATTTCAGCTTCATAGCAAACGGGTCACCTCATCTTTGCTCCGCTCCTGTGCCAACGAAAAACACACAAAATGTTTATCACAGTCCCTTGTGGAAAGATTGACAGACTGTTGTCTCAGCATATCTAGCAAACACACGCATTAAAGCATACGGTAGCCATCCAAAGTGCTAACACAAGCAGTCCGACATTAGAAATGCAGTTCATCACTGATAGTAGCAGAAGTCACCAACAGATCACATACAGGCACCACCAACATTGTGACGACAGGCATCGCGCCATTTTCTGAATATACAGTTCACACCACCACTTTGGTCACAGTCGAAAAAAACATTTCAAATGAAATCCGAAGCTCACAGTGTCACGCCATGCATTCAACTCAGAAGCTGGGCGACAAAACTATGTCCAGTCTACAAATGGAGCAAAAATGCATCGGCCACCGTCCAGCAGAAGCAAAAAATTTGCCTCGGCTCCAAAAAGTGCCCCTGCCAGCGTCCATTTTGACCGGAAGTGTCTTACAAATGAGGATTAACCCAGACAGCTAATGCCAGAAACAGTGGGATATGTTGGCCAGAAGCCACAAATATAATTACGTTCTCTGACGAACAGAGAAGAAAAGAAAAAAAAAATTATGTATACGTGATCCCATCTCTTAAGTACCCAGACACAGTATAGGTGTACTATTTGCCTGTTGCAGATTTAATTAATGCGGATTCTGTCCGGCACATCCAGCCTCAAGCCGTAGTGAAGGATCTCCTGCAAGAATACAACAAAATCTGTGAGGAGTGTGATGTCACAGATAAAACACCGCTGGTCAAGGTTCTCTTCTGTCCAGTTGTATTCAACTACTCCCAGATTCACCAAGGTAGGTTTAGCACCTGGCGGCACAGTGGCTTTCAACCTTTAACAGGTACCCCTGCCCCCCTTTAACCCCAACCCCCCTTCAGTTTATGGCAAGACACCCACTCCTTGCAGTAGATTTAGAGGCAGTAGATTTGGAGGCGGTAGATTTAAAAGCAGTAGATTTGGAGGCGGTAGATTTAAAAGCAGTAGATTTGGAGGCGGTAGATTTAAAAGCAGTAGATTTGGAGGCGGTAGATTTAAAAGCAGTAGATTTGGAGGCGGTAGGTTTAAAGGCAGTAGATTTAGATTCAGTAGATTTAGAGGCAGTAGCTTTAGTTTAGAGGCGGTAGATTTGGAGGTGGTAGATTTAGATTCAGTAGATTCAGAGGCGGTAGATTTATAGGCAGTAGATTTGGAGACAGTAGCTTTAGAGGCGGTAGATTTAGAGGCAGTAGCTTTAGAGGTGGTAGATTTAGAGATATCAGATTTAGAGGCGGTAGATTTAAAGATAGTAGATTTAGAGGCAGTAGATTTGGAGCTAACAATGAATATCACAGTTAACAGGGTGAAATTGGAACAAGTTAAAAATTTCTTATATCTTGGACAAGTAATAACATGTGACGGCAGAAGTGAAACAGAAGTCAAGAAAAGAATAGGGATGGCCAAAAACATTTTCAACAACATGCAAAAGTTACTGACATCGAGAGAAATAAACAATACATTAAAAATGAGAATTGTCAAATGTTATGCATTCTCAACCTTACTGTATGACACAGAGACATGGACAATGAACAAACAACTTGAAAATCGTATAAATTCTTTGGAGATGTGGATATACAGAAGATTAGGTCGTATTTCATGGAAACAAAAGCTATCAAATACAGAGGTACTGAGGAAATTGGGAATGAAAAGAGAGTTGCTAAGTGAAATAAAATAGAGCCAAGTGAAATATTTTGGTCACATTAAAAGACATAACAGTATTGAGGGAAAGGTTCAAGGTAGGTGAGCAAGAGGCAGCGTTACAAGTGGGAGGATAACATCAAGAGATGGACGAACAGCAGTATGAGTGAGTGTACATCAAGGGCAAGAGACAGGGCTTGTTGGAGATCCATTGCAGCCAATCTTCATTGTGGAGACGGCACCTGATTGATTGATTGATTAGATTTAGAAGCAGTAGATTTGGAGGTGGTAGATTTAAAGGCAGTAGATTTAGAGGCTTCAGATTTGGAGGTGGTAGATTTAGAGGCAGTAGATTTGGAGGCAGTAGATTTGTAGGCAGTAGATTTAGAGGCATCAGATTTGGAGGTGATAGATTTATAGGCAGTAGATTTGGAGGCTGTAGACTTAGAGGCAGCAGCTTCAGATCTTGCTGTTCTGACTGCAGCTTTGAATTTTAATTTACAATTTGAGACTTTACACTTTCCATCTTAATTTTTTTTATATTTGAAAGAAAATTAATCAAAACTCCAGATTGTGTTTTGTCTCTTGCCCTGTTGTGATGCTTTTGTATATCAGTAGGCACTTTTTTTTCTCCAGTGGTCTCGAGGCATAATGTCCGCCTCGAGTTCTAGAGGTGTCAGCTTCAATACCCGGTTAGGGCTGGCATTTTTTCACGTGGACTTGGACTTCTAGCAATTTCCCCCTGGTCTCTGGGTAGTGAGATTGGACGCCCGTGTGCATTGTAGCGCACGTAAAAAAAAACCTTGGCAGTTGGAAATTGAAAAGAGTAGCCTAATGGCGCTGCCCGGGCAAAATTTTGAGTTAAAAATCTACCCAAAGTATTTCAGAATCCTTGCCGGTGCTACGGAGCTTGTGCACTGTGCTGAGCTTCTTCAGACTCAGACTTTATTTAAAATAAGAAGAACGGAGCACTTATGGGTTGCCATCTGTGTGCCATGATGTTGAACCGTTCTTCAAACTTTAAACTTTTTTTTTTTCAAGGATATTATATTATATTGTGCTATAGAATGGCATACGAATCACAACACATGGTGGGGTCGGTACAACCAGCACTTGTTAATGAGACATTTTCCACAGTAGGTACATTAGATTTCAGGGCTATATGTAAATCTCTCATGTTGACTTTTCCCTAAATGCTCAGCTCCTCACCTTATCTTTAATCATTTTCTCCTTTGTCTTTTCCTTCCTGATTCTTCCCCCATCTGTGCGACATGGTCTATAATATTCATTTACTATGAATCCATCTCATTACCTGTATCATTCATGTCTTACTTGCAGTGTAGTCTTTTATCATGTCTACAGATCTTACTTAATAAAACGGTTATATTGTTGTTTTAGAACATTTAGTGTCTCTGCCAAGGAACACATGACATGTAGATTAATTTCTAATTTATATGACCTCTGTAACCAAAGGAGTAGCCCTGCTGTAAATCTAATCTACATTTAGAGGGATTTTTTAAAAATGACCTTGACCTCCAGGTCGATCCAGGCTCATGTATTTTTAACCCCTTTGGAGACTGAGCCTTTTTGGAGTTTCAGTGCCAAAAAGATGAAGCCTTCAGGGCCCAGTCATTCTGTCGACTACTTTGTGTTGAGCCGATATTTCGGCCGCGTCATCTCCAGAGGGTTTTAAAAAAAAAAATAAAGTTACCCAGTGGCGCTTTACTACTCTCACACACATTAAAAAAAAAACATAGCTACTGAAAGGAACATAATTTTGACATTCAAAATCTTTTTAAATTAATGAGTGAAATTGCTCAAATTGCACACAAGAATATCTTGGGGTTTAACCAATCTGCTGACAGTTCTTTTGCATCTGTATCATAGATAGTTTTTGGACGTACAGGCTTTCCCGTCAACTAATAACAACGTGCCATCAGATAACTATAAAGTAAGTAAAGTAAAGATCCCTTTTAACCTTTTTTAATGCCTTAGGCGCATCGGGCATATAGGAAGAGCACCCATAATTTTACAGACCAATCGGCACTAGGTGGGTAATGTGGTCAGCATTACGCCGGCCATCTTTACTTTCCCAGGACATACATCCTGGTACCCACTTTAGGCTGGGTCGACCTGCGACGCCCCGTACCATGATAAAAATCCATGCGTCAACTGGATTATTTTTTTTTTTTATTGTAAAGTGATATCAGATAACAGCATTTTTACAACAACAACAAATATTTTTTAAACATTATAGATACCGGGTAAAGTCCTGGGAAATAAAGACGGCCGACATGATGTTGACCATATATTTATTAAGTACCGGTGTATGAGTTTAGCTCCATATGTCCAACACATAAAAGGAAAGCTTTGCCACTTACATTACTTAGACTTGCAATATACACATTAATGTTAACATGTCTTGTATCTGCCAGTTTTCTCCGAGGCTCTGTCAAAAATGAACACGGAAAAGAATGCTGCCCCTCCGGTTGTATCACTGGTTTCTGTAACTGGACTACACACACGGCAGCAGATCCTTGCATGGTGTCAGTGATGGACAGCTCAAGAAACAACCATCGTTGTGTGGCTAGCAGGCCGGTTCATAAAGGGCCACATCTTCATTTAAAACATGGCTCAGAAAACACTTTTTATGTTATTCTAATTAAGTTAAAGTTGTAATGGTTGGTCTAAGCCTAATTTTTTTTTTTACTCAACTCAGGGATTATATGATAATCTGTCTGTTTTTCCCTTTCTGGATACTTCATAAACGATTTGACTAGACCTGCTACTACTTTAAGAGTCACATCCTAGCTGGCAATCCAACAAGGCAAAAACATAGATACTCACTGCAGCCTCCAAGGAAGTGATCATTCCGTGTGTGGGTTCCAGAGCCACATAGTGAGGAAGACAAGAACAGACCCACTGCCTCTCCAACAAGCACGGCGTAGGAGTCGACTAATTGGGGGCTTCCTTCAAAGTCAGTTTGCATCTGCCTGAGAGGCAAGGAACCAGAAATCTGCAAACAATTATGCCAGATCTGTTAAATGGATGTGCATGCATCACTCAGGTTCTGGAGCAAGACTAAAATCCAAAGGTGGACAAACAACCAGAACTTTTCGCTGAAGTTTACAGCCGGTGAACACAAAGAAGAAGAAGAAGATAAGGGTACATGTTATGGTTACACCTAAGTGATTATACACCGGTTCACAACTATAATTTATAATGAATAAATCCAGTGAACAGTGACTGAAAATCGGAAAGCAGAATAACATGCACAAAACAACACAAAACCCCTCAGTGTTTGAAGTTCTCTCCCCCTTGTTATGGCCGTTGTAGTTCATGTTCTTGTCGAGAAAGGCCCAGCTTTGTGTTGTTTTGTGCACGTTATTCTGCTTCCCGATTTTGTTAAGCTTTTCAGTCATTGTTCATTGGATTAATTCCTTGGTATTAGCTTAACTGCAGTCACCCCTATTTTTACCACTTATTTATAATGATCATGATACTTGGGCTGTTGCATTCATTAAATATCCACAGTCATATAATGGATCCTTTGCAGAAAATTGCTCCCATCAGGGTCTGCAAGAAAACCTTTTTTTGTTTTTTGCCAATTCTCCTGCCTTGTTTATTTTTATACCTAAAATATCTGAGCAGATTTTTTTTCTTTCAATTGACCTTGTCTCCCAAGTCAACCCAGCCTTAGATAGGTACCAGGTAAAGACCTGGGAAGTAAAGGTGGCCAGCTGGCATGATGTTGACTACATCATTTATTGAGTGCCAGTTGGTCTAAACAAATTAAGGTCTAGCCCTGTATGCCTGATATGGAACTGATGTGAAAAAGGTCCTTTATCATGACAAGATGTCTCTGACGTCTCTCTGGTCAGCTCTCAGTTGGTTGACGTCTGCCTCTTCATTCAGGATAAATTTGAATAAATGTCTAAAACAATTAATGGAGCTATTTATATTACAAGGGATTTAATCAGGGCACCCATTTGCCATGGTGGGGTCCATGGCTTAGATGTTGCGAGTCCAACTCGTAATTCCATGTGGAAAGCGCACAAAACTGACTGCTGGCTGCACAGATTTTGATCACAGTATGGGGCGTCGCAGGTCGACCCAGCCCTAAATGGGTACCATGATGTATGTCCTGGGTAGGTAAAGACGGCCGGCGTAGTGCTGACATCACCCACCTAGTGCCTATTGGTCTATAGAAATATGGGTTCTCTTCCCATTTGCCCGATGCGCCAAAGGCGTAAAAAGATTACTTACCTATTTACCATCCATTCCCTTCTTCAAGAGGAAAGCAGACTGTGTGAACTTTACAGACCTGTAAAATATGTCACCATCATCAGGTGTCTTGCCAACTGGCATGAATGAATGTTCCACCACAGCTCTTATTCTCTAGCAATTAGCATTAATTCAAGTGCTGATAAGTTCCTGTGCTATGGTTCAAAACTTTCCACATCTTCTCTGTCCTCTGTTAATCCTACCTCTTCTGATAGGCCTTAGTCTTTTGTTTTATTCTCCAGTCTGTATGCCCTAGTTTTAATCTTTTCCAGTACGTCCAAGGTTCTGTTATATACCTTTATGTTCCAAGTTTTGTCTCTTCAAATACATACCAGTTTGTATCATTTCCAGTATGTCGAGATCTTTTTGTCGTAAATTTCACATTTTCCATTGTGTCCCAGGTTTGATCTCTTTCAGTATTTCTCTGTTTTAATCTTTTTCAGTATACCTGTTTTTCCACAGAATGCTCCAATTTTTATTTTTTATAATATAGTGTGTTATTTTTTTTTTTTCATGACAGCCAACCCTGCCTGTTATCTCATTGCAATAAGATACTCTATCTTTTCCACTAATTTGCAGTTTCCATCATGTTCCAATTTCTTTTAAATCTTTTTCAGTAAGCACCAGTTGTTATCTTTATCATTTCACGATAAAGCCAGCAAATGTTGACTTTGTTATATCCTTGTGATGACCTCCTTTTATCTCAGTCATTCATTCATTGTCCCATTTCAATGTAGAACTTTGCAGAACTTTGTTCTCTTTCAAACTGTTGGTTAAAAATTGGTATTATGTAAAAATCAAGAATTCTTTGTCCAACATCAGATGACATGCTTAATATGTTCTTAATTTTAGGCATAGAATTTATGAATTTTAGTAAAATTTTACAAAGGAACATCAAACATTTACTGAAACTTTATATGTACATAATAAACGCATTTGTTTAATTTTTGTCTTTTGTCTTTAATTATTGTTGTTACTTATGCCACACATATCAACCTTTTGTTTTAACGAGTTTTGTTCTTGTACTTCAACTACTGTTACTTATGCCACACATGTCAGCCTGAAAGGTTGTTGCTAGTCACTACATGCTGCTGTTTAATCATTTTCATTGCCATTACCATCAAGGAGCAAATCCTTTGCAAACAGTTGCACCCATCAATCAGTTGTGCCATCTCCACAATGAAGGTGGACTGTAATGGATCTCATACATGCTCTGCTGTCTTGTTCCCTGAATGTACTCTGTCTCAGACTTCTGTTTGTCCATCTTTTGATGTTATCCTGTAACTTGTATCACTGTCTGCCTCTAACTTACCTTTAACTGTTACTGGCATTAAAAAGGGTCCTTTACTTACGTACAGCAAGTGAACAGTGTGAAATAATGAATAGATCATCAAATTCTGGATTGAATGCTGCAACTGGGAGTGACCAGGTGGTGTTGCACACACTCAACACTCACATTAGAGGAAAGGCAAGACGGACATACAATCACTGCTAATGGCACCTTCAGTACTGGAACTCGGCACTGGCTACTGAATGTGGAGATGGAGCAATTACAGGAATGTCTTTAACAGATCTGACTGGTTTTGATGCAGACTGTTAGTTCCTTGCCTCTCAGGGAGATGCACTCCAACTTTGAAGAAAGTTCCTAATTAGTCGACTCTTAAGACATGCTTTAGGGTAGGCAGTGGGTCTATTCTTGTTTTCCCTATAATAGGGCCCCAGAACCCACACAGGCAAAAACGATGATGATGCTGGACTAGGAAAAAAAAAAAAAGAAACATATTTACAGTGGTACTTCTCATGTTTATTTTAACATAATGTACAGATTGAAAAAAAAAATTGGTGAGGAATAATTGATGGCATACAAATGTATGTAAAAGACTAACAGTCAATTGCACAAACAGAAAAACAAAATCCAGGCTATTATTGATAGAGAAAAGCATAAAATAAGTGCATGAAAGTGTTGCGAAAAAATGTACAAATAACGATTCGTCACAGGAAATTTTGAGGAAACAAATGAAAAAACAAAACCACAATCAAACAATAACAGATAACCAATGTTAACCGAGCAGAGCAGTTGGCATATTGTGTTGCAGTTTACAACTAGGCTGCAAAATCTTCACCTTCTGGCTCAACTTATCTTATTTCAGCAAACTATTAACTAGTCCAGCAACCCATACGTGGAACATTCAAAAGTACCTTCCAAAGTGTATACAATTATTTCAGGTTAAACTGACAGAGGAAACTGTCTTTTCTGTAGCTGCATGAAGTATTGTTTGTTTCTTCTACATCGCCTGTCAGAGCAGTGTTCTTCAACCATTTGACACCCGTGGCCCACCAAAACAAAGAAAATTAGTTTTGCAGCCCATCTGATAGCTAACTTTAAGTTAGTTGTGTATCCTTTGCAGGAAGTTGCAAAACCAGCCCCAGCATGCTGTGGCTGCTTTTCTAGGCCAATTTCTGTCCAGGAGTTTGCCATTGCTTTCTGGCACTTAGCTCTTGATACCAATTTCAAAACTAATGCAAGGCATTCGCAGCGCTGAAGCCACAGAGGCTGACAACAGTTAACTAATAACAAAAATAAAAACAAATGTAGCTAGCAGTTTGTTAAATCCAATGTCACAAAATTACAATTTTTTCAGCTAAAGCGGTCCTTATGTCTGCCTCTGCCAAGAGGTGAAAACATCTGAAATAAATGGCGTGTACAAACAGCATTAAAAGTCTCTGGTTAAGCACCAGCCAGGAAGTCAAAATTAAAATTTTGAGAGCAGGCATCTTCCCTGTAGCAACATACGGATGTGAGTTGTGGACAATCAACCAGTCCTTGAGTAAGAAAATTGCAGCTTTTGACCTGAAATGCTGTGGAAAGATTCTTAAAATACCATGGACAGAGAAGAGAAGAAATACTAGCATTTTAAAAGATCTTAATGTCAAGGAAAATTGGCTAACAAAAACAGCATCTTGTCTCGGAAGATGAAATATTCTTATTCTGGTCATATCAAGTGCCAACGGGGATTGAAATAAATAGCAGAAGGCATTGTACCAGGAAGGAGGAGCAGGGGCCGACCAACATGAAGATGGGCACAGGATTTAAGTGGCTTCTTGAATAAGTACACGAGGTGGGAGGGCTGACCTAGTGTCTTACAGGTATACCATGATGACAGCAACATTCTGCAAAGGACCTGCTACACAATGAAGCAAAGTCTTGCTCATAGCCCCCTGGTTGGAGTACACTGCTTCAGAGTACTGGGTCTTTACCAAGCATTTTAGCAGCTCACTCTATCTTCTTCTTCACTTCCTCTTTCACTACTTAGGGTGAAAAGGGAGATATTGGGGGTTCTGCTTTTTCCTCTTCTGGCAACTAGACACATCCTACTGTTGTAAAGTCCACACCTAATGTCCTCCCCACCACATTCATCTTTGTTTATAATTCTCTTCTCTCTGTGCTTTAACGGTACCCTTTATCTCGTTTACTCTGTTGGCTCTAGTGTAAGGACATTCTAGTTTCACTATTATATTTGATGAGGGCATAAAAGCGGCTAATTAGGATTTTGCTGCAATGATGATATGCTGGGCTGAAAGGGACAGGTAAGATACTGTGATGCTGGTATAAATCATAACACAATGTAGAGGACTACGTGGTCTCGAGGCATGGTGTCCGCCTTGAGTGCTAGATATTTCGGGTTCAACCTGCGGTAAGGGCTGGTATTTTTTCACGTGGACTTGGACTTCTAGTAATTACCCCTGGTCTCTAGGTAGTGTGATCGGACTCCCGTGTGCATTGTTGTGCACGTAAAAAATCCATTAGCAGTTTGGAAACTAAAAAGAGTAGCCTAGCGGTGCTGCCAGGGCAAAATTTGGAGTTAGAAATCTACCCAAAGTATTTCAGGATCCTCGCCGGTGCTACAGAGCCTGTCACTTTGCTGAGCTTCTTCGAACTCAGACTTGAGTTAGAAAAACTGAGCACTTATAAGTTACTACCCGTGTGCCATGATGTTGATCCGTTGTTCAAACTTCAAACCCAAACCATAACACAATGAGCCAACTGCCTTTTCAAAGGCGAAAACATATTTTTTCTGTTACTTGGCTTGATAGCACTGGTCATATATTTGAAAGCATTGGTCACAAACTGCCTGAATGGAGGAAGAAGATCAATAGTTGTAGGTAGAAACAGTTAACATTATTGCTATGAAGGAGTCAGTGTACCTATTAGCTGAACTAATAAACAATAGTGTGACAATTTGAATGGACATCAAATTTAATAGTATCTCATTAGTACAATTTTCTATTTTCAAAGAAATGTCAGTGAGTAAAGAAAATACAGAATGTGGCATTTAAAAATGAACTAAATGAAAAATAAAAACTACTCATTTTTCATGATAAAAACATGACATATCTTTGGCCGAGTCTGAACACTTGACAAGGATGTTTTTTGTCGATATCATGACACTGAAAGGTTACAGTTGTTGAGTAGCTAAACATCCCTGCTGTTTGAACACACTGTATTGCAATATGTGAACTATATCCTGACAGCTGAATGTAGCAGAGCACCAGGAGTTGTCCGTTCACATGAACACTTGCTCTCATATGTTCATCTCTAACATCATACAGATGTTCATAAAACACATGGACACTTGCTCTCATATGTTCATCGCTGACATCGTAAAGATGTTCATAAAAGACATGCTTCCATATGTTTTTCTCTGACATCATAAAGATGTTCATAAAAGACATGCTTCCATATGTTTTTCTCTGACATCATAAAGATGTTCATAAAAGACATGCTTCCATATGTTTTTCTTTGACATCATAAAGATGTTTATAAAACATATGAACACTTGCTCTCATATGTTCATCATACAGATGTTCAAAAAACACTTGCTCTCATATGTTCATCTCTGACATCTTACGGATGTTCATAAAAACTCAATAATTTTAATCATCATCTCTGACATCATACAGATGATTATAAAAACTCCATAATTTTTATCATCATACAGATGTTCATAAAAACTCCATCATTTTTATCATCATCTGACATGATACAGATTGTTCATTAAAAACTCCTTTATTTTTATCATCTCTGACATCATACAGATTGTTCATAAAAACTCCCCCCCCCCTCCCCCCATCCCGACAAGCATGTCATAGAAGTAGATTAAGGGTTTGATGACACTAAATGTACTGGGCTGAAACGTGCAGATATGCAACCTTGCTGCAATACACAATGTGTCAATTGCCCTGTTAAAGGAGACAGTGAGCAAGAAGAAGAAATCTCCCACAAGATTCACAATTAACTGCCCCCACCCCCAACCTTACTAAGGATTTGAATCCAGGTATCCTGCTTGAGGGCCCAGTGTTCTAACTGTTCGGCCAGGTCGCTTTAACACCATGTATAAAGTATTAAAATCATTAGCGGCTTACAATGCTCAAGTAATGCCAGGCCTGAATAGTCAAAATAAGAATAAACAAACACGACATAAGTTTGAGAATAACAAGCTGGACAATGTGTGTATTACCTATTTCTTGTCAACCTCATCTAGATTAAATGCAGACCCCTAGCTAAACCAACATTTAAGATTATGATTATTAACATGTACTAAATGTAATCTTCTTTTTAGTGCTCAACGACTGTAAACTCACGTGGAAAGTTCCGGTTGTTTGCCCATTTCTGAACTTTAGTCTTATTCCAGAACTTTATTTTTGCAGACATATCTGTTTTACAGATCTGGCTTATTTGCATGTAGACTGTTGGTTCCTTGTCTATCAGGCAGATGCACTCCGACTTAAAAAGAATCACGCCTAATTAGTCGACAGAAAAACTCTATCACAATATCATGTATAGCAAGGAAAACAAAACAGATTGAAAATAAAAACACAAACAAAAAAGCAAACCATTACAAATTTCTTTTTCTTAATACCTACTGCTCTTCACAGAATACAATTAAACAAGAAACACAAATTTCTGACAAAAAGTGCTCCAGATAACAGATAAAAGGTGATAAGACCCTTTTATGATGAATAGGTAAAACGTGATAAGACATTTTTATAAGTGCATAATATACAGATAATAAATATGGCTGGGTGAGAGAGAATGTGACTTTTTTGGGTGCAGATACCACATGGAAGACTAAGAAAAGGCATAGTTATTTTATACACTGAATGGTATGCACATATGATGATAAATGATGATATGATGACAAATAGCCAGAGAAATACAAATGCATTGATGACGAGTGAGAAACATGATTACCATAAAAGTGTTGGTATGCTGCAGTTAGTGAAATCGTTCAACAAAATGGCAGTATATGGATCAAACGGAAACAATGATTTTCATCTCACTCAGCACCAAGCGATTCACAGCTTGTTTGTTGGTAGCAAACTGCATGATATACTTTTATTTACTACCTGCGGCCCATTCACTCATGACACTAATCAACTGTAAACCCATTCTTTTTTTTTTTTTTTACTGTCCATCGGCTATAAACTCAGATGGAAAGTTCTGGTTGTTGACCCACATTTTGGTCTTGTTAAAGAATTTGCACATCTATTTTCGCTAGAGATGTTGAAAAAGCAGTTGTAGAAGTAGAAGCAGTTGAAGTAACAGTTATTGTAGGAGTAGATGGTTTAGGAGCAGAAGTTGTAGGAGCGGTTATTGTAGAATCAGAAGTTGTAGAAGTAGGCAGATGCTGAAGAAACAGGATGTTGTAGGAGCAGATGTTGCAGCAATAGATGCTGTAAGAACATAAATTTTAGGAACAAAATGTTAGGATGCTGGTAAGTGCAGATGTTGTAGAAGCAGATGCAACATGCAAACTATGTCTCAGTGAAAGTTATGTAATATTTGTTAGTGCAGCATTAAAGAAAGTAGCTTTGTGATCCTAGTGCGGTCTTTCACTCTTCCCTTTAAATCCCTCGTGTTCCCATCCTTTCTACATCTGGTTGTCTGTTGTTGGTCCTTTAATCCCACCAAGACAGTACAACGAGCGACCAACAGCCGGTGACACAAAGTGCCACCATTTGGATGAGGATCACCCGGGCACAAGTCCCATAAACTCCATGTAACTGTTAGGTTATATTGGGGGCTCCCGACTGCAGCCAGAATGGGGTCTCAAAATAATCAAAAACTGCATCCCACACTGGGATGGGTTTGACATCTGGTCACAGCATATTTAATATGTACGCCTGCGATCTGGGATTGCTGACTGGACATTTAGTCTGCTTAGATAAGGGTGAAGTTTCAAGGAAAGACAGAATAAGAAATCACAAAATCAGACGAATGCTAGGAATAAAGCCAGTCTTACAAGTCATCAAAGAACAAATGAAGTTGTTTGGACACCTAACAAGAATGCCCTGGTACTATCTGCCACAGCGAGCCACACTAAAATGTTACAACAGGTATAGAGCCAGTGGAAGACCTCAGAAAATATGGAGTGATGGCATTAAGAACAACCTTACAGAAATGAACATCAGTCTTAATAGTGCTCTTGACAGAGCTCATCAACGAATGTTACATCTCCCCCCAACACTTCAATGAGGTACAAGGTGAAAGAGAAGAAGAAGAAGATAAGGGTGAAAAAATGTATATGTTACAAAATATACACATGCAACACATGCTGGATAGGTCACTGCCTAGCCAGTAAAATAATACATTATCTGTTCACGCTGAGGCAAACTGGATATTTGATGATAGCCTTCGCCTAGTGTGGGTTTCCGAGCCCCATTTTGGAGGAAAAAAGAATAGACTCACTGCCCCCCAAAAAGCATGTCTTAAAAGTCAACTAATTAAGAGTGGTTCATCTGAAGTCACAGTGAATCTGTCTGAGAGGCAAAGAACCCACAGTCGGCATTCAAATAAGCCAGTATGTGAAGTAGATGTGCATGCAAAATGTAAGTTCTGGAACAAGATCAACACCCAGAAGTGGACAAATAACCAGAACTTTCCGCTGGAGCTTACAGCCGGTGAACGCCAAGAAGAAAACGATAGCCCATCATTTTTTAGACTAATCAGCATTGAACAGGTGATGCCAGCCATCTTGTTAGTAGCTGGTACTTTTCTGTCCTTCTGGACAAAAGTGTTTTATTGTGCTAAAGGAAATCGCAATCCGTGGCGACGACAAGTGGAACTAGCAAGGCCAGCTCACGTTAGGAGCACATCTTCCATTAATACATTAGATTTCAGGACTGCTGTTGCCATTGTCTATTTGACTAGTTTCTTTGCAGATGCTAAGCCTTAATCTGTCTGAATTTTCTCCTTTGTCCATATTCCTTCATCTCCCCCTTCTTCCATTCAATGCAGTTTGTGGCATCATATTCCCACAAATCAACCTCAATACCTATATCAGTCATGTCTAGTTCTTTTTTTTTTTATCTTAAAATCATAGCTGAGACCAACTCTGTCATCTTCTATCTGTAATTCACCATTGGAGTGCGTCAATATGGAAGTCCAGGTAAAGAAATAGAAAAATCCTGCTGCAAAGGGGATTAAAAATATACCACTGGACAGAGGCCAAGCAATATAGCCACTGTGCTATATGTTCCTCACTATTCCCTCCCCAGACTAAATTCCTATTCAGAAAACCTATATAAATTCTACTCTGATATCTGAAGTGAATCAGCCAGTTCGGTGAACAACTAATTGGAAGCGGCTGAGATGTGGTTTTATAGACGAATGATAAAAACACTCTGGACAGGTAAAAGAGTAATGAAGATGTCTTGACAGAACTGACTTCCCCATTAGAAAGAAACAATCTATCTTGACAGAACTGACTACCCCATTAGAAAGAAACAATCTATCTTGACAGAACTGACTGCCCCATTAGAAAGAAACAATCTATCTTGACAGAACTGACTACCCCATTAGAAAGAAACAATCTATCTTGACAGAACTGACTGCCCCATTAGAAAGAAACAATCTATCTTGACAGAACTGACTGACCACACCTGAAAGAAACAATCTATCTTGACAGAACTGACTGCCCACATCAGAAAGAAACAATCTATCTTGACAGAACTGACTGCCCACATCAGAAAGAAACAATCTATCTTGACAGAACTGACTGCCCACATCAGAAAGAAACAATCTATCTTGACAGAACTGAGTGACCACACCTGAAAGAAACAATCTATCTTGACAGAACTGACTGCCCACACCAGAAAGAAACAATCTATCTTGACAGAACTGACTGCTCACACCAGAAAGAAACAATCTATCTTGACAGAACTGACTGACCACACCAGAAAGAAACAATCTATCTTGACAGAACTGACTGACCATACCAGAAAGAAACAATCTACCTTGACAGAACTGACTGCCCACATCAGAAAGAAACAATCTATCTTGACAGAACTGACTGCCCACATCAGAAAGAAACAATCTATCTTGACAAAACTGACTGACCACATCAAAAAGAAACAATCTATCTTGACAGAACTGACTGCCCCATTAGAAAGAAACAATCTATCTTGACAGAACTGACTGCCCACATCAGAAAGAAACAATCTTCATTATTTGGACATGTCATTAATCTAAATTATTTCTTGAAAGAAACTGACTCACAAAGAGAACTGATTGCCCACAAGAGAGGAGAAAATCTACATTCTTTGGTCATGTCATGAGAAGGTAAAACTGGAGTACATCGTGAAAGTGAGAAAGTTAGACAGGAAAAGTGGAGAGGCAGACCAAGAGAGGAGAAGATATCAGTTTAAAGTCATGGCATGGAAGATCGTCTGTGACATAACTGAATGAAAGGTAGAAGGTTGTGAACCGACATGACTACCAAAGCCACATTGCATGGACTATAAGAAGACAAAGAAAGGACAGAAGAATATGTTCAACATGTATCACTCTGGAGAATACACGCATTCAGAATCTAATCTATACTACTAGGCTTATACGTTGAATGGCAATCACAGAAAGACAGAACGACACACTAGAAATCATAAAATTTGAAAGCTTAAGTTACCATTCTGGGAACTGAATCTGTCACTTCCAGATAACAACAGCGCCTCGCTGTAGAAACAACTGTACTAAGATGTTGTCCTCATTTGGAGTGATAGGTCTGATTCCCAGCATGGTAACTACAGCTTTTGAATAATATGTTGACTAACGTGTCCTTTCAGCATGATGTTGACCACACCATCCAAGCGCTGACTGGTCTACAAATTTTAAGTCTAGCCCTATATGCCCAATATGCCTGAAGGTGTAAAAAAGGGTCCTTTCACTTGTGTGTCCTTCTGCTTTTATCTTTTTAAGCTTCTTTCTTTGAGTGCCAAACAATACATATCTGTTTGTTTAGTTTGTTTCTACGGCTACAGGGATTCTGAGTGTTTACTTCTGTGTATTACTTGGCTTATGCTCTGACCTTAAATTCACCTTTTGTGATCTACAGTATATATCTGGAGCACTTGTATCAATGATCTTTTTTACAAACCAGAGTTTTATTTAAATACAGCATACCGTTCAACTAATTACCACCAATCTCTTTATGTGGTGAAAAATGCTGAATTATATGATATTTAAACCATTATAATAGTTACCTCCTACGCTACTAAGGCATATCTATGCTTCTTGTACTCACTGTTAAGGCCCATGATATGATAGCCACTTTTTTCTCTGTGTTACACTCCATGCTACCTCAAGACTCGATTTACTTGCTGTTACAGTCCACAATACTATAGTCACTTTGAGCTTTGCTTGATTTGCTATTACAGCCAATGATACTATAGCAACTGAGGCTTGTTTTTACTCAAATAAAGCCCACAATACTACAGTCACTTGAAGACCTGTTTTACTTGCTGTTAATCTATGATACTATAGCAACTCTGAAGCTTGTTTTTACTTAGATACAGAACACAATACTACAGTCACTTCAAGACCTGATTTACATGCTGTCAGTCTATGATTCTATAGCAACTCTGAAGCTTGTTTTTACTTAGATACAGAACACAATACTAGTCACTTGAAGACCTGATTTACATGCTGTCAGTCTATGATACTATAGCAACTCTGAAGCTTGTTTTTACTTAGATACAGAACACAATACTACAGTCACTTCAAGGCCTGATTTACATGCTGTCAGTCTATGATACTATAGCAACTCTGAAGCTTGTTTTTACTTAGATACAGAACACAATACTACAGTCACTTTAAGACCTGATTTACATGCTGTCAGTCTATGATACTATAGCAACTCTGAAGCTTGTTTTTACTTAGATACAGAACACAATACTACAGTCACTTTAAGACCTGATTTACATGCTGTCAGTCTATGATACTATAGCAACTCTGAAGCTTGTTTTTACTTAGATACAGAACACAATACTACAGTCACTTTAAGACCTGATTTACATGCTGTCAGTCTATGATACTATAGCAACTCTGAAGCTTGTTTTTACTTAGATACAGAACACAATACCACAGTCACTTTAAGACCTGATTTACATGCTGTCAGTCTATGATTCTATAGCAACTCTGAAGCTTGTTTTTACTTAGATACAGAACACAATACTAAAGTCACTTCAAGACCTGATTTACATGCTGTCAGTCTATGATACTACAGCAACTCTGAGGCTTGTTTTTACTTAGATACAGAACACAATACTACAGTCACTTCAAGACCTGATTTACATGCTGTCAGTTTATGATACTATAGCAACTCTGAGGCCTGTTTTTACTTGCTGCTATAGCACACAATCTTATAAATTATGTAAAAGAGAAAGACACAGATGAGCTCACTGAATGGGCACCTGAAGGAGACTTAAAACACTATAAACATGAGAGAACATCACAAGTTTTGGAACCAATCAGAGAACATCACAAGATTTGGGACCAATCACAGAACATCACAAGATTTGGGACCAATCAGAGAACATCACAAGATTCTGAACCAATCAGAGAACATAACAAAATGTGGAACCAATCAGGCAACAATTTAGAGACAAGGATCCTAATATCAACAGAAGCTTACATTTAAGAGAAATTCTATTAATGGACTTGTTTAGGCAGTCTTTGTGGAATGTCTTGAGACAGTTATCAAAGGAAAGCATCTTACAAAACAAACATAGAAGATGTAAAACTTATAATCTCAAGAGTATGGATGTGGAATCATTTACTTCTATCTCTCCTCCCCCAAACTCTCCCCTCTATTCCTCTCTCACTTCATCTCAATGCCCCCCCCCCCCCCCCTTTTCCACCTTTCTCTCTTGCAGACAAGCAAGCATTTCTCTTCATACAACAAATAACATTATATCATATTTCCTGGACTGAATTATCTATGGGGATATGCAGATGTCATAAGCACTGCACTGTTTTTCTAATCATAAAACAGCTATTAAAAACAATAATCAAGGAACATCTGCATAATGTCACCTTTCCCTGTTTAGTTCACACATAAAAAAAGGAAAACCCCCACAAAAACATATGTCCTAAATCTTTCTCAACAAAATAATCAAGCACAACATAAAATTGTTTGTGTAAATTTAATGCCGAGTAAAGGATCTGCATATATAGTCTTACCTGTACGTGATCAATTACTCACAAAATGTTTACAAAAAACAAGTAAAAGTGGTTTCATAATGAAAGAAAGCAAGTCAGATTTGAACACATTATGATTAAACAGAGAGCAACACATCAGAGGTTAATGCTTGGTTTGATAGAAATAAGCACACATGCACTCCCACACTATGCCTGCTGTGCTCGCTGTTACGG
This sequence comes from Candidula unifasciata, assembly GCA_905116865.2. Classification (NCBI taxonomy): domain Eukaryota; kingdom Metazoa; phylum Mollusca; class Gastropoda; order Stylommatophora; family Geomitridae; genus Candidula; species Candidula unifasciata. The sequence goes on along the minus strand of CAJHNH020008454.1, from coordinate 731,819 downwards.
CCCACGATATGATAGCCACATGTAGCCTTTTTTTGCTGTTACACTGACTCTTTTGTTGCCAGGTATTTATTACTTCAATATTTTCTATCCTAAACTCTATGTACACAGTACACAACTTTTGAGTTATGAGCTAAAGCAATATGATTATAGAGCCCCACTAGTTAAAGTGTGCTCTGGCAACTATAAACCTCTTCTGACTACTGTGAAAAGGTGGGAAATGCAGTGGTACAGACATGTAATAGTTCTATCACCCTCTCAAAAATAATACTACAGGGCTCAGTAGAGGGGAAGAGGAGAAGAGGCAGACCAAGAAAGACCCGGATACAAAAACCTGACTGACTGGACCGGCCTTATTAACACATTCTAAATTCCAGAATACCCTGTTGGATTTAGCTGCAGCCAATTTGGCAGGAGACAACCTTATGTTGATTTTCACAAAGGTATGGAGAGCCAACTGTTCAGAGAGCAATGGTAAACTAATTTAAGCAAAACTGCCCAGTAAAACTACAAACAGCCAATATCAAATGATGGGGATGGTTTGCAATCTGCTGTAAAGGAAATGTAACAGAAAAATTAGACAAGAAATTAGGAAATGAAAGATGTAGAGCAATTACTGAACAAGTTTCATTAGGGCTGATAGACCGCAATGCTTCTTCTCCTCCTCCTCCTTCAGTCCTGTTCTGCCTTTCAGCAAAACCTACAGGTTTACCATACCATGCTGAGATTTAAAACATCTCAGTCTGGACCGCAGATCAACAAGGCAGATCCCAGATACCCATTCGATCCTCTAAAGAAGTTATAATTAGGGCACACGTAACGGCGACAGGTGTAACTTGCAATCCTATGTAGGTAAAGATATCTCCTGTTCTGAAGTGAAGGGAGTGATATCTACAGCAACTAACCTCCAGGACTTGGAAAGCTGAAAAAGTAGTGATTTACCTGGTAATAAAAGAGTCAGATGAGAATTCATGAATTCGATAAGCTTCAACCCACCATTAGTGAAGGCAACCTTTTCCATTGTTCTAGTTAAATATAGCCATTTATATACAAAGCTGAGTTCAAATGGTAGAGATCATGAAATAAAATGAGCAAAACATTCACTTGCAGTTTTCTATACTCCAGCCATAAAACAAACTGTTCTGCACCGAGGAAGCACACAAGATAACAAGAACATTCTTCTTCTTCAACTCTTTCAGTCCCAAACAATATACCATATGTAATAGATATTACTCCTTAGCACCAGTCAACATGTTTTTGTATATTTGTATATCTAAAATTTAGCCAGGCAACCTTAGTCAACCCGACAACACAAGTCACCCATACAATGTGCTGTGTATTTAGAGCCCTTGGATGTAGTATACCCATGCTTCTATTTTTACAACTATTGCTTCACTCAGACATCAGCTATGATCTTCAGGGACCAAAAGAGTTACAAGGGAAGTTGGCACATGGTGTGGTGGTTTGCGCGGTGATAACTGGGACTTTTGCAAACAACACATTCAATTTCATCATCATCAGTTCTCTTTATGCCTAGAGGCACATGAGACTTCAGACAGGACTTTCCCTGCTTTCCTGTCCTGTGCAATCTTCAGTGCAGCTTTCCATGTCAGAGATGCCACACCCAGGTCATTTTCCATCATTTGTCTCCACATCCAATTTCAGCAAACCCATAAGGAGCCATCTTTTACAAGATACTTGTTAGGGGACGGTGCTGTCTATTCTTTTATTTTCTTTCTTTTATAAAAAATTATAACGATGCTGAGAAGCCATGTGGGGAAATTAAACCTATACCACATAACTCAGCAAATGTATGCAGCGTGTTGATTAACTCAACTAAAAAGTTAAAAGTAAAGGATCAGTTAATTACCTACAGCTTCAGGCTAGAATCAACTTTTTGAATACCGATGAGCATTTGATGGATGACATGCTTATACTATGCCGAATGCCTTTACTTTCCTGAAGACTTTCAGGTACCCATTTTTATTTTGGGTTGAGTAGGAACCCTAGATCAATTTTAACAATCTGTCCTCGTGCGGATTCAAACAAAATACCTTTCAGTCGGAAAGCAAGTACTGCCACTACACTATCGTAGCTTCCAAACTCAAACAAATGTGACACCTACAACTGAGTTAGCAGTTCAGGTTACGTTCACTTGTACTTGGTGCCAGCTCATTAGCAGTCAACCTTTCCCAGGGTTATTCAATCAGGGGGCCACAATTTTGAAAATGAGGACCTTCTTTGGGCCAGAGGACCAAGCTCCAGCGTGGAAAGATCATTAATAAATACAACTGGCAATGATTCGCGAGGTACTTGCTAGGCCTCAGCGGGCCAGATTTGGACTACGGGCCACAGGCTGAATAGCCCTGACTTGATACGGTATCATTTTGAACTCACTATAGACACATTTGTTATACTATATGTGATAATACTTTTCTTAATCCATCCTGTCCCCGAATAGCTGTTTTATCAATCGTCATATTCTTCTGCTCTTTCTCTCAGCTAAAGGAGCACAGACCCTCAACAAACTCCCACCAAGTCATTCTATCCTTTACTAATGCCTGCAGCTCGCCCCATATCCTTTTAACCTCACTCTCCAGCTCCTGTCTCTGTGTGTTTTTGGTCTGCCTGTAGGTTCCAGTGCAAAACATTCTAGTTTTATAGATCTCAGGTTTTCTCAGTGTGTCCTATCCAACAGCAGTGTCTTTTCTTCACCTCATGTGCCACTTTTCTCCATCTCCGGATTCACTGGAATTTTCTTTACTTACTCCCAAAGCTCAACATTAGTGATTCTATCAAACCATTTTATTCCCTCTATCCTGAGCAGGCACCAGTTAATGAACGTTTTATCAATCTGCTCTTCCTAAAATGTAGTGGCTAAACACTTAACTGCCGGCCAAAAGGTCTAGGGTTCAAATCAGCACAGAAGCGAAATTATGGTGTTCAAAACTGACCTTGGCTCCCTGGTCGACCAAGCCTAAAACTTATGACAGGTAATGTCCTGGCAAGTAAAGGTGGCCAGTGTGATATTGACCACTGAGGACCAACTGGTCCATATAGGTCTGGCACTATACAAAGTGCAAAATGCCTAAAACTCATTCTTTGATTCGTTTTACCTACTTAAAATGTAACACTGACCACTTCTGTCTATAGTTTTACTGTTTTAATCATTCTTCAGACATACACATACACCACTTTAAAGTGTCTTTTCTAGGGGGAAAATAATGTTAACTAACAACTATCTGGGACAAACATTATTAACCTGAATAATCAAACAATCCCACAAACCGACATAAGCAGATATTCTACTGATAAATTCAGTAAAGCACCAATTGCACTCTGTTAAATTCTTCTTCTGCCTTTCTAGCCCCCAATGGAGCACAGGACCTCAACTCACTTCAAGTCGTTCTATCCTTCGCTATCGCATGCAGCTCTCCCCCATGTCCTCGCCATCTATTTTTAGCTTTACTCTCTAGCTCTCTTCTACGTGTGTTTTTGGTCTTCCTTTATCTCTAAGCCCCTGTGGGCTCCGTTGCAAAGATATTCTAAATATTGTTCTCAGGTTTTCAATACGTGTATCCTATCCAATGCAAGAGAATATTCCCTCTATTTTACAGAGTTCCTGAATTTCTCTGGTCAGATAAATGCATTCCTCTACTAGGGAAATATACAGTACTACATCTGCTTTTAGGAGTCGCTGTGGCAGAGCGGCTGGACACTGATCGCGGATCAAAAGGTCGTGGATTCGCTCCCTGGCAGAACCAGATTTTTTTCCAAAAATGGCCTTGGCTCCCAGGGTTGACCCAGCCTTGAGTGGTTACCGAGTGCCGTCCCAGGAAGTAAAGCCGGCCGGCGTGATGCTGACCACATCACCTATCTTGTGCATAGGTCCACATAAATATAGGTCTTGCCCTATACGCCTAAAGGGTCCTTTACTTTTTTCTTTACATCTGCTTTCAACAGAAGTTCTGAATAATCAGAGAAAGATCAAATGTTTAATCATTATAGATATAGTATGTGCTGAATAAGCGTGAGAGTAACATAATGCACTAATCTGCATGTCTAGGGCTTCTAAACTCACATTTCACTTGAAAAAAAAAAAAAAACCTATTTACACTAGTGGCACATCAGCCCATAATTATATAGACCAGCTAGAACCAGGATTTTAGAGATTAGAACCATAATTTGATAGATCTGCTAGTCCCATGAATTATAGATCAGTTGGACCCATAATTTGAAAGATCTGCTAGTCCCATGAATTATAGATCAGTTGGACCCATAATTTGATAGCTCTGCTAGTCCCATGAATTATAGATCAGTTGGACCCATAATTTGATAGCTCTGCTAGTCCCATGAATTATAGATCAGTTGGACCCATAATTTGATAGATGAGCTACAACCATAATCTTCATTCACCTTACAGGTAATGTGGTCACATCATGTCAGCTGCCTTCAAACCCTAGGGGATTTACCGGCACCCACTGCAGAAAGTTGCCCTGACAGCCAAAAAGATGTGACATGATGTGCATCTGAACTCAATATTTTCTGGCCAGCATCTAACCACTGTGCTATCACGGCCCCCCATATCTCAATAGGTGTAATAACCAATGAACTGCAATTCTAGTGCCGGACTGCTTGTGTTGGCACTTCTGATGGCTGCCTTTTGCATTTAATGTGTGGGTATGCTACTGGCTTTGCTGACTGCAGTATGTGTCAGTTTTTCTTCCCCAAGGGACGGTGACAGATGTTCTGTGTGGTTTTCTTTGTCACAGGAGCAGAATGATTATGGAGTGACCTGTTTGCTGTGGAAGTTAGAACTGCGATTACGCGATTTAGTATCTGCTTCAAACAACAACAGTAACATAGTTATTGGTGGATTGGCCTATGCACCTAGTGGCTCTGGGTTCATTTTTCCCTAGAGGGGAACCGACCTCCTGACCAAATAACTCTGGAGAGCTGTGCTAGACTGCACACCTGCCAGCTGGCTCTGTAGTATGTGTTCAAACCCCCATCAAGGTAGATATTAATTTTTTTTTTCAACTGTCCTGGGCACCCAGCCTAAAATAGATAAGCAAGAAATATTCTAGGAAGTAAAGGCGACCAGTATATTGCCCCCCATCATCCACTAGGTACGAACTGGCCAATGATAACTGTGGCCAACATCACATACACACTACACATCTTAATGCAGAGAATGGGCAATGTATAGATTTGAGGTTAACCAAGTCACATAAAGTTAATACTGAGCATGTTTAAAGATAGAAACAGCAGACTGACATCACCCTCTGAATGCAGTCTGATTAGGAATATATGGGTCTAGCCCCATATTCCTAAACTACAATGATTACAGGGAAACCGGATCCTTGGCCTTCTTTTATTTTTGTATCTCCTTATCCATCTGTCTCTGCCATTACTCCTCAAATCTTCTCAACGTGTAACATTCAAAGCTCAGAAAAGACCGGACACTCCCCCAGCTATCCATTAAATCTCTAGCTAAGTACTATTTGAACATGCATACAAGACATAGCATAACTGTACAAAAAAACAATACACAATTTGCAATGTGCCATACTATAGGTTAACAGTGAGATATCATATGTACATTAACAATATTGAAAAGGTAATCAACTTCCATGAAATTGCAGAGTATTGGATACAAAAATGCTGGGTTATATATACAGCTTAATTACAACATATGTAACAGTATTTGGGTGTATCTTGGAGGAAACAACAAATTTACTTCACAAGCACTGAATACAGACAAACAAATAGTCAGCTCTCAGGAAAAATTATTCTATCATGGCCACATAAGACATCATTAAATGGTGGGTGTCACTAACGCGTGAATGTCATTTGGAAACAAATTAATTTTAGTAGCTAAGAATTTAGCGCACTTGCATAAACCTAAAAGACTGTCAACAAAACATTCATCCTGAAGTAAACTTCAAATTAACATAAGAGTTCATCTTTACCTGCACACAAACGAAATAAAGGACTAGATATTTTATAGAACTACAACTATTTAAAAATGAACACAGTTTGATACAAGTCACAGCATAACAAGTAATTTCTTTTTAAAAAGCTGCAGTCAAGTAACATCTACAACTGCCCAACTTCGTTTCTGTTTTATAAGTACACATACGCTTTCAGCACCAAGAAACTGCTACACGCTGATTAGATACTCCCTACATCTGGTTATTTTAAAGTCCCCACTTAGATAACAGGTTAATATATTCTATTAGAACTCACATATTATTTATTCAGTTCTAAATTATTTATGATTATTACAGCTCCAGAAGCTTTAAACCCTTTGGCCCAGAAATGTGTATTGCAAACTCCCAAGAAACTGCTAAAACAGCTTTGCTGCATTGGCCAGCCCCCGAAGAGCCTTGTTGACTTCAGTGTTTAGAAAGGCCAGAAATGATTTTCGTTTTCAAATGAAAAAAAGAGCGGGGTGCTAGCTAATTGTGAGAAATATTTTTGTTGTTGCCATCATGCTGTAATCTTTCTCATATGTAGACTTTACTAGTTGACGTCACAATGTAAGTCACCTATGAAAGGACTGTAGTTGTTTAAATTTCCGCTTTGTTTGTGTTTCCTGAGTACTCACTTCTATATGTGTTTTTTTTTTTAAATTAACAATATACACTAATATATATATATATAAACTGGTAGGTGCTGATGTTCCGCCATTAAATGGCAAGAGTTTCACATCCAATTCATTTTTGTGGCCTCTCAAACTGTTACCTGAAGGCCACTGTTTTGTTAATGGCTTAGCCATGTCGGTTCTATGGTACCATTGTGGGAGAGAGAGAAAAAAAGAACTGACCAACACTGGCCCCCAACAGGCAACAACAACAAAAGTAGACTAATTAGTGGTGTTTCTTTTTAAGTCGCAGTGCATCTGCCTGACATGCAAGAAACCAGCAGTCGGAATAGAAATAAGGCAGATCTTTATATATATATATATATATATATATATATATATATATATATATATATATATATATATATATATATATATATATATATATATATATATATATATATATATATATATATATATATATATATATATATACACACAGGGTGTGCACACAAAGGCGAAGCTCTGGAACAAGACTAAAGTGCAGAAGTGGACAAACAGCTACAGCCTTCTGCCGGAGTTTACAACCAGTGAACGCAAAGAAGTTAATGTCTCGTAAATATGTCTCCATAGTGAGTCAGGAAAGCAGTTCTTATGGAAAAATAGTAATAAAGGGAAGTGTCATTTTATGGTTTCTTGGCACTAAAGTGGAGAAGAGCTCTCATGTCAGTTGAAATCAACAAACACAGTTAGTTGCTTGGTTCTGGGTAAATTCATTTTAGTATGTGTCAATTAAATTTTCTCTCCTCCATTTCCACCCACAAGGTTATAGCCTTTATTCCACCTTTTCATTTCATATGTACTGTAGTAATGTTTACTGTCAGATAACTGTTTTCACTGCTAGTTAATTCTCAACTAATATTATCTGTAGAAATAAAAGAAAGTGCATTTCAATTCTAGATGGGAAAAGTAATCATTGGAATATCAATTATACAAATAAATATGAACACTGAACGGTTGGTGAAAATAAGTCTATATGTAGTTTTACTTGAACCAAAAAATGCTAATATTAACCATATAATGTGATTAATCCTATTACACAACAGATTCTACTCTTTTTGAGTCTTTTATCCCTAAAACAGATTCTACTCTTTTTGAACCCTTTATCCCTGATAAATTCTCAATGAAAATGATCTCTGCGCAACCTAAAATGGCCACCAGGTAATGTCCTGGGGGGGGGGGGGGGGGGGGGCGTGTTGGTGTGATGCTGACCACATCACACAGACTGGTCTATTTAAACAAAAATGGGGCTGAAAAGTCTGGCATCATAAGCTCCACTGGTGTAAAAAGGGTCCTTAACATTGCTATATTTAATATACAGGACTGAGTCCAGCCCAAAGCCACAGTGGTCAGAAGAAAAACCAGAAAAGGTACTAACACACACCGTCTTCTGTTGGAATGTAGGGGGCAAAAGACACTTACTACCATTCTAAGGGGGTTAAGATCAAAGATCTCACATATAAGAGCAGCAGGCCAAACAGTTAAGAATGCTTGGCTTTCATTGAGAGACCCAGGTTCGAACCCAAGCAGGTTGTGGGTTTTTTCCTGTGGGGGGACCCAACAACAAAAATCCTAACCAGTAGACATTGTCGTGCAGGCCTAAATGTTTAGGCCTAAAGAAATCCCCCCCCCCCCCCCCCCCCCCCCCTTTTTTTTTTAACAAGACAAAAATGGTAAAGACAAGTAGTAATGGCAGACAGCCTACTTCTTTCCCCTCGCTTTATCAGTCAGACACCTCTATATTTACATTTCAAGTGTCGCTAACAATTTCTTCATCTGTCCTCAAACATGTCGCCTCAATGACATAATGATAACCTCCTCCTGGATCCTCAGCTGTTAAACAAAACATCATTTCCAAATATTGTAACTTATTACAATAAAGACAACAATAACAATCGTTACCAAGCAGAACAAGTACATAAACATCATAGGTCTCACTACAAGAAAATAACAATCAAACATCACCGAATTCATCATACAATCTATGTACAAAATGGCTGCAGAAAGGAAAACCAAGATATAGGTAATCACTGTAATAACAATACCTCATGATTAAACATGAGGAATAATGGTTTATGAGTCTCAAGTTTATTATTCCAAACAGCGTTTGGAAAAAACAAACCACAAGTAAGGCACCATTGTAGCTTAATACTTCTGAATCCAATTCAACAGGAAATTAATCTTGGTATTAGTAACAGTAATTTCAAATGACACATGTTCTTCCTTTTTCCTGCCTCGGGTAACAAGCAACCTTCCTTCTCATGACCGAAATTTGGAACAAATAGTAAGTATGTGACAGAAACTGACCGAATTTGTACTGCATTTTCTTACATCTTTTCTCCGCATTAGAACTTTTTAAAGTGGTGAACATAAGCTGGTTATAATAAACAAAAACAAAGATGTGTTTTACACACACACAAAAGCCCAAAATTTAAAATAATAGTGAACAAGAACGCAACACAAACTAAACCTTTTGGTATAAACATATTCACATAAGAAGTAGTGTAATGGTTAGGGCTGTCCCAAAACACATTAGTTTTCATTTATAATCTACACACAAAAATCACATACAGATAAAAATCTACATTTTTTTTAAACTTAAAAGCGAACATAAATACACTAATACAGTAGAGCATTAATAATTCAAGATTATAAGCAGCCAAAGGTGATTCGTGTTTTATCTTTGGCAATCAATGCCAGCCGTACATCTATTCCAGCATGGGTCACAAGCAAGATGGCAGTAGTTAGCTTGAGGTCATCACTGGTGCCCCGTAGTTTGTCTTGCAGGTTTGCTCCTGCCGGCCAGATTTCTTCTCTCTGAATGGTATGACATTACACTGGAGTTTGCTTTGATGCACTACAACTATGGCAGAGTCTGAAGTAGCATGCAAGGTTGCGGTCTTGTGTTTTTTTTTTTCTCAGTAGATAACATTTCAGTGTGTACGTGCGTGCGTGCGCGCAAGATGAGCCCTATTTTTGCAGCCCAAAATCAAGAAATAAATACTCTGAACTCATTTAGTATATGAGATGACCAATAATTTTAAACTTGAAAAAAAAATGGGGGGGGGGGGGGGGGGGGAGTTGCGCGCGCGCACGCAATATCGTCTCATAAACTGAAAAATACATCGCCCGCTTTATCAGTTAAAAGTAACCAAATCCCACATCAAGGGGGCAATATGTCTACCCAACACAAAAAAAAAAGGTATAGCCCCATACCCCCCATAAACCAACAGCTTGAAAACAGTGTCTTACTTTTTTTTCCAACTCCAGACCCAAATACGCTATGCCAAACTGCATCAATCAAAAGGTAAACAATGCCAACCAACTTTTTTCTCATAGTAAATAAGGAAAAAGTAATGAGATGGCTAGCTGTTTCAAATGTGCTGTGTATTTACTTCTGTGGCCTGTCTTTCTACACAGGCAAACCTTTCTTCCCCCAGGGAGAAGCAACATCAGCAACCTCTGGCTCCTGAAGCTCTGGTTACACTCACTGCATGTACTGTAGACATTTACAAGGATGCACTCAAGATCAACTTAAATTCATGTTGGGAATATCCCAAGTGCTTTGATCGTGGCATGTTTCTTAGTGTTTTTACTCTTACAACTCCTATTCTGCATTGTTGATGAAACAAACATAAGCTGTTGCCTGCTTTCCATGCCATGCTGCTCTGCTTAGTCCTTGCCTGAGTGTGTGTATGTGTTTGTGTGTGTGTGTGACTGTGACTGCATGTGTGTGTGTGTGTGTGTCTGTGTGGGTTTATGTCTGTGTCCACCAGTGTGTCTGTTTGTATGGGTCTTTTTGTGCGGCTACGTGTGTGTATGTGTCTGGGTTGTATGCGTGTGTTTTAGAGCGTGTGTATGTATGTGGATGTATGTGTGTATTGGGTGCTTGTGTGTGTGTGTGTGTGTGTGTGTGTGTGTGTGTGAATGGGTTTGCGTGTGTATGTGTGAAAAATTGAAATTTGGAAGGGCCGAGTGTAAGACAAGCCTGTGTGCCTAATTTGTAACCCTTTGAAAATAAAGTTTGTTTGTTCGTTCGGTATATCTAGATTTCACAGCGGAGTTATAGAGGAATCATTATGCACATGTTTCAGATTTTCAGTGTGTGTCGTCTCTCGCATAGCATTAATGTCCAGTCTGTTCATTTTCTAGGGTGGTGCTGCCTGCAAATCCATCTGCCATGTCCTGGGACAAAGATGAAGGTGATGGTATAAAGTGTTGCTATATCAGGTCCCCTGTCCAGGTATCAACTCTGGTTAATAAATTAGAATGTGCAATAATTATGGGTTTACAACCAAAACCGTCACTGCTGTAAAAAAAAATGCTTGTAAGATTAATGCTCTACTGTACATAAATAAAGGCAGAAAAAGTGCAAAACAAACAAGAAAATGAATAAAAACATGTGTGCCACTTGAGTAGGTTCTAAAAAAAAAAAAAAAACATCAGGCAGCTAATAATGATTTTGAAAAAAAAATAATGAAAACTACAGAAAATAAGGGGTATTTCTTTATACACTGTTGCCAAATAATTCGCCTGACAATCATAGACATTATCATCATCTACTTTTGTTAATGGCCACTTTCAGAAGAAAAAAATTATTACTATATTGAAACTGTGTCACGTGTATGTTATCCAATTACCAAAAACTGTTCAAAATATAAAAGTCCATACTCTTGAATCCCTAATTCGAAAAGTGTGCAGAGCAAACTAGTGGGAACCATGAAGAACCTGCTTCTGACATGCGAGTTCATAGATGCTACCCGCCTGATAGTCTGATCTGAGCATATGAAATCAAACACAAAGAAGAAGAGAAGTATCACTAACACAACATAGGACACAGCCTAATGCATAACTCTTTCTTTTAACAGTTATTATTAGTAAGAAATTAAAGAGATTCCTACACATGACATGCAGGATTTATTATACAAATGGAATTATCACTTGCAGTGTAGAAAAGTACAGATGTAACAAACATCCTTATGAGCCCTGTTGTTAATCACTGACCTTTATGGTTCACCATCCCATTAAATTACCAGAATTAGAGATCAGTTGTGTGTCTTTAGTCACAAATGTCATGTATTTATCTGCTCCTTGCACTTTTACCATCAAGTTTCCTAGCTGTCACTAAGACTTTAACAACACACACAAAAATGTTAAATGCTCTCTGATTTGCCTATCACTTCTGTAACTAATGTGTTTTAAATTAGCAATGTTTACATAGCAGAAAAACTTGGTACACAAAACTGAACAAAACAATAAAACAAAACAAAAACCACAGGGGTGCTAAGATAAGGCCGCCTTTTTCTTTGAGAAGCGTGTGAAGTGAGGACTCTTATGCAGAGTCGTTGGTGGTGGTGGTATATTTGAAACACTCTTGCTTGGACTACTTTTGCTGCCATGTGACTTTACAGCATCAACAGTGCTACTGCTGGCTACCTTAGGAGAGGAATGAGCTGACTTGGACTCAGAAGACTTCTCTCTCTTGACCGCAGCTGATTTGACCTTGGGCCTGGCAGGCGCATCTCCAGCTGGGGAAATGGTGTCGCCATTTATATGAGAGAATACTGCTAATGAGGGGCCTTTATGGCCAGATTTAATGCCATGGTTTTTCTTTTCATCAACTGCATGATCGCCACTGTCTGGCTGTTTCTGATCTGACCATACCAAGATGTCCTCTTCCTCATCCACAACTTCTTTTTTAATGCTGTCATTATTGTTCGTACTATCAGAGCTTGATGTCACTTGACTGCTTTCTGCTTTAGCATGTGCTGAGGACTCACTTGTGGTGATCTTGCTACAATTTTCAGCACCTGCTTTGACTTTTTTCAGCTGTATGCTTTTAGGTGTGCCCTTTTTAGGAAGATTCTTTTTGCTCTTAGAACTGAGTGTGTGATTTTTAAATGTCTTGCTATCTGTAGTGTTTTTAGCAGTCACAGAAGAAATCAGTTTCGTTGATGAACTAAACGCCTTTGATAATTTTAATTTTCGTCTTCCAACAGTCTGCTTACTTGTACTGCTTTGCACAGGCTTGCTTTTAGACGAAGAGCTGGACACCTTTTCAGATTCTGCAACAGTCGACATAGGTGACTCGGATTTCACAGTGTTCTGTAACCCAGAGCTTGAGAATCTCCCTTTTGCTGTTGATTTGCCTGGTTTTTCCAATGAGTACTCCCCAGAATCATACTTCCCATTACTTCCTGCATTTTTTCTTTTACTCACACTTCTTTTTCTCTGTTCCATTTTTTCTTCTTTCTGATAAGCAGGAGATTTCTTAACATTCTTTGCTTTTTTGCTAATTTTCTTTTTCTGCTCTATGTGTCGTTGCTCGTCACGAATGTCTTTTATGTGTGAATCTACAACAGCATCTGAACTGGCATTATTGCTGTGATGGTTCAAGAGTAGGCCAGCCAGATTCAGCAAAGCGCTGGCACCTTCGTGGAGTTTCTTCTGTTCATCTTCCTCATTTTCTTCTATAGCGGCTGCCTCTTCACGTTCTGCTTGCATATCTATTCTTAGCTTCTTGTTGTTGGGCAGGTCACCATCAACGTCATCTTTGTCGTCATCGCTGTCCCAGTCCATGTCAGACTGGTACTCAGAATCACATTCTTCATCTGTTGAGAAAAAAAAAATCGGTATAAAATCAGACAATGGGAACACGGCCAGCATATCAATAAGCATTCTGTTTAAACAAACGTTAGTCTCCCCCACGGGAAGTAGTTCACATTCCATTGATAAATTTGTTTTAGACTAGTCTACTAAGGTGGAGATTATGGGTGTGGCGCGCTGTTGTTGTCTTGCATTTGCCTTTTATTCCGAGAAAGAAACTGCCTGTGACATAAGTTGCAGCACTCTCTAGGGGTGTTGTGTGTTAGACCCAGTTTCTAAATGTTTTTGTAGTGTTAGAAGCGCTGGCATGGTAAAATACAGAACATACAATAACAGCAGTATTGGGAATACTCCCGTGACCTTGTGTGAAGTTCGGGTGTCTCAAGGCCAACCAATCAGAAGTGAGCTAGTGTGTACTGGTGTGTAGAATGGGGGACCAACATATGATTTACCAGCATTCTATATGTCTTGCAATTCCTTGTACCATTATGTACAATAGCAACATTAACCACCTGGTTTGTTTGTTTTAAAAATAATTGTTATTCTTTGATAATCAACTCAACGTATCCTATCACTCCCTATATGAAACACTCATTTAAGAGAACTAACAGAATTTTAGATGAAAAACTGAAGGTTTAATTTAATACATTACTGACTGAGAATGAATTCAAAATGGTTGTTACAAAGCCTACAGACTAAATCAGGGTTGTTCAACTGGCGGCCCACAGATATCTAGTAAGTGGCAGCGAATCACTGCCATTTGTATTGTTTTAGTGATCTTTCTATGTTCAGCCTGGAGACTCTCGCCCGCGAAAATCCCTGTTTTAAAAACTTGGCCTCCAAGTAAAGAAAACTTTGTTGAATAGCCCTGGTCCAAATGACTTCCCTTCCTAACAGTGGTCGCCCTGGGAACCTATGTCGATTTTAAAATAAAAATAAAAAATATGACAACTCTGCAAAAGCTAAGTGTAAAGATGATTACTTTTCCCATAGAGCAGAGGTTCTCAAACTTCCTAATGCCACAAACCTTTAATACAGTTCCTCATGTTGTGGCAACTCCCACACATAATTATTTCCGTTACTAGTTCTTAATTAACTTCCATGAATATTTGTTTTCCGATGGTCTTAGGTGACCTCTGTGAAAGGGTCGTTCGACCCAAAAAAGTGTTAAGAACCAGTGGTATAGAGTGAATACGCATTATGCTATTTCTAGGTATGATCATTGTTGCTACTGCCCTAGATAAATAATATTAAATGCCAGATGTATTAGTTATTCTAGCTCTCACTTGTGACAATGTACAAGACATACACTATACGTATTAGAACTTATTAGCCAAGAGAAAACATCGGTGCAAGTCAAACTTTACGGGTCGCTAAATGAATTAAAAAGGATAGTGAAGTTCATACTAGAGACAACACTGCAGATATAGATAATCTATTTCAAGTGAACGAAAGAAGAAAAAGAAGAACCTGTTTATATTATATTTTATTTTTCTTTCTATTTTATCACTTTCATCTTTAGTTCATTCTTAGTATCCTCACAATTTGCATCTTATAAGCTAGAACACTAGTGAGTGCTTTGAAAGGCCCAATGTCAGACAGGCCTGCGGGCCCAATTTGTAACCCTTTGGAAATAAAGTTTGTTCGTTTATTTGCTTGTTCGTTCTATCATCCCTGCATGACCTTAAGATTTCAGCTATGAACCCTCTGCGGCACTGAATGTGAGACAAACAAACACTCCATACAAAGTGAGAAACAACAGTAACAAGTGCACTCTTCCCAAGAGTACGATTGAATAAGCATGAAATGTAAACTGTAAGGCTCATGAAATAATAAAACAGATGGCTAACATTTAGACCAGAGTCTTCGTCACATGGTTAATGTTACAACTTCCAACATATTAATCTTAGACTTCTGTTGGTGCGGTGTACAGAGTACTAATGGACTATATTATTTGCATATTTTAAGTAGAAAGGATTCATGTTTTGTGCTCCATTGTATGTTGATGTAAACTCTGTAGTAATGCACCCACTAAGATACAGCCAAATAGGCTAGGCAATAAATTATTTGTTGCACTATTTAAAATGTATTTATCAACAACCAATGCAATATGAACACAACAAAACAAAACAACAACAAAAATCTGAACAGTAATTCTCTTGATTTTTCAAGCAAAGAAAAGGGTTATTTTTTAATGAAGTTTAAAATGGTACTTGTAATTTGTGTGTGTGTCTTTCATTTGGTCAACTTCCTAGTTATTGAATGTTGTTGAATGTTAAATCAGGAGTCGACATCACAGCACTCCGGACACTCCCAGAAGTTCTCTGTTCTGCATCTTCTGCAGCAAGCAAAGAGTTCCAATTCCGATGGCATCAGTAACCGTCTGATTGTATATCTGTCTCATCCTTCCCCTGAGAGTCAGTCAGATACCTGGTAACTCCTCGCAGCGCCATTCTCAGTAGACTGAAAAAAATCTATCTGCGCCTCCGTACTGTTCACTTGTTCCCAAAGGGCCCTCACAATAAATTGCATGTCATACATCAATTCACCAGTAAGTGATGCAGAGCCTGCCTGCTTATTTCCCAACACACCAGCATGACCTGGAGAAAATATCCAAAGGATGCTAACTACCCGGGACCTCTGAAGTGATGCTTGCCACTCTGCACTAAGCATGCCTGTCTTCACCTTTCTCAACATGCTCTCTGAGTCAGTTACTATCACAGCATGTGTGTACAGCTTATTCTCAAGCCAGCGGAAGACAGCAGAGACTAGTTATAAATGCTGCATTAATTCATTCACTGGTTTAATTGATTTGATTTGATTCAAGAACCGACATCACAGCACTCGGGGCATTCCCATAAGCGTTCCGTCCATATCTTCAGCAGCCAGCAAAGAGTTCCGATACTAATGGTGCCACTGGTATCAATCAGCACAACAGTGGTCACCCCATAAGCACTCTGTCCCCATCTTCAGCGGCCAGCGAAGAGTTCCGATACTAATGGTGCCACTGGTATCAATCAGCACAACAGTGGTCGCCCTATGTTTCTGTGCCAGCTTGTTTAATCCTCACAAGACCATGGCTGCCAAGCAACATAGTGTTAAAGAACCCTATGTTACATCTTCAACATATATGGTGATGACTGGGCATTCAATGTAGTAAAAAGCAACAACTCATAGTAGTTTTAAATTCAAATGATGTAAATTTCCTTTGTGGGTTCTTGGGGCCCCATTGTGGAGAAAAACAAGAATAGACCTACTGCCTCCCAAACAAGCATGTTGCAAGAGTCGACTAATTGGGGGTTTCCTTTGAAGTCGGAGTGCATCTGGCTGAGGGGTAAAGAAGCAACAGTCTTCACACACACACACAAAAAGTCAGATCTGTAAAACCGATGTGCACGCAACACTCAAGTTCTGAGACTAGTTTCAAGTCCCGAGATGGCTGAAAAGCCTGAACTTTCTGCTGGAGTTTACCACGGGTGAATGCGAAGAAGAAATGATGTTTATATCTTTTTCTTCAGCATTCAAAATCACTGAGATCCACCAATGCATATATTACCCGCCTCCATCTACCTCTGTGGCTGGCCATCTCTCTCTCTAGTTGGTGACTCCCCAGTGTTCGCAGATCTGCCTGCATTTCCCCACCACCCCCTGGTCACCAGAATTTGAGGTTTAGATATTTGGTACCTGATAAAATGAGGTTTTACACAGGGGTGGGTGTCGACCCCTATAATTCAAATAGAGAGCCACATCTTCTCTCATCTTTTTTACACTCTTTGATCTGAGTTAACTCTTTGGGTCCCACGGAACGCATCATACGTTCATAGATTAGTACCCAGAAGCCCAATGAATGCAAGATGCGCCGATTTTACGCCTCTCTTGACTACCCATTGGGCCTGTGATGCTAAACCCCCTAGGACTCAAAGAGTTAATGACATCATTGTTTCTTTCACAACCTCCTGATCCCGGGTTCAATCCCCAGTTAGGGCTGGGATTTTGTTCCTGTGGACTTGGACTTCTAGTAATTCCCCCTGATCTCTGGGTAGTAAGATCAGACACCCGTACGCAATGTTGCTCACGTAAACAAAATCCCTTGGAAGTTGGAAATCGAAAAGAGTAGCCTCAAGGGGCAAAATTTGGAGTTTAAAATTTACCCAAAGTATTTCAGGATCCTCGCCGGTGCTACAGAGCCTGTGCACTGTGTTGAGATTCTTCTGACTCAGACTTGAGTTAGAAGACGAATGGAGGGAGCACTTATGGGTTACTACCTGTGTGCCATGATGTTGATCCGTTGTTCACACTTCAAACTTCATAATTAATTTTCAGAATGCAGGTACATTAACTTGTCTAGTGTGTTTTATGTCAGCTCTGTATTCACATACTAAATCACACACAATAGCACAGTAGAGATGTCAGGTATTTTTAGTTTTGTTTTCTAATTAGTAACACAAACAACGTGACAAGGCAGATGTGGTCAAGGCCCTTAGGGAACAAGCAACTGAATCAGTAGAGAAAGAAGATTATTATGGCCTGGAGAGAATGAGGCACTGGGTGTAACCAGGGGGTCTGGCCAGCTCACTACACTCAGATGAAAGGCAAGACGGATATATAACCAGATTGTGACCGGTACTATCAGTATTGGAACTCTGAGCTGGTTGCTGAAGATTGTAACCGGTACCGTAAGAACTGGAACTCTGTGCTGGCTGCTGAAGATGAGGATGGAGCACACATGAGAATGCCCCAAATGCTGTGATGTCAATTGACTCAACACACACAACTTGTTTGACCTGTGTGGCTTGAGGGGCAAAATTGGACAACTCTCTCTGTGTTACTGTGACACTTATGCCTCCCTATTACAGCAAGATGCATATAAAAGACACTGAATTAACTAATAGAAAAATGCTGCAACTTTTGCACACACAAAAACACTCTGATAATGCCAATTACCGCTAAATATACAGAGATTTTTGAAATTATTACTCTAATTTTGAATTTACTAAACATATGAAAACCGGAAGTTGCTGTAGTAAAGTGGTTTCTATGTTTTCCTGTTAAGACAGAGGTGTGGAACAGTTGCTAGCAGTGAGGCGGACATCTTGGATTTCCTCATGTTTGAAGTTTTTATTCTACACCCTCGAATGCCTGTTTGCTTTTAGCCTTAACAATATACCAATCTGTAAGCATTATGTTCCACTGAAGAGTCATGTGTTTGTTATTCAGGCTGTCTCAAGCTACAAGTACTTATTTACATTATTTTTGTGTGGTGTACTAAGCCGCTCACTGCAGGAATCAAAATCCTGGTACGGCGAGGATCGGCTTGTATTTTAAACAACAATAAAAACGGCAACAACAACAACAAAACAAAGTAAGAAATGCAAGGAAAGTGGCCAACTGGAACAACCAAATTCTGAAGGCAAAAGAACAACACAACAGTTAAAGAGCCACGCTGTCGGCAAACTGCTTTCTTACGATGCGGACTCAAAAAATGCCCATTGATAAAATATGAGTCTGTGGAGCTGAGATCTCTGAAAAACTCATCAGCTGTTTCTTCAGCCTGCTCCAATAAGTAAGTCAATACTGAAAGAGAGCACAATCAATCACTCACACAGCTGTGTGCACTGGCGGTTTTTTTCAGTCCCGGGCATATATCAATTTAACTGGCTGATCATTAAGCATCTGTTATCTACCTTGCATTGGTTTCGACAGTGGTATCAAGAAGCCGACCGTCCAGAAAGCAATGGCAAACTACGGGATGTAGTTTTGCCTAGAAAAACCACACAATGGTTAAAAACTTATGGGGTTGGTTCGGCAATGTCCTGTAAAGGATATGCAACTAACTAACTATCTATCTACGGCAGTTGTGATCCCTCTCTCAAACCTCTACATCCTAAGCTAGAAGAGGAGGGACTAAGTAAGTATCTACAGTAGAGGAGCAGCTGGCTGAATAGACAAGAAAAATAGGCTTCATGCAAAAGACACAAGTTCGAGCCCTTGGTAAGCTTAAAGGGCAACATTTTCTTCCACAGTCCTGAATTCCCAAGCTCAAAGATCCCCTGCCTATACATCAGAAATGTTAAATACAGGGAGTAATGCCCCCCCCCCCTTTTTTTTTTCTCCCTTTGTTTTTTTTAACTCACTGTGAAAAAATTGTTCAGATCCAGAGGGAGTTTAAGTAACAACTGACTCTAAGGGGCAAAGGGTAACTTGTGTGTGGGGGGGGGGGGGGGGGGGTTAATAGAAAAGCATATAGAGTATGGAGCCACCAGTGGACATACGGTGAGATGACTATTAATGAATGAGTTAATCTTTTGCTCTTTATACCTCACTGGAGCATCGACCATCATTCAACTCATACCAAGCCATCCTATCTTGTGTCCTCTCCAGCAACTCCCATCAAGTCCTCCTCATATTATTCATCAATGTTTTAATTCTCTTATGTGTGTGTGTGTATGTTTTAATTATTTTTGTTTACTACAATTTTTTTAATTTTTTTTGGTCTCCCTCTATTTCCTTTGTGCAGAGGGCTCTGGCGAAAGAAAATTCTCATTATTTTCTCAATGTGTCCAACCGAACACTGTTTCCTGACCCTCTTCATTCAGTGAAACTTGTTTGATTCTGTTTCTACAATCTGTATTAGTAATTCTTTGAAACCATCCTATTCTACACAGGCACCAGGCAGAGGGTGAGGGAATTAGACCATAAGGCTACTGCATTTGCCGTGAACTAAGCAGATAAGAATGATTATCTCTGCCCTTGATAAAACCAATTCTTTCACCTCACCAAGGATTCACACCTGGGTCTCCTGAATGACAGCCCAGCTTGCTGACCACTCAGCCAGCTACTATTTTTTCTAAACATGGAGGGGGGAAAAAAACAGTTTAACTACCACTGATCTAACTCTATATTACAAAAGCTGCTCCCAGTCTTTCTGTGCATACTCGTAAAATGGATACAATGAAAGGTCCAGGGGAAGTAAATGATGTTGATCACATCAACAATCAAGTATCAACTGGTTTATACAAATATGGGTGTAGCATCACATGCCTGATGCACCCATCAATGGTGTAACAAGGGTACATTACTGTCTGTCTACCAACATAAACAATGCAGCAAATAAATGAAGCTTTAAAACTGACCTGCATCTCCAAAATCATATTCCTCATCTATCGAAGAAGAGGAAGACGGTGAAGGTGCATCATCGTCCAACACTCTTGTAGAGCTGTATGCATGGTCATCATAAGGATGGTCTGTGATTACAACTGGGCTCGATGGCCGCCTGTTGAGATGCACAAATATCAGAATTAAATAAATCTCAGTCGCATCTTTTTATCAATTATCTTGAAGTATTCTATACTGTAGTTTCACAGTGCAGGTAACCCAGTGAATCTAATCTGAATAGGCATTTCTGCCAAGCCTGCCTTTTCTAGCTTTCTGTGATTATCAAATTTTTTAGCCTTATCCCATGGTTTGCATGCCAGAACAATGCATTCTAAAGAGTATATTTTATGACAAATTACAGTAAGAGAAAAGATTATAAAAATCCATCCAAATACGGGACGTTATTTTTTGTTATTTTAAAGTCCCAGCCAGGCTGTTGTCAGGGGCCCTAATATAACCTAGCGGTTGAACAAAGTCTCTGGCACTTATGCCCAGATGATGATCATCTGAATGATGGCACTTTGTGTCACCAGGTGTATATCGCTGTTTGTATGGTCCTGGTGGGGTTGGACATTACCTTTAAGAGAAAAGATCCCAATGAAGCTGGGGAAAAGCAACATATTTAAAAGACAGCTCTCAGGAGCCTCTTGGCAGTAGTGAAATGTCCAAAACCAGTCTGGTTCGGGCAAGTGGTTACACATGATTCGATTGCAAACATTATACTTCAAGGAGCACTAGGGGGTTGGTCAAAAAGGGGGGGAGGGGACAAGTAAGAAACACTTGATCAAGAAGCGGAAAACAGAAAAAGATGACGAGTTCTGTGTGCTAGTGCTTCTGCTTCCATCAATGACAACACCCCCCCCCCCCCCCCCCCCCCCCCCCCCCCCCCCCCCCCCCCCCCCATTTACATCACTGGAACAGCAGATAAATGATTATTTGCTAAGACCATTTGACACTCTATAGGTGATGTAGTCAGCAATCACACAGGACCCACCAGGACATTTTCTGGTACCAGATTGTATGCCGGGTTTACCACATAACCAAGACCATTTTTCAAATTTTTATTTTAACTGAGTCAATGTGGATTTGAACGAGGCCATCGGGCCAGAGTGTCCAGCCACTACACTACAGCAGCTCCCTTACTAAAACATACTGGTTAAAAAAAAAAATACATACATCAATGCATTTGCACCTACCTCACAAATTTCCTGTGATGTCTCCATGTTGGTCCTGTGTCTTCGCCTGAGGAACTGTCGGACAATTCTAAAAAACAAAATAAACTCACATGGTCAACTTTCAAATAATAATGCAGAGGCGCGTAACAACATATTAAATGCACATGGAGTTAATTGTGGGCTGGCATAGACAGACATCTGAAAGGAGCAGTTACAGCGAGTATACAACCACCATGCTGCTGGAACAACTAGTATCTTCATCTTAAATTTGCAGTGGAAGACATTTATGAATGAGCCCAGGTCGCATTGATTCTCAAAAATCAAATTAAATGTAAAGGTTATCTATTTTCAGACAATACGTAATGGGTATAAATACAAGTAATTAAAACTTAATTTAGAACTGATTATGGCTTTGCTCCTCCCCGCCCCCGCCCCCACCAGATGCTAGGCACCCATTATCAGTATTGAATTGATCTGTGACAGCATCAGTTTAGGAGAAACACTTTGGCTTGAAGATCAGTCAAATTTAAAACTTCCCATGTGAGTTCCTGAGCCCACTGAGTGAATAAGAACAGACCCACTGTCTCCAAACAAACATGTTGCTTTAACAACAACAAAAGTTTCATGTGTATCCCTCAGGACAGTGCACAACCAACCTCAGCATTCCTTGGCTGTTTCGTTTTGCTAGGCAAATATTATGTTCAGTAGTTTGTCATTGCTTTTTAACTGGTCGACTCCAGATGCCAATGTCGAAAGCAACGCAAAGCACTCTGCTACCAAATCACTCGCAGCTGGAACTAAACCAGGTATCTCAGAATTATGCTGTTATCACAACTGATCACACTGCGCAATTCTCATGCGTGCTCAGTCCTTTGATGCAGCAATCACTCCAAGATATTTCTAGTAGTTGTTCCCATGAGAGGTTGGTTATAATGTCTCCTACAAGGTTCCGAAAATTAAGTAATAAGACTGATTTTATTATGGCCAAGACCAAAAATGCCATCTATGAAGCAAAGCATGGAATCCAAAGAGGCAACCTTCATCTATGATCTGGCAACACTTTATCGCCACCCGATAAGCATACAACGAACCAGTGGCCATTTTGTTGACCTAGTCAGGGTCCATGTGCAAGTTTACGAGGATAATTGTTTATCTGGTGCACAGATTTTCAGGTGGTATTCACGATTCAAAAGTGGTGTGGAAATGATTGGACCTGGACGCCCAATTTCTGTTCATAATGAGGAACTCATTGCAAAAGTCTGAGAACGGATACAAGAAGATCGTTGTTTCACTGTGAGGATGATGGCAGATGAATTTGGTGTTAATAGAGAGACCATTCGTAATATTTAAGTGGAAGATTTGGGCAAGAAAAAAAGTTGCTTGCCGGTTTGTACTACATTTGTTGTCTGATGATAAAACATATCTGCGTGTTGAGTACGCAAATGACATCATCAAAACGTGTCACAGAAATAAACATTTCTTAAATGTAATTGTTGCGGAGAATAAAACATGACCCCACAATTAAATGCTAAAGTGCTCAGTGGAAGTCATCACCAAAAGGCGAAAAGAAATCCGTTTTCAAAAGTCAAAAGTGAAGACAATGTTGGTGTGCTTCTACAACAGCAAAGAAGTTATTCGCAAAGAAGTAATTCCAGAGGGATAGACTATCACAGCCACGTTTTTTTAAACGTCTACTGGAAAGGATTCTCAAGAATCTGACGCGAGGATTCAACACCTGGCCGTTTTTTCTCCTCCTTCATGACCATACACTGGCTGACTGGGCGATAGTTGTACAGGAATTTTTGGCCCCAAAAAAAAAAGTTTGTTTTCAACCACCCACTCTATTCCCCAGACTTGTCTCCCTGTCATTATTTGCTATTCCCAAAATTAAAGTTACCATTGAAAGGACGCTTCTTTGGTGATGTTGATGACATCCAAAGGGCCGCAACATCGACTTTAAGTGCTTTAACAGAAGAACTACAGAGGTGGTTCCAGTGTTAGTCAGATTGTGCCACTTGCTGTATCAATGCACAAGGGGCTTATTTTGAATAAAATACAGGTTATATCTTCAACTGTTGTTTATTTAAATTTTTACAGAATTAGTCTCATTGCTTAATTGTTGGGCCTCTATCTCTGCCTCAAAGGCAGCACAGACGTGCTTCACCAGCTTTACTCCCTTGTCATGCAATCGTGTTACTGCTAGAGATTCGTCATTATCAACTTGCCCAGTCTGTACAGTATTGATGAAATCTGCTCTATACATGCTTCTTCCAACATGTGTTGGTGCAAAATCTGCTCTTTCAATGCTTCTTCCAACGTGTGTTGGTGCAATGCTTGCCAGTTGGTCCGCTAGCTTATTACCCTTTACGCCAGCATGCCCAGGAGCGTAGATCCAGGATCTCAGAATTATGAAGCTCATCTGCAACCTCCAACCCACGGATGCTGGCTGGTTTTATGAGGCAGTGGTTTATTTTCAAGAAGAATGTTGAGCGTATCACTGACAGACAAGAAAACACTGAGGTCCTGTCTCCTGCAGATGTCAAAAATTGCTCATTGAAAATACCGCCAAAAAACCAAAAAGTGTATATAGCATTACACTGGCGGCTGTAGACATCATAAAATGCTCATCAAAAACATATTGTGGAAAATAATGACAAAACATCACCTTTCTTGTAGGAGCTCTTCAGAGCAACAAGGGTCTGTGCAACATCTTTCATCTCACTATCTGCAAAAAAAAGAAATTGGAATAATTTATGTCCCATTGAAAAAATGCAGAACTGTGGTCTTTCAATCTGTTACAGCCTGTCAAGGCTTCCTAAAAGTACAGAAAAGTTTCCCTTTTCATACCTTAGACACACAGGGCATATAGTAAGTAAGTTTTTAAAAAAAAAAGGAAAGATCCATTTTCATGCCTCTAGGTGTATTGGGTATATGGAAAGAGTGCCCATATTTTTATGGACCCAACGAACAAACTTTATTTTCAAAGGGTTACAAATTGCGCACGCAGGCCCGTCTGACATTTGGCCCTTCAAAGCACTCATTTTTCAGAGTACCAGTGCCTGCTATCAATAATGCATGTTATGGATATAATAAAGAAAAATGCATTATAGAATAATGCATACACACATAACATCGGCACTAGGTGGGTAATATGGTCATCATTACGCCGGCCGTCTTTACTTCCCCAGGACAGCCATCCTGGTGCCCATTTTAGACTCGGTCAACCTGTGACACCCATACCAAGATAAAAATCCGCGCAGCAAGCAGAGGGTTTCGATTGTCGTATGTTGGAATTCGAGTAGGACTCGCAACACCTAAGCCACAAACGCCGCTGGGCATGTAGTGCTACACTTATATTTTTAACAGACCATTCGGCTCATGTTGGGTGATGCGGTCAACACCTTTACTTCCAAGGTCATTACTCTGTAACCATTTTAGGCTGGATCAACCAGGGAGCCAGTCATTTAGAAAAACATTCATCATGATGCGGATTTGAACCCTAGACCTTCTGGCCGGCAGAGGAGCATCTAGCCCTTCTGCTACTGCGGCTGCCGAAGTCAAATTAAACTATAAGGAGACAAACCATATACAAACTGACACTTTTGTATCACCTGACAACTCTGTAAACTCCAGTAGACAGTCCTGGTTGTTAAACCCATTCTTGACTGGTCTTTTTCTTAGAGATCTCATGCACATTCATTTTATAGACCTGGCTCATCTGTAATCCCACTGTTGGTTCCTTGTCTCTCAGATACACTCCAGTTTTGAAAGCAACGCCACCTAATGTCGCCTTTGGCCACATGTTTGTTAAGGAAGCATCGAATATCTCATTCCCCCTCCCACAGAGGAAATAGCAGTCTTGAGTTTTGTTCTCTAAATTGTCTGCACTGACCCACTTTTTTAAAAAGCTAAGTTATTTTTTTGTGGTGATTTATCCATCTATTTAATAGTTTTTAAAAAAGAAGAAAAGGAAAAAAGAAAAAGGAGGAGAAAAGACATTTCAAAACAATGAAGTCTAGTCGACCTTGTCACTGCACAGGAGCCGAATGTACTTTTTACTTCAGTGGAAACATTGCCATGGTTGCAACATCAACAAGCCACCACTACAGGAAATAAAAGCCACCTAACAGCACAACAAGGCACAGAGCTGATTGTTGGGGTGGCAGCAATGCTGATACAAGGTTACCATGGCACCATCAATACACACAAAAGCTATGGGAGGAAGAAAAGCCACTTCAGAACTGCAAACCTGGGTTAAAAAGGTTCATTGTCTTTCTCTTTTTTCCCCCAGTAGCATTGTTTTGTTCTAAATCAATATCTTAAAAAAAAAGAAGAAAAAATAGAGCAACATTTGTCTTAAATAATTAATAGTATCAGTAGTCTCATACAATTATGAACAACTGCCATCTTACCAGAAGCAATTTTCTCCCCCTTTGGTTTATATTATATTTAATGTGGGAGTCTCTGTGGTAAAGTGGTCAAGCCGTTTGCCTTGCGCTCTGAAGTTTGCAGGTTCGTTTCAGGGCGGCACCGTTAAGTTCACGCGTGCAACTTTAACGGAGATCCCTGGGGATCGTCGCCAGAGCTGTTCTGGAGCGAGAAACTGGGCCATATGGGATAAAAACCGTGGTGCAATGAAGTCGATCCTCTCACATTTACCTATTATATTTAACAAATAGAATCACATACAATTTAAACAACCTGAAGTAACTTACCAACATCAAATGAGGTCTGAGCAAGCCTACGGCTCAAAAATGGAAATAAATCTGTAAAAGAGAAGAGGAAAAAAAAAATGTAGACACAAGGAGAAAAACTGGTATAACAAACAGAACACACATAGCACAGAAAAACATAACCTTGGTATATCAAATATGTTCTTTTTATTTTAATTTTTAAAGCTAGCCCCCCCCCCCCCCCCTCTCTCTCTCTCTCTCTCTCTCTCTCTCTCTCTCTCTCTCTCTGTGTCCATGTGTGTCTTGTGGGTGTTTATCTGTGTATGTTTGTCTTTTATGTGTCCGCCTGTGCATGCACGTGTGCTCGTAAACAGATTAGGTGAAATAATGTGTGTATGTGTGTGTCTCTATCTGTGTGTTTGAGTTTCTGTCTGTGCCTAAATATGTGCGTGTGTGCAGGCAAATGTGTCTGTCTGTGTGTACATTTCTGCATTTTCCTGTATGCGCGCCTATTCGTTGATAAAGACTACGTGTGTTCGTTGATAAACAGTGCTGTGTGTGTGTGTATGCCTGCACATGCAAGTGTGTTTGTTGATAAAGTGTGCTTCTGTCTCTGTGTGTGCCTGTACATTCATGTGTGTTTGTCGATAAAGTGTGCCTCTGTCTCTGTATGTGCACGCACCTGTACATGTAGGTGTGTTCATTAATAAAGTCTGTGTGTGTGTGTGTGCACGCACATGTGTGTGTGCGCGCGCATGTGTGCCTGTACATGAATGTGTGTTCGTTAATAAACTGTCATTCCTTCTCTCTCGTTCATTGGGATGTGTGTTGTTTGTTGACAAAGACTAGGTGACAAATTCTCATGTGGGTGTCTTTCTTTTTATCTGGCTACCTTATAATGTATTGTTTTCCTTGTTTTAGAGTCTCACTAAAGCAAGCTGTCCCAGGAGCTAAACAGTGCCCTAATAACAAGCAACAAATTGAAAATACTTACGGGGTGAAACAGTATTTGGCACTGGTCTCTGAGTTAGTGGAAGAACTGTGCGACCACATCTGTGCAATCAATATAAATGTATTAAGGAATTTTTAAAAGACATAATTACAATCAAATCCACATTACAAAGTTGCTGTAAAGTATTATATGACTTGCATAGTATGTGTAGTGAAAATATAATAAAGAAAGCATTTACAACAAAACAAAAAAATAATAAGTTCTAGGGCTGTACCGAATATTCGCTTCGGGGCAGAATAGTGGTCAGAATGACTATTCGGTATTCGGCCGAATAGTTGCGGTCGGGCCGAATACGAATGGTGGTTACCTTACATTCATTTCTGCATACACTGCGATGGACTGAAAAAACTCTCTCATTAACACAGTAGTTGTTGTTGCCTAAGTTTGTAGTAGCGGGGAAAACTGTGACCCGGTTGCGTGGTACAGAAGCTGGCAAGGTCTTGCCTGCTGACTCGACCGAGGCATTACAGCAAAGGTTCTCAAACTGGGTGCATATGCCAGGGGTGCCGGGGCGAAAATCAAGAAAAGTCGGCTATAAATAGTGACATTATTAAAGAAGACATAAAGATACTTGAGATACTTTCCTCGCCACTGTCGAAAAGAGCACAGGTGACAGGCAATAACTGCATTTTATAAAATGAAGAACATCTTATGCAATATATATTGGCCATTGAAGGTTAGAAAAATAATTCTTGCTTGCTACTATTTTTCTCCTATTGTTCTAGTTTTAACATATGGTTGTAAGTCCTGGACAATCGTTAGACAGGCTAAACAATTTCTATAGGCTTCAGAGATGTAGTTTTACAGAAGAATGCTTAAAATACCTTGAATAGCCACACACACACACACACACACACACACACACACACACACACACACACACACACACACACACACACACACACACACACACAAAAGCAACCAATAGGTTTTGAAAGAGTCGGGAGCCAAAAGACAACTAATCACAGACTTCAGAAGGAGACAGTCATCATTTTTCAGCCATGTTATGAGATGAGGGAAAATGGAACATGTGGTGACCACTAGAAAGATCTGTGGAAGGAGGGATAGAGGAAGACAACGAAGATTCTTGACAGTCTTGTTGCATGGCATGGAGGTGTGTCAGCACACGAACTGATACATACTGCAGCAGATCACAGATTGTGGCGAGGCATAATTGCCCACGTCAGTCAGCAAGGCACATGATGATGATGATGATACACTATTCGTATTCGTATTCGGCCTAATAGTTGGTCCCACTATTCGTATTCGGCCGAATAGTGAAAATCACTATTCGGTACAGCCCTAATAATTTCACATCTTATTCAGTAATATACAAATGTAGAGGTGTTAGACAAAACACAACTAGAGGGTATCCCATAACTGTTCCTACATATGAAAACATTTCAAGGCATGTTCTTCACTGCTGAAGAACGCATACAAGCACAGCTGAAGTGATGCTTGCAATGTTGGTGACATGTTTATTTTTCCTATGTATATAAACGTATGGGACACCCTGTAGATTATGCTTATTCAACAGTTTACCAGGGGGCCAAAATGTTAACGTGGGGATCGTCACAGGCCAGAGGCCCACTCCCCATCACAGAAGGATCATTCACCCAATGATTACTCCCTATCACAGAAGGATCATTCATCCAATGATCCATGGCAGGCCAGATATGGCCCGCCAGCCGCCAGCTGAATAGCTCTGCTGTAGATTCTTCTCCTGTATTCATCCTTGAAAGGCTACCTGGCATGACGTGCTGTGGTTTCTGAGCCAGACTACACCTTACAGCCCAACACCTGTGATTTCAGCAAATCCCCTAACTGGTCACTTGTTAGGATTTGCTTGTTGGGGCAGTGGTCTGAAACACTTACACAAACCTCACCCCTTTCCAGTGATATCCAGAACACACATGTGGTATAACTAGATTTACATGCCAAATTACACTTACTGTAAAGTATTTTTCTACATATTTATTGATATATGCAGTAAAAATGTCGAGAAAGAATTTACGGGGAGGAGGAAATCATTTCATGTTGTGTTTTATTTATACTTAAATGAATCTGAACTGAAAAGATTTAGGAAAGAGAGACAGAGGAATACTTCAACATCCTAAAATTTGTGACAAGCTCTGTCATCGCAGAAAATGATGTAATCACATGAACTTATACAGGTTGCAGAAAACAAGAAGCTGTGAAGTGTGATCAGCAAGGCTCTTGATGGTGATAATGATGATGATGAGCAAATGGAGGATGAGGAGGAGAGGAAGATAGAGGAAGAAAAATAAGAGAATTAGCAGCACCGACTACAGAAATAAATAATTCCTTTTTCTTTTTTTTTTCCATTCTCAAAATTCAATATTAAAAAGCAGAGTGAGTGAAGTGAAGATGCAGTTAGAGTGAGAGAAAGGCAGCAAATATGGATAAACAAGAGACAGAAAATGAGAGTGGACAAGAAGAGTGAGAAAGGAGAGGTAATAGGGAGTAAGGGGTGGGGGGAGAGAGGCAGAGAGAGATAGAGAGAGATAGAGAGAGTTAGAGAGAGAGAAAGACAGAGAGAGAGGGAGAGAGATAGACACACATACACACACACATACACACACACAGAGAGAGAGAAAGAGAGAGAGAGAGAAAATGACAGAGAGAGAGAGATATAAGGACAGACAGAGAAAGAAAGACAGAGAGAAAGATAGAGAGAGGGGGAGAAAATGACAGAGAGAAAGAGAAAAAGACAGACAGAGAGAGAGGGAGAGAAAGATAGAGAGAAAGACAGAGAGACAGACAGACACAAAGAGAGAGTGTGTTCTGTACTCACCCTGGAAGAGTCTGGCACTGAATGTAGTTTTGTGGTTGAGTGGAAGTCATTTGCAGCTGGTGGTACGGGTGGTAAGGGGTTTTCCTCAGGGCCTGAAGCAAATTGGGGCGGTATGCTGGATCTATGCACCATAATGATCCCTTCCCAATACTCTGAAAAACAAAATAAACAAAAAGGTTAGAGAAAACGTGTGTGATAAACAAGTATTTTGTAGTGAGCAAGGTAGCTGTCGGCTCTCGGCAGCTTACAAGCTGGTTTACAGCACTGAAAAAAACCTGGCCGACTTTAGATGCAGGTGATTTGACAGCAGATCGCTTTGTGTTGATTTCAACAACGGCATAGAACATTGACAGTTCAACACAAATATACAAATTGCTGAAGGCAAAACGGCTTGGCAAAACCAGAAACAGCCAACAAGTGTTAAGGGTGACCTCTATTCTGGCCTAAAGAGTCAAAGCATTATTAAACATGTCCTCTCTTATACAAGGATTTTGTTTGCTAATTTGTCACCTCTCATATCATCAATAATACACTCTCTATCATGAACCTACATAAAGATTGTGTTTTAATCTTTCACCTGCCATAGCATCAATAATACATCTTCTATCATGTGCCTATATACAGATTATGCCACCTGTCACAGCATCAATAAAACACGCTCTATCATGTGCATATAGAAAGATTTTTTGTTATGTACCACTTGCCTTAGCATCAATTATACATTTTCTATAATGTGTCTATACAAAGATTATGCCACCTGTCACAGCATCAATAATACATCTTCTATCATGTGCCTATATAAAGATTATGCCACCTGTCATAGCATCAATAATACATCTTCTATCATGTGCCTATATAAAGATTATGCCACCTGCCATAGCATCAATAATACATCTTCTATCATGTGCCTATATAAAGATTATGCCACCTGTCATAGCATCAATAATACATCTTCTATCATGTGCCTATATAAAGATTATGCCACCTGCCACAGCATCAATAATACATCTTCTATCATGTGCCTATATAAAGATTATGCCACCTGCCATAGCATCAATAATACATCTTCTATCATGTGCCTATATAAAGATTATGCCACCTGTCATAGCATCAATAATACATCTTCTATCATGTGCCTATACAAAGATTATGCCACCTGTCTCAGCATCAATAATACATCTTCTATCATGTGCCTATATACAGATTATGCCACCTGCCATAGCATCAATAATACATCTTCTATCATGTGCCTATATACAGATTATGCCACCTGTCACAGCATCAATAATACATCTTCTATCATGTGCCTATATACAGATTATGCCACCTGTCACAGCATCAATAATACATCTTCTATCATGTGCCTATATACAGATTATGCCACCTGT
The DNA here is from genome assembly GCA_905116865.2 of Candidula unifasciata. Lineage (NCBI taxonomy): Eukaryota > Metazoa > Mollusca > Gastropoda > Stylommatophora > Geomitridae > Candidula > Candidula unifasciata. Next base: position 700,352 of record CAJHNH020008454.1, on the reverse strand, counting down.
CACAGCATCAATAATACATCTTCTATCATGTGCCTATACAAAGATTATGCCACCTGTCACAGCATCAATAATACATCTTCTATCATGTGCCTATATACAGATTATGCCACCTGTCACAGCATCAATAATACATCTTCTATCATGTGCCTATATAAAGATTATGCCACCTGTCACAGCATCAATAATACATCTTCTATCATGTGCCTATATAAAGATTATGCCACCTGTCACAGCATCAATAATACATCTTCTATCATGTGCCTATATACAGATTATGCCACCTGTCACAGCATCAATAATACATCTTCTATCATGTGCCTATATAAAGATTATGCCACTTGTCACAGCATCAATAATACATCTTCTATCATGTGCCTATATACAGATTATGCCACCTGTCTCAGCATCAATAATACATCTTCTATCATGTGCCTATATAAAGATTATGCCACCTGTCTCAGCATCAATAATACATCTTCTATCATGTGCCTATATAAAGATTATGCCACCTGCCATAGCATCAATAATACATCTTCTATCATGTGCCTATATACAGATTATGCCACCTGTCTCAGCATCAATAATACATCTTCTATCATGTGCCTATATAAAGATTATGCCACCTGTCTCAGCATCAATAATACATCTTCTATCATGTGCCTATATACAGATTATGCCACCTGTCTCAGCATCAATAATACATCTTCTATCATGTGCATATAGAAAGATTATGCCACCTGCCATAGCATCAATAATACATCTTCTATCATGTGCCTATATACAGATTATGCCACCTGTCACAGCATCAATAATACATCTTCTATCATGTGCCTATATACAGATTATGCCACCTGTCACAGCATCAATAATACATCTTCTATCATGTGCATATAGAAAGATTTTTTGTTATGTACCACTTGCCTTAGCATCAATTATACATTTTCTATAATGTGTCTATACAAAGATTATGCCACCTGCCATAGCATCAATAATACATCTTCTATCATGTGCCTATATAAAGATTATGCCACCTGCCATAGCATCAATAATACATCTTCTATCATGTGCCTATATAAAGATTATGCCACCTGTCTCAGCATCAATAATACATTTTCTATCATGTGCCTATACAAAGATTATGCCACCTGTCACAGCATCAATAATACATCTTCTATCATGTGCCTATATAAAGATTATGCCACCTGCCATAGCATCAATAATACATTTTCTATCATGTGCCTATACAAAGATTATGCCACCTGTCACAGCATCAATAATACATTTTCTATCATGTGCCTATACAAAGATTATGCCACCTGTCATAGCATCAATAATACATCTTCTATCATGTGCCTATATAAAGATTATGCCACCTGCCATAGCATCAATAATACATCTTCTATCATGTGCCTATACAAAGATTATGCCACCTGTCTCAGCATCAATAATACATCTTCTATCATGTGCCTATACAAAGATTATGCCACCTGTCTCAGCATCAATAATACATTTTCTATCATGTGCCTATATAAAGATTATGCCACCTGTCATAGCATCAATAATACATCTTCTATCATGTGCCTATATAAAGATTATGCCACCTGTCACAGCATCAATAATACATCTTCTATCATGTGCCTATACAAAGATTATGCCACCTGTCACAGCATCAATAATACATTTTCTATCATGTGCCTATACAAAGATTATGCCACCTGTCATAGCATCAATAATACATCTTCTATCATGTGCCTATATAAAGATTATGCCACCTGTCATAGCATCAATAATACATCTTCTATCATGTGCCTATATAAAAGATTATGCTTTATCATGTGCCTATATAAAGATTATGCAACCTGTCACAGCATCAATAATACACCCTCTATCATGTGCCTATATACAGATTATGCCACCTGTCTCAGCATCAATAATACATCTTCTATCATGTGCCTATATAAAGATTATGCCACCTGCCATAGCATCAATAATACATCTTCTATCATGTGCCTATATACAGATTATGCCACCTGTCTCAGCATCAATAATATATCTTCTATCATGTGCCTATATAAAGATTATGCCACCTGTCTCAGCATCAATAATACATCTTCTATCATGTGCCTATATACAGATTATGCCACCTGTCTCAGCATCAATAATACATCTTCTATCATGTGCATATATAAAGATTATGCCACCTGCCATAGCATCAATAATACATCTTCTATCATGTGCCTATATACAGATTATGCCACCTGTCACAGCATCAATAATACATCTTCTATCATGTGCCTATATACAGATTATGCCACCTGTCACAGCATCAATAATACATCTTCTATCATGTGCCTATATAAAGATTATGCCACCTGTCTCAGCATCAATAATACATCTTCTATCATGTGCCTATATACAGATTATGCCACCTGTCTCAGCATCAATAATACATCTTCTATCATGTGCCTATATACAGATTATGCCACCTGTCTCAGCATCAATAATACATCTTCTATCATGTGCATATATAAAGATTATGCCACCTGCCATAGCATCATAATACATCTTCTATCATGTGCCTATATACATTATTATGCCACCTGTCACAGCATCAATAATACATCTTCTATCATGTGCCTATATACAGATTATGCCACCTGTCACAGCATCAATACATCTTCTATCATGTGCCTATATACAGATTATGCCACCTGTCACAGCATCAATAATACATCTTCTATCATGTGACTATACAAAGATTATGCCACCTGTCACAGCATCAATAATACATCTTCTATCATGTGCCTATATACAGATTATGCCACCTGTCACAGCATCAATAATACATCTTCTATCATGTGCCTATATAAAGATTATGCCACCTGTCACAGCATCAATAATACATCTTCTATCATGTGCCTATATAAAGATTATGCCACCTGTCACAGCATCAATAATACATCTTCTATCATGTGCCTATATACAGATTATGCCACCTGTCACAGCATCAATAATACATCTTCTATCATGTGCCTATATAAAGATTATGCCACCTGTCATAGCATCAATAATACATCTTCTATCATGTGCCTATATACAGATTATGCCACCTGTCTCAGCATCAATAATACATCTTCTATCATGTGCCTATATAAAGATTATGCCACCTGTCTCAGCATCAATAATACATCTTCTATCATGTGCCTATATACAGATTATGCCACCTGCCATAGCATCAATAATACATCTTCTATCATGTGCCTATATACAGATTATGCCACCTGTCTCAGCATCAATAATACATCTTCTATCATGTGCCTATATAAAGATTATGCCACCTGTCTCAGCATCAATAATACATCTTCTATCATGTGCCTATATACAGATTATGCCACCTGTCTCAGCATCAATAATACATCTTCTATCATGTGCATATATAAAGATTATGCCACCTGCCATAGCATCAATAATACATCTTCTATCATGTGCCTATATACAGATTATGCCACCTGTCTCAGCATCAATAATACATCTTCTATCATGTGCCTATATAAAGATTATGCCACCTGCCATAGCATCAATAATACATCTTCTATCATGTGCCTATATACAGATTATGCCACCTGTCTCAGCATCAATAATACATCTTCTATCATGTGCCTATATACAGATTATGCCACCTGTCTCAGCATCAATAATACATCTTCTATCATGTGCCTATATAAAGATTATGCCACCTGTCTCAGCATCAATAATACATCTTCTATCATGTGCCTATATACAGATTATGCCACCGGTCTCAGCATCAATAATACATCTTCTATCATGTGCCTATATACAGATTATGCCACCTGTCTCAGCATCAATAATACATCTTCTATCATGTGCCTATATACAGATTATGCCACCTGTCACAGCATCAATAATACATCTTCTATCATGTGCCTATATACAGATTATGCCACCTGTCTCAGCATCAATAATACATCTTCTATCATGTGCCTATATACAGATTATGCCACCTGTCTCAGCATCAATAATACATCTTCTATCATGTGCCTATATACAGATTATGCCACCTGTCTCAGCATCAATAATACATCTTCTATTTTGTGCCTATATAAAGATTATGCCACCTGTCTCAGCATCAATAATACATCTTCTATCATGTGCCTATATAAATATTCTGCCACCTGCCATAGCATCAATAATACATCTTCTATCATGTGCCTATATACAGATTATGCCACCTGTCTCAGCATCAATAATACATCTTCTATCATGTGCCTATATAAAGATTATGCCACCTGTCTCAGCATCAATAATACATCTTCTATCATGTGCCTATATAAATATTCTGCCACCTGCCTCAGCATCAATAATACACCCTCTATCATGTGCACATAGAAAGATATTTTTTTTTATAAACCATCTGCCATAGCATTGATAATACATCTTCTATCATGTGCGATATAAATATTCTGCCACCTGTCACAGCATCAATAATACACCCTTTATCGTGTGCATAAATAAAGATTTTTTTTTTATCTACCATCTGCCATAGCATTGATAATACATCTTCTAGCATGTGCATATATAAAGATTTTTTTAATCTGCCATAGCATCAATAATACACCCTCTATTGTGTGTATATATGTGTTTTTGTTTTTTTTAAATGTCACCTGGCACAGCTTCATTTGCCTCGACACCCTTGAACATAGAAAATATCCTGCTCTTCTTTACTGGCGCTCAATACACACACATATACCTACATGCATATAAATACACACACACACATACAAGAGAAATATATCATATTAGTGAGGAGTTTTTTTTCCACGCTTCTCTCTCCGAATACTTGTTTTCCTCACAATTGTATTCAACTAATGATGCCATGCAGACATGCTTCTATTGCCATGACAACCAGCTCATTGACTACCTCCAATAAAAGCCAGTGATACGAAGCCAACTCTGGGAAATTTTCTCCACATTTTCTGAAAATCTCAGCAAGTTACATTGATTTTCACACTGTGTTTATTTTCAAACTGGATGTGCAGGTGCGGTGATAAATCCTGTGTCAACTGTGACACTGAAAAGAAAATACAAATAAACAAACCCACACCCACATACATATATACATACACACGTTACCTACACACACACACCCACATACACACACACCCACATACATATATACATACACATGTTACCTACACACACACCCACATACACACACACCCACATACATATATACATACACATGTTACCTACCCACACACACCCACATACACACACACACCCACATACACACACACCCACACACATATATACATACACATGTTACATACCCACACACACCCACATACCTATATACATACACGTTACCTACCCACCTACACTCACATACATACCTATATACATACACATGTTACCTACCCACCTACACACACATACATACCTATATACATACACATGTTACCTACCCACCTACACTCACATACATACCTATATACATACACATGTTACCTACCCACCTACACTCACATACATACCTATATACATACACATGTTACCTACCCACCTACACTCACATACATACCTATATACATACACATGTTACCTACCCACCTACACTCACATACATACCTATATACATACACATGTTACCTACCCACCTACACTCACATACATACCTATATACATACACATGTTACCTACCCACCTACACACACACACAAACATGCACAGGAAATTGTCACAAATACTGCCAGTTTGTAGTGGGGGGGGGGGGGGGGGGGAGAGAACATATGCTTATAGTGTCAGTAGACAATGTGCACAGAAAACATACAAAATTGTAAAGAAATTATGCATAGTTTGTTTCCCTTCCCCAGAGAGAGAATAGTAAAATAATACAGAGGCAGACAAAAACAAATCAAACAGGTATGAAATTAAATAGAGGACCAGAACGAGTACAGCAACTGTATCAAGACAGAAAGAAGACAATGTGTAAAAATGGCTTTGTATATACAGAACAAAGCTAGCAGAACAAACACACGCAGGAAAAACACAAAATTAGTACAACAATGACACAGGGGCAGAAAAAAAAGAAATTAGAACAATGGTGGACAGGTGTGTTTTCTTCGAAGTCAGACACATCTGCCTGAGAGGCAAGGAACCAACAGTCTTGCAAGCAACCCAGATTTGTACAGTGAATTTACATGCAAATCAAGACCAATGTCCAGAAATAGACGAACAAACAAAGAGTTTGTAGCCAGCTAATGCTAAAAAGACCTTTTTTTTTTTAACCATTAAATGCAAAGCCATATTTGGGCATGTGCAACATGTGCAGCTGCACACGGTGGACAAATTATGAGGGGCAACAACAACAAAAGCTGGTAGAAAAAATGTTAAGATTGGCCAATCTGGAGGTTTCTGTGCTATAACTGTTTCTTATAAATGAGATATTAAACCATGGAAGCTGCTGAGGAGTAGCACTGGATACTCGCCTGTGGATCCTAAGGTCGTGGATTCAAATCCACAAGGAACCAGATTTTTTTCGTACATGAGCTTGGCTTCCAAGTTAAATCAGCCTTAAATGGGTATCAGGCCAATTCCTAGGAAGTAAAAGTGACAGGCATGATGTTGACGATATCACCCATCAAGAGACAATAGGCCTATTTTAAAAAATTATTATGAATCTAGCCTCATTTGGCTGATGCCTCAGTGGTGAGTCAAGGTACTTTTCGTCAATCATCATCATCAATTCTCTTTATGCCTAGTGGCACATGGGGCTTCAGAGAGGACTTTGTATGCTTTCCTGTTCTGTGCAATCTTCCATGCAGTTTTCCATGTCAAAGATGCCGCACTCAGGTCACTTTCCATTGTTCATCTCCAGGTCGTTTTTGGGCGCCCCTTTTTTTCTCTTTCCCTCTGGTGTCTACGTGTATATTAGGATTCATTCTCATAAAGTGGCCAAGCCATTTCCATCTTCTCTTGGAAGGTATTTTTACTGCCAATTAAACCGTAGTGATTATTTCCTGTGTTTTTCACTCATTTCTGCCTTCAGAATAAAGTTTTTTTAATCTAAACTTGCACATCTGCTTCGGCTCTCTTGAACTTCTTTCCATTAGGTTTAAATAGTGGACTGTTTTCAATGAGGTTTAAATAGTGGACTGTTTTCCATGAGGTTTAAATAGTGGACTGTTTTCCATTAGGTTTAAATAGTGGACTGTTTTCTATTAGGTTTAAATAGTGGACTGTTTTCCATTAGGTTTAAATAGTGGACTGTTTTCAATTAGGTTTAAATAGTGGACTGTTTTCCATTAGGTTTAAACAGTGGACTGTTTTCCATTAGGTTTAAATAGTGGACTGTTTTCCATTAGGTTTAAATACTTCAATGGTTTAACATTTAACTAACTAATTCTACAACTTATAGCTGGTAGTCTTTAAATTATCAGCTTCTTCTTCTTCATGCATGTTTGTATGTATGTGTGTATGTATGCCTGTATGTATGTAATGTATGCATGCATGTATGTGTGTGTAAGTGAGTGGGTGAGTGTGTGTATGTGGGTGTATGTATGTATATGGGTGTGTGTATGAACGCGCGGGTTTTTGCATGCACTTTACAACTCATGCTTTTGTGTTCTTTTATAATATCATCATATGATCATAACATGCTTTATTAGTAAAATACAACAACTGCTGTGTGAAAGATGGTTGACTGAAGGGGCCGAATGTAAAACTGGCCTGCGTGCCCAATCTGTGACCCTTTAAAAATAAAGTTTGTTCGTTCATGTTCACCTGCTGTAAACTTTATCAGAAAGTTCTTTCTGTTCATCCACTTATGAAAGTATTGTCTTGTTTTAGAACATGAGCTTTGCATGCACATCCATTTTGCAGAACTGGATTATCTGTATGCAGAATGTTTCTTTGCATCTCAGCCAGATGCATTCTAACCTCTAAGGAAACACTCTAATTAGTCCCACAATAAAGGTAAAAAGTACATTTAAAGTCGGGAGATGGGAACCAGCGTCATTGCACACGGTTACAAACCATAACTGCTCTGCCACCAGTACACAATGGGGTCTCTGAACCCACAAGGCAGGAAAACAAATACAATGCTGAAAGTTTACCTGAGAGAAGAGGGGGCATAAAATTAATGACTGCACAGGGGTATCATACATTCTAAATACATGCCTGCATAGATGGCTGGGGGGAGGGGAGGGGGGGGGGGGGGGGGGGGGGGGAGATCAAATTCCCTGGAACTGGGAAAAGTGTCAACTGGTTCACTCCCAAGTAACATGTATGGTCAAATCTGTGAATCCCAGGCAACATCACATGACTTCTTGCATATATTTTTTTAGTTGGTGTTGCATGCTGATTTGGGAGGGTGTGTGGAGGGACAGAGTGGTATGATAGCACTTTCAGTGAGTTCACAGGCAATTAATGTCAACATTGGCCAGAGTACTAAGGGGGAAAGAGTGTTGACCATGAAAATGTATTATCATGAACGAGGCGTGCACGCACGAGAAAGTAGACGCGTGGGTTTACTGTATGGGGGTTGACAAGCATGGATAACGAGACCCACAGAGAAGGGGTGTATTGCGTGACAGTGTGATTCTAATGTAACATCAGCCACTCACATGAGTGTGATCCTCAAGAACGCTCCCTTGAGCGTGAGTCTCGAGAACACCCACATGAGCATGTTTCCCGAGAACACCCACACGAGCGTGCCTCTCGTGTAACCTACGAGTTCGACAGGGATAAATTGGGGCTGCGTAGACAGTCCGAGTCAGTGAGCTGTAGCCATAGAGCTAGAGCACTGGAGAAGAGCGGTTGTAGTACACACCCAGCACGAGAGTGCTGCGAGTCAGTCAGTCCGACAGTCAAAGCAAGAGAGAGCCAGAGAGAGAGACCAAGTCAGGGTCAGTGATTATCTCTCTCGAGTATAACAGACAAGAGTACCGTACAACTATCAGGCATTAAGGTCTGAGTAAGGGTTGAGGTTGCTGTACTGGTCAAAGGTATAGTCCCGCTGGCGAAGTAAGTCCAAGGGGATGGGATGCTCCAATAGTACCTGTTCTGGGTGGCGATGCAAGGAGACGTAGGGTCACCATGGAAACAGAACAGGAAAGGGGGGGGGGGGGATGCCGACAAGAGCTGTGTGCTAGAGGGGACTTGTGTTAGAAGTCCTGTCGGTCATCGGAGTTTTTCGACAGGCTGACGTGCTGTGTGCTTTTGGAGAACGGCAAGGGAAGTCATTCTCCGGTCAGCGGAGGTTGTCTGCTGAAATAATATCAAGGTCCAGTGGATGGGAGAATTCGTCCTGTTCAGCTGTACGGCGTGCCCAGAGTTGTGGGATGCTGTAGGCCTTTGGAGCTGTAGTGGTCAGGGAGAGGTCACTACAAGTTGAGAGAGAGCAAGTGAGGAATAAATGGACTAGGTGCGAATGTCAACTGTGATCAATGTCTACGTCTCTGCAGTTTTGTTGATGTGAGGGCTTGTGTATACCCTCTTGTGTTCTGTCAATTAAATATGCTATGTGACGGAACTATTGTCGTCGAGTCCTGCTTCAAGAGTGAGGGAGCGAAAGTTACATCTTTAAACACTTGGTAGTGTGCTGACTAGTGTGTAACGCAGATAGCGCACAACAGTTGGTCAGAGAATACTAAAGAAATCTGGTATTCCTAGTATTCAGCTTTTGTGACAGTAATACAGCTGAAATCTCTATAGTAGTTGGTAGCTCATGGGTATCTCTCGTAAAATCGTCTGGTACTGAAAGAGCTTAAAACTCTTGAGACCTTATCTTGTAAAAACCCACGGCATGAGGTTTTCACATTCTGTCTACTCAAGTCTAAACCACTTCTCTCCTCTCCAAATACTATCACTCCTCGCCTCTCCAACTACTACCACTCCTCACCTCTCCAACTACTACCACTCCTCTCCTATCCAACTACTACCACTCCTCACTTCTCCAACTACTACCACCCCTCACTTCTCCAACTACTGCCACTCCTCACCTCTCCAACTACTACCACTCCTCTTCTCTCCAACCACTACCACTCCTCACATCTCCAACTACTACCACTCCTCACCTCTCCAACTAATACCACTCCTTGTCTCCCCGACTACTACCACTCCTTGTCTCCCCGACTACTACCACTCCTCACCTCTCCAACTACTACCCCTCCTCACCTCTCCAACTACTACCACTCCTCACCTCTCCAACTACTACCACTCCTCACCTCTCCAACTACTACCACCCCTCACCTCTCCAACTACTACCACCCCTCACCTCTCCAACTACTACCACCCCTCACCTCTCCAACTACTACCACTCCTCACCTCTCCAAATACTACCACCCCTCACCTCTCCAACTACTACCACCCCTCACCTCTCCAACTACTACCACCCCTCACCTCTCCAACTACTACCACTCCTCACCTCTCCAACTACTACCACTCCTCACCTCTCCAACTACTACCACTCCTCACCTCTCCAACTACTACCACTCCTCACCTCTCCAACTACTACCACCCCTCACCGCTCCAACTACTACCACTCCTCACCTCTCCAAATACTACCACCCCTCACCTCTCCAACTACTACCAATCACATCCCCCATGCCACAATGCTGACATGCCTTGCCTTCATTATTTATGAGTGGCAACTAATGTGTTACAATGACAGCTTTGAACCACAAGTTAATGCATAACAGCCTTTGTTGTTCTCCATCAAAAATTGCTGGTTCAGCTGTTTATGTATAAGTAACTGTAATTAATTGATCAATCAATTCATGTTAACTTGCTTCACAAAGCACAGCCCTGAATGATCATGAGCCAAAGCTTCACTTTTCTAAAGCAGTGTTAGCATACTAGAAGGACTGGACTAACCTGATTAACTTAGGAGGACATGACTCTGTGCTTGGCTAGCTGCACAAATATTGGTTACATTAGGTCCTAATTGAAGAGCTTTTTTAGAAAAATAGGACTAGTTACACAATGTACATTAATTGTTGTTTGTGAATCCCTTAAAAGAGTAAGCCTTTCTTCATTTTCATTTGAACACTCTTTCATTAGAAAAGTGACTAATACTCTTCTTCTTCTTTTTCTTCACGTTCTCTGAATGTAAACTCTGGCGGGAAAGTTTCGGTTGTTCGTCCACTTCCGAAGTCTAGTTCCAGAACCCGAGTGTTGAATACACATCCGTTTTACAGATCTGGCATAAGTGGTACAACCTGTTGGTTCCTTGCCTCCTATCCGAGGCAGATTCACTCTGACTTTGAAGAATGCCTCCCGTTAGTTGACTCCTACGACTTGCCTGTTGGAGAGGCAGTGGACCTACTCTTGTTTTCCCTACAACAGGGCCCCGGAATCAACACGGAGAACACTATTACTGGCAGTATCTTATATGTCAAAAATAACATTGGACTGTTGAAATAGGGCCAGGGCTACTCACTAAGTTTACTCAGAGGCCAAAATGTTAAAAATGGGGTTCCTCATAGGTCACAGGCCCAAGCCCCAGCGCAGAAAGATCATTATATAATACAATTGGAAATTACCCGCAGGCTTGAGGTCAGCATTGGTTTGTGGGTTGAAAGCTGAATGGCCTTAAGGTGGGCACTAGTTCTATGGCTCATTCAGAAAGATGGTGCCTGAATCAGTTACCTATACATATGACACAAATGGTGTTATAAAGACAGCATAAATGATTTCATAGACAGCACACACTGTGTTAAAGACAGCACAAATGGTGTTATACAGGCATCACAGATGAAGTTAGACAGCATATATGGTGTTATACAGACAGCACACATGGTGTTATAACAGATAATAAGGAAACAACATTTAACAAAAACAATAAGGAGCTTCTGGTTAAGCCCTACCTGTCCTTTGTCTTTCTCCACTTTCTTAAAGCATTTGTTCAAGCTGAGGTTGTGCCGCACTGAGTTTTTCCACCCTGTCGGGGCGTTCTGGAAGTAAGGAAACTGTGTTAAGATCCAGTTGTAGATGTCCTTCACTGGCAACCGCTTCTCTGGTGATGCTTCAACTGCCATAAAAATGAGACACGAGAATGAGTATGGCGGTTTGCTGTTGATGTGCTTCTGCGGGAGGTATGACAGATTGGCAGGCTGTTGTCCTGAAGCACCTTGCAACAGATGAATATCCGGCTTTATGTCCTCGTTCTCCTTCTGTTCTTCGCTGTCATCCTCTTTGTCCAACTTCTCCCCACCAATGTTTTTGAGCAGATCTTCATTCTGAAGCCACTCTAAAGACCTGAGGTCATCGTCAAAATCATCACTGTCCCGGCGATCCATGCGTAAAGAAGCAAAGCAGCTGTTTGATAAGTGATCACCATACAAGCTATCATCGTCGTCCTCGGAGTTGTCGCCGGCATTCAGGATGATGTCTTCCCCTCCATGAAGAGCCTTGTACAGCTGGCTATGTGGGAAGCTTTGGCTTAAACTTGTGAACAGCCTGGCTCGCATGGAGGCATCACTCTCCTCTGGAAGTTTGCATGAGGGTACCATGGTGGACATGGTAGGGACAGTGTCCTCACATCCTGAAAAATAATCACACATAAAATTTTAGTTACTTTCTGTCGGGCAAAAATACATAAACTATTCAGACTTTAACTGTATCTAGCAAGCTATGAGCACTTGGTTTAAAAGAATTCTATTTAACAGAATTCTCTTTAAACTTGAAGATTTTTTATTCACAGCTAAAAACGTGTATATGCTGAACACAGCACTGTTTCGGGGAGGTGGAGGTGGTGCAAACAGGCATTTAGAGAAAGTGAGGGGGGGGGGGGGGGAGAGAGAATATAGTACTAACAGAACACTGTATTGCTGCTGCTGTGCGGATAAAACATTGTATTGTTGCTAGATTTACGGAAAGAATATAGTACTGGCTTCTGTTGTATCGACAGAATCTAGTACTGGCTGCTGGTGTATCTACAGAATATAGTACTGGTGCTGGTGCATCGACAGAATTTAGTACTGGTGCTGGTGTATCAACAGAATATAGTACTGGCTGCTGGTGTATCTACAGAATATAGTACTGGTGCTGGTGCATCGACAGAATTTAGTACTGGTGCTGGTGTATCAACAGAATATAGTACTGGCTGCTGGTGTATCAACAGAATCTAGTACTGGCTGCTGGTGTATCGACAGAATATAGTACTGGCTGCTGGTGTATCTACAGAATATAGTACTGGCTGTTGGTGTACTGACAGAATATAGTACTGGCTGCTGGTGTATCTACAGAATATAGTACTGGCTGCTGGTGTATCTACAGAATCTAGTACTGGCTGCTGGTGTATCTACAGAATATAGTACTGGCTGCTGGTGTATCAACAGAATATAGTACTGGCTGCTGGTGTATCTACAGAATATAGTACTGGCTGCTGGTGTATTGACAGAATATAGTACTGGCTGCTGGTGTATCTACAGAATATAGTACTGGCTGCTGGTGTATCTACAGAATATAGTACTGGCTGCTGGTGTATCTACAGAATATAGCACTGGCTGCTGGTGTATCGACAGAATATAGTACTGGCTGCTGGTGTATCAACAGAATCTAGTACTGGCTGCTGGTGTATCAACAGAATATAGTACTGGCTGCTGGTGTATCAACAGAATATAGTACTGCTGCTGGTGTATCAACAGAATATAGTACTGCTGCTGGTGTATCAACAGAATATAGTACTGGATTCTGGTGTGTGTCTAGCATATAAAATATAATACTGCTGCTGGTGTGTGGGTGAAATATTGTACTGCTGCTGGTGTATCAACAGAATATAGTACTGGCTGCTAATGTGTGGTTAGAACATAGTGCTACTGCTAGTGTATTGACAGAATACAGTAATACTGCTGGTGTGTGCAATAAACATAGTACCGCTAGTGTATTGGTAGAACATTGTTTTATTGCTTGTGTGGATAGAACCACTGCTGGTGGGTGGGTAGAACATTGTGCTACTGCTGGTGTATTGGTAGAACATTGTTCTATTGCTCGTGTGGATAGAACCACTGCTGGTGTGTGGGTAGAACATTGTACTACTTCTGGTGTGTGGATAGAACATAGGAAGAACATAAAAAAGGTGGGTTTTTTTCCTCTTTTATTTCACCCCATTTTGAGGATTCCAAGAATTCCTAGGGAGTTCTGGAGAAAGTTCCATATTTTAGGGGTGTTATCCCATGACTTTTTTTTCCATGTTCACACAATGTACCAAAAAGTGTCTGCACCAGGTCGAATGTCTTCCATTTGAATATACACATAAAAATTGTAATGGCTTGGAATGAACTGGTTTAGGACCCAATGGAGTAGGACGGGGGTTCCAAAAATACTGCAGATGCAAAAATGGATAAAAGCAGTCATCAACTAACAACTTGATGGAACCTGACAGCCAAACCATGGAGAAACATCGCTGCAGCTACGGAGTTTCGTGCAGAAGGCGACACAGGTGGACACTTTCTTATCAGCTGTCAGCGCACTTATGGTTTATAACCAAACTTATGGTTTATAACCGTGTGCAATGACGCTGGTTCACGTCTCCCGACTCTTATCTTTTACCTACCCAAACTAACCAGTCAAAACCTTAATCCCGTGTGGGTTATAGGACCCCCATATGCGGCGGGGTCGGTAGATCCAGTGCCCCCTAACAAACATGTAAAAGACAACCAATTTGAAATTTGATGAAACTGGACGTGTCGCGCCAAAAGAAGCAGACCCTGCAGCTGGTTCTTTTATTCTATTTCACCGAATCACGGGGCCTCCAAAATTTCATGGGAAATTCCCGGGAAAGTCCAATATTGGGGAAAGGGGTGGGGGTTAGTCGATGCTTTCACACCCTAACTCTCATACAGTATTGGACTTTCCCGACAATTCCCGACAATTCCCGACATGAGGTGAAATTTTTTTTTTTTTAAGAGCCTGCACCCCCAGGTGTAAACCTCAACACAACGATCCAACCGTCATCTCAACGGCGAACCCAGAAGTAGAAACCAGTGTTGCCACTTTGGATGTTTTACATCCAAATTTAGATGTTTTTCCTTGCATTCAGATGGCGTTTTTGACATTTACATGGTAGATGTTTTTCTAGATAATTTTCATTTCGAGTGAATTTATCAAATCTAACCTAAGAAACAGGATGAAATTTGACCTCTTAAATGCTATCTTGACAAAAAAAAATTTGCCTGATAAGAGTAGGAAAAGGCTGTTCCACTTATCAGCTGCCTGATTGGGTATTAAAAGAAATTGGAACAGCTAAAGCATACCAGAGTCATTTTGGATCTGAAGCTTTATCTTCATCATCCAAGCTAAGTTTATCCTGTGAATCTTGTAAGGCAGACTTCAGTAAAGATGAGGACATGATTCGACAGGATAAGTCATATCAATTGCTATGTAATTTGTGACTCTTTCCATTTGGAGTTTTTTCTAGATGTTTTGCACGCAAATTTAGATGTTTTTTGAATATTTTTTGACTTCGTTTTGGATGTGTGTTTTTTTTGTCAAAGAAAAGTGGCAAGAAACCTTAAACAGCCTTCACACCAGTGATCACAGAAACAGATATATTACTACACTCTGGTAGAATGGAAAAGGGGGGGGGGGGGGTTATGCAACCCCTTGTTTCCACAGAAAGTCAGTCTGACTTTGAATGTGTTCGCTCTAAAGCCATAAACACCTCTGCTTGCATGTAAACGGATGCAGTGCTGTCAAGGAAAAGATCAGAAAACTGCAACGGCCATATTGTCATGGGATGCGTAACGGTTAACGACACAGAAAATACTGCTACAAAGGTGCGACAATGCAGCAGGTTTCTCGTACAATACGTCGTCGAAACAAGGCTGTTGTGAAAACATGTCGTTCTTGCTGGTGCTAAACACCCCCCCCCCCCCCCCATCAAGCACCCACTTTGCACTTAGTGTGTCAAGGTGATCCCAAGAACAGGTCTGAATCAGAACGTAACATGCAGGGATGTCAAAGATGATTTAAACTAAGCTGAGTGGATCAAGCTAATACAATCACCCATATTACCCATACTTACATAAACAGGGAGCATATTAACCGAGCCAGTCGAGAAGGATAAAAGAGCCAGAGAGGAGGAGAAAAAGAAGAAGAAGACTAACGATCTATATACTAAGTGGACTCTGAAGAGGTATAGCTTCCCCGCATATGCAGCAGGCACCACGATATGCTGTGACAAAAATATGACAAGCATCTATTGTCCCGTACAGTAACTAACTGTCAATCAATACCCTCATGCAAGTTGTGTCCTGTCAGAGTACAGCAGACGCGCTGTGCGTGTTTCACCACCTAACGCGGCTTCATCGCCGCCTGTGCAGAAATGTGCAGCTTTTGTTTAGTTTCGGAAACGCTAAACGTGTTTATGTTGCTTTTCGTGTAGCGTGTAATTGCCTTCGAATGAAGACAGCAGCAAGAACTGTATGTAGTAACACACCACACGTGTCTAGCTCGACCACGTGCTAGTGACACCGGACAGATAAGCAAAATGTAGGTTATTTACAGGCTGGGGCCAGCTAACCTTCAAAATACAGAATAGAGGTGTATGTTCATATTTCACTATCAGACAACAAACACTGATAACGGG
Source organism: Candidula unifasciata (assembly GCA_905116865.2). NCBI lineage: Eukaryota > Metazoa > Mollusca > Gastropoda > Stylommatophora > Geomitridae > Candidula > Candidula unifasciata. Next base: position 683,743 of record CAJHNH020008454.1, on the reverse strand, counting down.
CAGTTTTCAGGTTAAAATAACGGGTATTCTAATTGGGTGGCCTTTCTGGCATTACTAAATGCAGCGTCAATAAAGGAGCGACATTACAATACTCCCCCAATTCAGCTTTCAGAAATTCGATAGAGGCCGAACGGGGCTGTTGTAAACAAAGGTTCAAAGCCACACTCGTGTACGCAGTCCTACAGCGTCTCCCACATGCTCGTCCCAGGCATCCAATCAAACCGTCATCTTCCCGTTGCCACGGCAACAGTATACAAGCGCTGGTGAGCGCATATAACAGGGTTTAAGGTTCACGCGTCGACCTAAATCAGACCGGTGGCTTATTCGGCAGTTCAATTATAAAACGCAGTCTAACGGGAAACCTGTTGCTACCGACACGGCGGTCGTTTAGGAATGTTAACTTTCATAGCGCATACGTTTAGGAATGTTAACTTTTGTACCGAATATTAGCTTACCAGCACACTCGTCTAGGAATAACCAAAATATAACTGGTGTGTGTTATCGTTACGTTGCCTGTGGGTTTGAAACACGCATAGAGAGAACATTATAGACAGATAAAATGCATAAACATCTCTGCTTGCATGTTATCAGATGCAGCGCCGCCAAGGAAAATATAAGAAAACTGCAACGGCCATACTGTCATTGGATGCGTAACGGTTAACGACACAGCAAATACAAAGGTGCGACAATGCAGCAGGTTTCACGCATAATACGTCGTCGAAACGAGACTGGGGGTGAAAACCTGTCGTCCTTGCGGGTGCTATATGTGCTTGTAGTCCATGACATGTGGCGCTGTTAATTATGACCAAATCTTTATTATCTCCTGTGCTGCCAACCACTTCTGATATCGATAATGCTACACACCATGACGATCAATTGCCTAACATCATATCTCTCTCTCTCTCTCTCTCTCTCTCTCTCTCTCTCTCTCTCTCTCTCTCTCTCTCTCTCTCTCTTCCCCCCTGCTTCCCCCCCCCCTTCCCTTTTCCCAAAGATTCCGGTTGTCACGATGTACTTCAGTTTTCCTATTCTCACTTGCGTGCCCTGTGAATGAGAGTAATTAATTAGCATTGACGGACGCTAATTATGTAAGTATTTAGCCGTAATTTATTTGTGTCTTCGTCTGTTATTTTAATGCTCTGTACATCTCGACTAACACCCTTATTCCTTAGATGTGTCAAAAGAGTATACAGCAGCGGCGGTGTTGTTGCTAAGGTGCTCGCTTGCCAGCCGACTGCTCCAAACTTCAACAAGGCACAGTACTTTAGCAACAGCATGACGTTTACATTCTTCTTCAGCATTCATATCCTTTGGGGCGCAATGCAGATATCACCCACCATCATTGGCATCGTCTGTCTAAATTCGAGGCTTAGACGTCTCATGAGACAAGTTTTACAGGAGAAGGGAGGGGGGGGGGCGCTCCACGCTTTAACCAGGGCGTTTCTGTGTGCTACCGTTAGATCAGTTCTGATTTGGAGCAGGGATGCCAAAGATGGGTTTTTACACCAAGATCCGGGTTTTTTATTTGACGCCTTGGGTTCAATTGTTTTTTGTTTTTTTTAATGTTCTTATTTAAAAAAAAGTGGGTTTTTTATTTGGTCTTTTGTTCTTTCCCTATGTTTTGCTTGGGTTCTTGTTCAGCTTAGCTGGGTTTTTCCACACACAAAATCCCATTGGCAGCCCTGATTTGGAGGCCCTAGTGCAGGGCTTTTCGACTGGCGGCCGCGGGCCAGATGTAACCTAGCAAGTGGCCCGCGGATTATCGCCACTTGTATTAATGCTCTTTTAATGTTTTGGCTCAGGTCCCTGGCCCGTGACGATCTCCATTTTCTAAATTCTGGTCCCTGAGTCAACTTAGTTAAATAGCCCTGCCCTGGAGGTAGCTAGCTACACTACCGCCGGCAGACCTCTCTTGGTTACTGAGAAGCGCTAGCTCCTACACCACGGAAAGGTGTTAACGATCTTCGGGGTAGCGAGTTTACATAACCTCACCAAACAGGACCAGGCCGTTTTCTGCAAGATTTAGCGTCCAGGTGGTGCTGGCCGCATTTCTCGTGCCGTCAGTTAAAAAAAAAAATAAACATAACGGCGAGGAAACAAGACTTACTGCTATCCATACCAGAAGCGAGAAAGCTTGTCAAGGGTCATCATCATCGTCCCTTAACACTGCGTGTCGCTGGGTCACCAGTTGCCGTTGACTGACTGATCAGCTTCCTCCAAATTTCACTAGTCAGGTGCGATGGGCTTCATGGTTGCATGTCTGAGGTCTGTCCAGTCAAGTTCTGTATCCAGGTGTTTCTTGGTTTGCCTTCCCTTCTCCTTTCCTTTACCCGGCCCTGTAGTATGGTTTCTGCGAGGCCGTTAGATCTCATTACATGTCTGTACGTTTTCCGTCGTGTCACTATAGTTACAAGAGGTTGATAGTTGCCAGTGTGCTGAAGGGTGGGCATCTTTTTTCCTCAACCAAAGGCCATCTGAATATTTATACCATTCGCAGGTCATATACAAATGTCAACTTAAATATCGGCCTACAATTTTTGGTCGAATACAGCTGCCTTGGCGGGACCCGTCCAAATTATTTCGCTGGTCTGACGTACCATTTATGTAAAACAAGTAAAGGTCCCTTTCCACGACTTCAGGCTATAGGGCCTATAGGTCTAGACCTAAATTTTTATAGACCAATCGGCACAAGATGGGTGATGTGGTCAGCATCGCGCCGGCCGCCTTTAATTTCCGGGACTGCACCCGGTATCCACTCTAGGCTGGGTCGACCTGGGAGTCAAGGTCATTTTTGAAAAAAGTCCGGCTCCGCCAAGGGAGCCAACCCACGACCTCCCGATCCGCAAGCGAGCGCTACGCCAAGGTGTCTCCATATCTATGACCTCAAGATCACGGTGCAAACAACAATCAAGATAACCCGTTTGGTAGATCTAGTCCCACGACCGTTCTGTGGTTAGGGGCAATGGCCACCTCACACTAGACTTTTTAGAATAAGAGTACTGGGGGTGGGAATACTAAACCAACACATCATTTAGACCGATGGGTGGCAACCCTTATTTCGGTCGAACTACCCTTTCACAGGGATCGCCAAAAACAAATATTCACTGACGTTATGGAAGTAGCGACGAAAATAACTGTCTGGTTGGGGGTCGCCACAACCTAGGGAATTGTATTAAAGGGTCGCTGCTTTAGGAAGGTTGAAAACCACTAAATTCGACTAATTTAAACAAACTTGATTTTAAGATATATATACACAAGAGGACAGCGAAATCCTTTAAAAGTCCAGTGCTAAGTTCATAAACCTAAATATGTTTTCAAAACTCTCCCTCGTCTATGAATTCAGCCTGAAAGATCCGCAACGAGCAGCCCCAAAAAGACAATTTTCGGATGTTAATCCAACAAGAGCAAATCCCAGATATCTCGTTCAACGATAAAACAGTTTTATTAGGGCACCTAATGGGTAGAGTAAGTTGTCTGCGCGATCACGGTCCAGTATTTATAGCCTTTATGTTGCAATTTTAATTAATCCTGAAACCATTGCTATTGTCTGACTTTCTTTCTCCACGCAAATCCCAGCCAAATTATAACGTCTGCAAGCATGACGCCACCGCTCCTGCGTAAATGACAAAATATATTCCCCCTTCCCTCAACCTAGCAATTATTGACTGATGGCCATGCATTACCCATTAAGTTCTGGAAAATGCATACCCTGTGTTCCTGTTCAATACAGCAATTATGATTTTCAAATCTATTTCCAGCAGAAGAATCGTATACGTTGTGTACGCCGGTTATGAAGAACAGTTGCCCCGGGTAGTCATAATTGCACTGTGGAAAATAGTTCAGGCACAACCAGGCGCGGATGTTAAAACGAGGCAGGCTGTCACAGTGCATGTTTAGTTGACAGCGCCGAGAACATGAGACAGCGCGTACACAAGGAGACATGAATTATTACCATTAGTTAACACCGCTGTCACGTCTTTCACGGCTTAAGTTCATGGTATGTGAAAAACCGGTCATGGTATGTGTCACAGACAGGAAGCTATGACAATATGAGGACAAGTAATCTGGTAAACGGTAATAACAACAATAGGTGTTGTTCAACCATCGCATATAATGAGGACCACTCTTTCTTTCCGCTCGCTGGCGGAGCCGGACTTTTTTCAAAAATGGCCTTAGCTCCCAGGTCGACCCAGCCTTAAGTGAGTACCGGGTGCAGTCCCAGAAAGTAGAGGCGGCTGGCGTGATGCTGACCACATCACCCATCTTGTGCCGAATGGTCTATAAAAATATAGGTCTAGCCCTATATGCCTAAGGGCGCGGAAAAGGGTCCTTTACTTTTTCTTTCATCTGTCATGAAACTATAGTTGATTATCTGCGAGTCCAGATGCGGCATACAAGCCAGCCTGGAAGGATCTATGACAGGGCTATTCAAGTGGCAGTCCGCTGGCCAGTTCTGACCCGCGGATTATATTAAAAATCTTACTGTGCTGCGGCTTGGGACTTTGGTCAAAACTGTCGTCCCTGAGTAAACTCAGCTGAATAGCCCTCATCTGTGACAATGCGGACAGGGAACAGCGTCTGTGGGTAAAAGGGCCTGTTATGCGGGTCTTTCTAGCCAGTCTTCGTTGTCCAGCTGCCCTTTTTCTAGATGCCTGGCTAGTCGATGTGCCTCTTCAGACATTCGCCATTTAGTCGGGTCTTGTGCAGCAGCCTCCCAAATGTCCACACAACAGGTAACTGATTGCTGGAGGTGATAGTAGTCTTTCGGAAGTAGTTGAAGATAATACATCTGTTTACATGACTTCGCAAGCCCATCCCAGCATGTGTCGGCTGTTTGTAGTTTTACGAGAAAACTGTACTTTCAGTACAGCGTCCTACTGTTTACTAACGAGTCGACGCCCAAATCAGTCGACATCACCGGAAAGCACTGTGCCGAAAAAATCTAGCCCGGATTATTGAAATTATGAAACTGCGCCCCTTATATCCCGCAAGCTTGTGAAAACGTCGGTCAGTGTATAAGCAAGCTTGTCTGTCAATCAAGAACTGTACGGGAGGGGGGGGAGGGGGGGGAGAAATGTGTGATGATGACTATTACATCTTGCTCCAGAATTTAAGTTCTGCGTGCACATTTTTTTAAAATCAGACTGCTGGTTCCTTGCCCCTCGCGCAGATGCACGTTAGCGAGCGGGGGGGGGGGGGGGGGCTATTCTTCGTTTCTACAGACTGTAGCCCCGGAACCTCACACTGGATTGGGAGGGGGAGGGGGGGTTGATATAACATATTCTTATCCAGGGCATCGCAAACCGAACCCAGCATTTTGTTGGCTGCTTGTTTTACTAGACAATTTCATGTTCAGTAGTTTGCCACTGCCTATTAGACGGTCGAACCTCACACAATTGTCGAAATCAGAGCAGTTAAATTAAACCAGAATGCTGGAATTATGAATATGTTTTCACAATTCCTAGGCCACAATTACCGACGACAGTCAGTAACCGTTCATGCCTCTCCGAAACCTGCGATCTTTTCCAGTGGTTAGGTGTTCCAATTCCTTCTTATAAGATGACCACAAAATGATATATGTCTTGTTCCTTCCATGTTTGTGATAAGTTGTCTTCGAGTCCTCGCATTTTTTCAACAACAAAACATCTATATTACAAACTCTGTCTGTCCAGAGAGTTTTAAGTCTTCGTCTCTAAAACAGTTTGACAGATCTGGAAAAGGTGGGGGGGTTATCCAACTCCTACCTTACAAGAGGTATCCATTACCATTCTAAGCAAAGTTGTGAATATTTAAATACTCTTAGATCATGCTGCACCAGGTCTGCTAAAAAGGAAATATAAAAATTAGTGGAGTGTCTAAGTGCAAACCGGTGTCTTTGTTAGCACCGCCATATTAATATTTTCCTGAATTCATCTGCATCGAATCATGACGCACCAGCAAGGCGTCCACTGTAACGGGGGGCACGAAGGAGAAAAGTGCACATCTGTGTCGCCGAGGTCACAGTAGTATTTGCTAATTCTGTGGACAGACTGAACGCGCGCTCCGCGGAGAAGTCAGGGCACACGACCAGGCACACTGGTCATCCACTGCACCTGGATTGAAGACTGGACTAGTCTAGCCGAGTGGCATCGACGAACTGTGCAACACTTTCTCAGTCACTTCACCCAAGCACCCGCTAGCCATCCTGTCACTGCCTCCAACAAACAATTAACTGAGATGGTAGCAATTTGAGTTTTTAGGGCCTCTCCTTCCCTAACCCCATCATCAATTCGAGTTTTTAGGGCCTCCCCTTCCCTAACCCCTCATCAATTTGAGTTTTTAGGGCCTCCCCTTCCCTAACCCCTCATCAATTTGAGTTTTTAGGGCTTCCCCTTCCCTAACCCCTCATCAATTTGAGTTTTTAGGGCCTCCCCTTCCCTAACTCCCCCCTTTTTTAATTTATTTTTTTTAACCACTGTATGGTTTTCAGAGGGGGGAAGGGGGGGGGGGTGTAAAATCTCAAACGCGTGGATACGAGAAATCTGGGTCTGCCCAAACTGCCTATTTTAGGTGGACAAATCACAACCTGTACACACACCTAAAATTAAAAGTTATTTCCAGAGAAAAGAAGTGAAATTGTTCCATCCACAACATGCCCCATAGTCTGTTTACTGCATGTAACATATGTTGGCAATCAAGTAATGATGGGTCTTATAAAATCTGGATTGTCTCCTTCTGATTCGGGTCATCCGGCCACGTTTGCGAGTAAAAAAAAAATTTTTTCAAAACATAACGTTTTTTTATTTTACATCTTTTGTTGTTGCTCTCACTGCTCGTCTCTAAAACCACATCCCCGCAACTGATTGAAAATATTAACTTCCACGGAAAACACACATTTCAAAATTCACTATACGCAGTGAATCCATTTGCCCCTTACAGCTAACAACTTCGGCGGGTACCACACAGAAGGCGTCCACCTCCTCTCCCTATTCTCGCCAACCTCTAATGTCTTGACCCGGAGGTGGAGAGTGCAGGGCGGGAGAAATAAAACAGCAACCAGTTCAAAACGAGAAAGTCGAAAGGAGAGGGGAGCAACGTTTCCAATGTAACAAGGAGACAAATAGGCGACCCTCACGGCTAGGGGAGACGACCGCTTAGAAACGTCGCCTTTCTTCCCGTGTAACCTCTGCGAATGAGTCTCACTCAAACAACCAAGATACAGCAAATCACTTTGGTATAGTTAGTTTAATAGAACAGTTAGCAACAGCAACCTAAACAACAACAAAAATAATCACAGACTGACTGCAAATCTTGTATTGCCTTGAATTTAATGATCTAGGATGAGTCAAAAATATAACTATGCCATTCATTTTGCATGTATCAGAAAGCAATGAGTAGCTTACTTAAGAGTTAACCAATTATGCTGTGATGTGAACGCCAAGCACTAAGGCAATTAGATGACTAGGTACTGTTGTATAAAGAACTGACCTTCCAATTGTTTAATTTTTGTAGTGACAATACTGTCATGTTATTAGACGTGCAATTCAACACTCTGCCATAATTCTGACTCATGCGGCCAATTCGTCCGCCCCACCCAAATCTGCGCGCACTTTCCCAAACGTCGACGCTCCCGGAAGCGACAATTCGCTCTGCTTAGGATTCAATAACTAGCTGTAGCCCGGGCGCCTGCCACATGTGCACTCTATTCGGCGAGCTTCGAGATGTCTGTTTGAACCCAAGACACTCTCTTCACGCCAAAATTTGATTGGCGTTTCGTTTTGTGACATTATTGTCGCCGTGAAGCTATGAGGGTTGTTTTCAATGTTGCCACTTTGGATCTTTTATATCCAAATTTAGATCTTTTTCATTGCATTTAGATACTGTTTTTGACGTTTAGATCGTAAATATTTTTCTAGATTCTTTTCATATAAAGTTAGATATTTTATATATTTTTTTTTCTTTCATTGTCAATTTGATAATTACTGTGTAAAATATTTACTACAGTATTTTTGTTTTGGTCTGGCACGTACATTGTGACAAGTGCCATTACTTGAACTTTGAACTCTCACTGGGGTCAACGCACAAATATCTAGCAGCCCCGGTACTGATTAAAAAAAAAAAACGCGCGTAAATCAAATAACTTTGTGTGGCTTTCACTTTGTAAAAACCTTTCAACATGCCAAAAGTAAAATATGAGCAAAAAATTTGGAAAGAGTGGTTGCATGATGACAAAATTAAAAACTGGGGATATGACCAAAGATTGTTGTAAGTACTGCAAGTGTGAAATTGAAGCGAAAATACAAAACTCAAAGAGTCATGCAGAGACTAAAAAAGCATAAAACTGCAGTTTCATTTAAAGATATTACACCGCTGACATCTGTTTTCAGAACTATACTGATAAATGAATCATCAAAAGTTGAAGTATCAGTCGCAATGTTTTTAATTTGTCACTGAGCAATTTCAAACTGTGACCATTTGATCGATTTGTAAAAAATCTTGGACTAGTTCAATTTGAAAAGTGTGATGTAGAAAGTATAGTTTAGGAACTGAAGGACCTTTTAATCAGCAAACAGTTAGACTTGAAGAATTTGACTGTAATTGGTACTGATAATGCCTCAGTGGTTGGTATAAACAATAGCGTTTATGCCAAGTTGAAGGAAACTAACCCATCGTTAATACTTATAAAATGTATGCATCATTCATTGCAGCTAGCATTATCACATGCTTCATCTAAATATTTACCAAAGAATTTGGAATACCTTATTGCTGAAACACTTTACTAGTTTTCCAAATCATTTGTCAGACAACAGCAATACAATACATTATATACAGCCTTGAATGATGGTTCCACACCACCGAAAATTCTGTCAGATTGCAAAACTAGATGGTTATCAATTTAACCAGCTGTTGAAAGAATTATGAAGCAATGGCTGAAGTTGAAGACACACTTTGAAATAACAAGACAAAGTGAAAAGTGCTACACAGCTGAAATACTATATGGAATGTACAGTGATGAAAAAAAATGTGTCATTCATTCTCTTTTTATAACCTATTCTAATGGAAGTGCAAAAAGTTAATAAACTGTTCGAATCTAAACTTGTTGATAAAGTTAAATTACTTGATGATCTCACCTTGCTATTTCACTTGGTAAAAGACTGGTGTTGCTAACTTCTAAAGCTGATTTGCTCACTTGCACTATAGAGAGCTATTTGGCTGCTAAGCCACACCTTGGATATTAAATCGAATCAAAAATTGATGATTTAAAAACAAAAGGACTGTTAACAGAGAATGAAGAGAACAACTTAAGAAAACGCTGTCAAGATTTCCTTATCTCATTATTGAAGCAACTGAAGCAGAGACTTCCTGAAAATCTAGATGTTTTGAAATATTTCACTTTTTTCTGTGAGCAACATACTTCCGCCAATAAAGGACACACCTAAATATTGTAAAGTTATGAAATTTTTAGGGGCTACTGATAATAGTGTCACGGAAGCAGAATATCAGTTAACCAAAAAAAAGTTAGCTGAATGGACAAACAAAACAGAAACTAAAGCGTTTTGGATTGAAGTAAGGCAATTTAAAGATGCCTCATCAAACAGTCCATTTTGTAAGCTCTTTAAAGTGCCATGTCTGCGATGATACTACCCCACTCAAATGCTGACGTAGAAAGAGTTTTCAGTGCTAGGAATTATATCAAATCTAAACTAAAAAACCGGATGAAATTTGACCTCTTAAATGCTATCGTACCATTAAAATTCGGCTTGATGAGACTAGAGAAATAAGCCTACTGTTCCACTTATAAAGAAATTTGAACAGCTAAAGCATACCAGGGTCATTTTGGATCTGAAGCTTCAACTTCATTATCCAAGCTAAGTTTATCATGTGGATCTTGTGAGGCAGATATCAGTGAAGGTGAGGACATGATTATGTAGGGTAAGTCATAAAAAAAGATATGTAATTTTTGACTTTTTCAATTTGGATGTTTTTTTAGATCTTTTCCACGCAGATTTAGATCTGTTTAGATATTTTTTGACCAAAAAAAAGTGGCAACACTGGTTGTTTTCCCACCTCTTCTGCGTACGCCATTCAAGGGGTGGCTGGTATAATGTTTTACGGCTTAGTGCGATATCTGCACATTTGTACCTAAAACATAAGCTGTCAGCCTCTAATACAGTTCCTCATGTTGTGGTGACCCCCAATCATAAAATTACGTTCGTTACTACATCAGTGAATATGTGTTTCTCGATGGTCTAAGGCGACCCTTGAGAAAGACCCGTTCGAATCCCAAAATAAACGCGACCCACAGGCTGAGAACCCCTGTTCTAATCAGTCGCATTTTATGACATGGTTGTTATAAGTCAGCGAGAGTAGAGTCCATAAACGTGTTCTGAAGCTCAGATAACCGAAACAAAGTATATTCTTCTATCTCCGACAGTAGCGCTAACAATCACCCACAAGCCTTTCAAAGTACTAGGTTAGTTAATGGTTGGCATCTTTCCGTCTTTGCTAGGGCTGCCAATGGGATAGCTATCAAAACCCAAGCTATGCTAACCTAAAAACCCAGTAATGCATAAACAAAAACACAAGAATGATTTTAAAAAGGTTTTTTTAAATTGTTATTGAACGAAACATTCATCCACTTTTATATAAGGAAATATTTTTTAAAACCCAGATTCCAAAATCTAAACCCAGTGCATCATTAAAAAAACCAAGATCTTTAGGGGGGGGGGGGGGGGGTGCAGTATTGGGAGCCCTGGTCTTTGCAGGCGAACAGTGCCATACTGTGCTATGGGAAAGTGTGGGATCCTTCAGCTAAATATCCTGCCCGAGTGCAGTATGCCATTAAAGGGTCTTTTTCTAACACGTTTAGTATACTATCTATAATAATGTTAATTTTCCGATGTTGTTAGCTAAAAATTTGGAAACTACTGAACCGATTGCTTTCAAATTTGCACACAACGTTGCCTTTGACTCCAAGTGTGATTTGTTGCCACAAAATCCCACTAACCACGAACAACGTAGCTCCAGCAACGGTCAAATTATTATTTGTTTCATTGCCGGTCCGGATTTGATCGGCTATTTTTGGCTGGCGAGCTCTTATTGAACTTTGCATTGTTTTATAATCTTATTTCCACTATCTGCTCAAGTGTTTGGTAGCGTAGTTTGTAACTGTTCTGCTTGTCATGCAGGTGACCCGCGTTCGATTCCCCGCTTGCTGATATAATATTTTATTTTTTAGCCCCTAACTGGGCGGCTGGCATGTTGTGTTGTGGTTTATGGCTAGGCTGCGATATCTACACCTTTTTCGGTTTTGGGGTTTACAGCTAGACTACGACAGCGGCGACGTGATGCTCAATGGTCATGTCACAGGTATTCTTCGTTCGCCCTCGAGAAAGCCGTTGGCACGTTGTGTTGTGGTTTACAGCTAGGCTGGGATATCTGACCTAAACTCGTCAGTCTTCGGTAGTATAGTATTAAGTATTCCATCCTTCACACGGTGTTCAATTCCCCGCTGGGTGATAATTGTTCCTTTTCCTTTAAAAGGGTGGTTGCCACGTTGTGTTGTGGTTTACAGCTAGGCTGCGATATCTGCGCCTTTCGCCTAAAGACATCCGATTTCAGTAAAGTCCCATTTATCCTCCCCGCGACGCCTCACTCGATCATAAACTATTCGGCGATGACAGAAACTGTTAACCGATGCCGAGGTCAGTTCAAAATCGCTCCTTCGGAGAGGAAGAGATGACGGGTGCGGGGTATTTTTCTCCGCTATTCGTGAGTATAGTGTACTTTTTTTCACTGTGGGTTCCATCACTGGTTACGTGATGACGTTTTTTTTCTCTATGTTAGGTGGCAACATTAAACTAAATAGTCCGTGGCGACAGCATGCGGCGCTAACTCCTCTTTTCTACACCAACCTACACAGACTGTAGTGAGTTTTTGTTGTTGTTCTGATGGTGGTAGTGGTTGTAGTAGTACTTATACTGGATGAGTGATATGGTAGCTGTTAAACTGGCCACATTAACATCTCAATACATGTTAATGCTACCTATTCAAGTCTGGGTGGACACGGATGCTAAGATCACATGGTGGCTTTCCCATACTTCGGAGAGGATGATATAATTAGGGGAGGGGAGGGGGGATGCCAGACACAGTTAGCTGAGAGAGCTTAAAATATTATTTTACATTTCTCATTTCTTAACTATTTCTATTTTAATAATTTCGCCAGGTGATGATTTTTCAATCCTTCAGAGAGGGAGGTATGATTGGTGGGCGGAGGGGGGAGGGAGGGTTATGCCAAACACAGTTAGCTGTGAGAGCTCAAAATATTAAAGTTCTCATTTCTTAACTACTTCTATTTTTAATAGTTTCGCCAGGTGATGTTTTTTCTTTCCTTCGGAGAGGAAGATATGATTGGTGGAGGGATGGGGTTATGCCAGACACCGTTAGCTGAGAAAGCTTAAAATATTATTTTAAAGATCTCATGTCTTAACTATCTCTATTTTAATAATTTCGCCAGCTGATGATTTTTCAATCCTTCGGATTGAGGGAGATATGATTGGTGGGGGGGGGGTATGCCAGACACAGTTAGCTGAGAGAGCTTGATATATTATTTTAAAGTTCTAATTTCTTAACTATTTCTATTTTAATAATTTCGCCATGGATGATTTTTCAATCCTTCGGAGAGGGAGATATGGTTTCACCAGATGATAATTTTTCAATCCTTCAGAGAGGAAGATATGATTGGGGGAGCGGGGAGAAAGGGGGGGGGGGGGTTAATGCCAGGCACATTTAGTTCAGAGAGCTTGAAATATTATTTTTAAGTTCTCATTTCCTAACTATTTATATTTTAGTAATTTAGCTTGGTGATGATTTTTCAATCCTACGGAGAGGGAGATATGACTGCGTCGAGGGGGGGGGGGGGATATAATAGACACTGTTAGCTGAGAACTATTTTCTTTCCTCTCCATTTCACCAATATGGGCCACAGCAGCGCGTGGCCGGGTACAGCTAGTATCTGATAAATGATGCTCGCTATGCTAGTTAGAAGCAAATGTTACTAGACTAGTCGGTACTCTGCAGGTGTTGTGATCAAAATCACGTCGGTATTCCTTCCGTCCCTAGACACTGCCTGGCACATATTTTAGACTGGATCGACCTGAGAACCAAGGTCACTTTCTACCCACACCCGCGGGTCTGCGAATTCAAGACCTTCGGGCCGAAAGGCAAGCATCTAACACCTATGATAGCGCCGCTCCCAGTAGCGAGAGGGGGGAGATGCAAAGAAAAGTACCTAGTACAATGTATTCCTAATTCACCATGGACTATGTTCAAAACTGCAAAATGCGCAGCTTTTCCAGGTTGCACAACACTTCACACCCGAACAAATAAATGTGCCCAGCATCTCAACTCGACAGTGTTTTAGGTTGGTGTGTAATCCCAGCACAACAGTCTTACGTAGGTTTGTACACGTTTTTTCGTCCTGTGTGTTTTCCCCCAGGTGTAGACATTTATTTCTGCAAATCTTTAACACTAATTGTTCCAAACTGCAAAGCTTAGTGATCATTTAGCCCAGTTGGAGATGGTGATTTTTGTTTAATCCCAAAAGAACAACAGTGCAACATGGCAGGCTATCTATTCGATCTCTATTGTGTATGGAAGCAGATCTCTTTGGTAAGATTATTAGTTTTGACGATCTGTTGAAAGGTTTTGCAATAACAAAAAAAAAAACAAAAAACAAAAAACAAAAACAAAAAAGATTGGGACAGTTTTAAAGTGAAACGGAACTATACAGTATTAACATCATTTGTTCCTGGACGGGCTGTTCATAAAAATACTTTATGATTTTTTATTGCTTATATGCGTGGAGCTGTAGCTGAGAAATCAGGCTAACGGTTGTCAAAGCCGGTGAATACTAATGTGTGAATTATACGGCGAATATTTGGGGTAAAACTGTTCTCAATGCAATATGTCAGTGGTACGAGAGGTACACCATGGAAGAGACTATGGCATCCTCGTTTAATGTTTCATAAACAACAACGGATGCTCAGCAGCCAATCTTAATTGTGGAGGCAACAAACATATTCTTTGTACACTGAATCAGACAAAATACTTAAAACATGCTGGGCCTAAAACTGTCATAAAATCAGCCCTTGTGGCATCCGAATTCTCGGATGATAAAGATTAAGGTCCACATGATCTACTTCACTGCAGCGGGTATTACCCCATATGGCTCGATCGTCTCCTCTTCCCTCCCCCGCAGAATGACCAGCCGCCTGTCGTGCGCTGTCGCACAAAGCACGAACATTGCAGCTTGGCGACTATCCCCCCTCCCCCGGTTTACGCAAAAATTGCACGCATAAACCGAAAGACGAGTCCGTGAAACCAACATACGACCTTTGGGGCGCAAGGTAAATGGGTTGACCACTTCGCCATGGATACCCAAATCCTGGGTGACAGTACATAGCACGGGACAGCGGCAAAGGAAGAACAAGAACGGATAGTGTTCATAATCAATAGTTAACTGAACAAAAAGCGACAGCAGGAAGAAACAAGCTGGTGGTGTATCTGGTACGGAGTCGTGGCAACATGTACACATTTCCACAACGTTATGGCGGTTTCTATAGCATACCCCCAACAACGGTCGATCCGTACTCCCCTCTTCTTTATAGTAGCATTATGGATTGGCAAGAAAAGAGGGAAGAGGTGAGAATGGGAAATAAAAGATCATAACAGGACGTGACTGTTTAACAAATCGTACAAGACTTGACAGTTAATTTTTGACAGCAGAAAAACAACGAAGAAATGTCAAACTTTCCTACAGGAAATTGATGCATATAATAAGATGGGACGACTTCAAGAAAAGTGAGGAATTTTTTTTAAATTTCTAGCCAACCGCAGGTACCAACAGTAATGACAAACGTAAATACAAAACAGATGGCCTACGGCAGGGCCATTCAACTAGGTTTACTTAGGGGCCAACATTTTAAAAATTGGGAATAGTCGCCGGACAGACACCTAAGCCCCAGCATTAAAAGATCATCAGTCCAACACAACTGGCAGGTGATTCGCTGGTCACCTGCTAGGCCTCTGCGGGCCGCCAGGTGAATAGCACTGGCCTATAGTATGTTTAACTAGGTTTGAGCAACGGATCGACATCATGGCACACGGGTAGTAACCCATGAGTGCTCCGTTCTTCTTCTAACTCAAGTCTGAGTCCGAAGAAGCTCATCACAGTGCACAGGCTCTGTAGCACCAGCGAGGATCCGGAAATACTTTGGGTCGATTTTGTTTAACTCCAAATTTTTCCCGGAAAGCACCTTTATGCTACTCTTTTCGATTTCCAACTACCAGTGGATTTTTTACGTGCGCAACAATGCACACGGGCGTCCGATCTCACTAAACAGAGACCAGGGGGAATTACTAGAAGTCCAAATCCATGTGGGGAAAAATCCCACCCTTACCGGGGATTGAACCCGGAACCTCTAGTACTCAAGGGGGACACCTTGCCTCGAGACCACGCAGACCCCTCATTGGCCTATAGTGAGCCCCAAACAGGTACTGAAATATGACACAAATTACTAAGAGAAAAAAAAAGAAGAAGCAGTAAAGCATAAAACAATAGTTGACGATGAGAGCCATGATATCCAAAGGGTTAGACAGAATAGAGCGGAAACAGGGAACAGACTGCGAACAATATATGATGTAGAAGGGCACAATAACATGGTTTATATGCATACATACAAATATATATATATATACACATTCACACTTATAATAAACACCGACTAGATGTTTACTGCAAACTGCTTGCTTACGGAGTAGCAAAACTATAAGGAAAATAAAATAAACTATTTAAAACAAACACTGGTCCCGGACCTCAAACAAGCAACAGAAAAAGACGCGGTGGTGGGAAGGAATATCGCGAACGTCATCACCATGTATAGAATTGACCCTACCTAAACATTGGAAATGCAACCGGATGTTTAACGATGTACCACACTGTCTGTCGGGCGCCAACAAATCCTCAACGATATTTCAATAAAATTAACAGAACAGTCTAAAACAAATATTTTGTTGTGAAGCAATTTAAGCACACACACAAACGTGTTCTTACCATTAGTAGTAGCATCTCTACAGCCGCTAACAGAATAACGTTAAAAAATGAAGACAGTGTAAAACGGCCAGAAAGAACAAACTGCTTAGTTTGCGACACGACAATGCGTGACATGTCTCCATAGTAACGGGTATACGAAGCATCCATTCAACGGCTCCCGGACGTGCGGGTGAGTAGGAACAGATCGCTGCGGTCAAGGAAGCAGAGGTCGATTGTAAATGGTATTGACCGGTTCCCTTCAGAGTGTGTATTGTTATATGAAAATGGCAAATGGAGGGTTTCTGTGCATGAGCGGCCTCTTAAGAATTGTAACACAGTTCAAATACAGGAAACCTATTATCTAAGCGATGCTGTTCATGCGATCAGTAAAACGGCTTCTTTGTGTGCCGAAAAGTATTGATAGAACGCCGCGGTGTATGCGTCTTTACTGGAATAACATAAGCGGAACGAACTGAAAACATTAACAAGTACTGTACTGCGTGTGACGAAATCGGAGATTACACGCAAAATCCAAAGTGGTACATCAAACACCGGCTCATGCAAACAACATACACAGGATACATAGTTAGTTGCGCATTCTTTACAGGACGTTGCAGAGCCAGAACCAACCCAAGCTGTTGTGGGTTTTTTTTAAGGCAAACTGTTAAGTACTATAGTCTGCCTTTGCTTACTGAACGCGGTACTCTTGGTACCACTGTAGAAACCAACGCAAGAAGTTATGCCACCGAATCACAAACAGCTGCGATCGAACCTGTCACCTCTGCATTATGAAGCGCGTTCGCAACGCCTAAGCCACAGGCACATAGGGCATATCATACGCCGATGACAACTCTTTTTATCATTTCTTATCCTTAGCGTTCACCGGCGAAAAGCTCTAGTAGTTCGTCCACCCATATGTCACGTAATGATGACGTTTAAACAAACAGCCTTACTGTATATACGATGTGTTTTTTTAGGACTCTGTATACTCAGCAGACTACACGCCGTGGTCACGCGTTAAACTTTCTGCGACGAGGAGCACCCATTGTACTATGTACATTTCGACAGAACACAAGTGCACTGCTGAAATTTAGCTCTTCCTGCATCGAGATTCTGGAGAGGGGGGCTAAAAACAATGCTGAAGTAAAGTAATTGTAAAGGACCTAAACTTTATTAACCGATTGACACTCTGTGGGAGACGTGGTCAACATCACGACGACCGCCTTCACTTCACAGGACTGTTACCCATTTAACCTTCTGGGGACGACTGGGTCGATCAATCAGCAAAATAGTCCCAAAAAAGACGATTAGGTCGACCCATCGGTCAGATACTACAAGCCTTGAGATTGGCTGGCAGGTTTCCATTCCAGCCAATCAGACGGTTTCTCGCAATTCGTGTACATGTGAGCTGTTCAATTACGACTTTCATAAAAGTTTGTGTCACCTGTGCCCAACCATGGTGAAAAGGACTGTCGCGTCATAGCAACAAAAACATAGAAGAAGACAGGAAAAGGAGTAGAACCGTGTGCCAGACATGTCTGGAGGGTCTACACAGACCTTGCTTTCCCAAAACACAGGCGTTATGGATTTATTCAGGCTTCACTTATCAGAAAATGTAGCCACTTTTTCGATTAAGTTGTGTTTGACCACATAATTTAAAAATACTATATGCATATTCGATATATTCATTTCAATAAAAATTCATGTCAGTGTGAGTCATAAAGACTGTGATAGTTCATTAAATTTCATACAAGAATATATACAATTTTGTACATGTTAATTAAACGCTTTATTTCATATGCGTAATTGAAGAGAGACCCCCCAACGCTTCATTTTCATGGCACCAAAACTCCAAATCAGGCACTATCTCAAAAGGGTTAGGATTGGATCTACACGGAAGCCACGGTAGTCATTTCTGCCGATATACCACGGCGGCCCCCTTCTACGCTAAAGTACAACAACAATAATAATGGCGACATTGACAGGGATGCTTGCTCTGAAAAATCTTCCGCTCGACAATTCAGAAGTACTCTATTATTAATTTTTTTACGGGGCTTCTTGTGAAACACACAACGCGGCCTCAAAAGTTCCACACATGAGTGATAAAAACAACAGCGCTTGAAATCGTGGCAAACACATGCATATTTCTTGAAGCCAGTGTGGAGATAACGAAATTACTATCTCGCTACGCTGAGCGAGTTGAGACATGAATGGAGAAGAATCCTTCGTGTAAGAGGCGTCCAGTTATGACAGTTATCTCTATACACCAGTTATCAACAATCTTAACATCAGACGAGTATTATTCATGAGTTTTCGTTAAACTGATGTCTCTCTTTACATTTTAAAATTGCATTTCCTTTTAGTCTACGTAGAATTATTAAAATTTTCTTGCCAGATATAATCTTAAACACTAAGCTACTTTAAGTCACAAACCAAGAAACTCTAGACAGTATGATAATCAAGTCACAAACCAAGGAACTCTAGACAGTATGATAACCAAGAGAAGATGGAAATGGCTTGGCCACGTTATGAGAATGAATCCTAATACAGTACCTGCCAAAACAGCTCTCGCATGGATACCAGAAGGTAAGAGAGAAAAAAAGTGGCACTCCCAACAACAAAACGTGGAGACCAGCGAGGGAAAGTGACTGAGTGCGGCATCTCTGACATGAAAAACTGCATTTGGAAAGTTCTCTCTGAAGCCTTATGAGGCACTAGGCATAAAAAGAATTGACGATGGTGATTTCTTTTTAAGGAAAATTAACACCAAGAATGGAATTCATTGGACCCCTACAAAACAGCTTGATGATCTGGACTTGGCTGATGATATTTCTCTTCTGTCCCATTTACGGAATCAAATGCAAGATAAATTAAACATACTTGATGCGAAAAGGAAAGACAAAGATAATGAGAATAAATCAGGCAAATAGTAATGTTGTTTCTCCTAATGGCACCCCACTCCGAGACGCCGAGTCGTACACCTATTTGGACAGTAATGTAGATAAAGATAGGAGGAACTGAGACATTAAGAATACAAAAGGCAAGAGAAGCTTTCGTAGCACTAGGGAATTTGTGGAGATCAAAAGAAATTATTTTTTTTTTAAATTCTAATGTCAAATCAGAACTTTTGTATGGGGCGGAAACATGGGAAACAACTTAGACAATTACTAATAAATTACAGACATTCCTTAACTAACGCCTGCGCAGAATAAAGGGAATTAAATGGTATGATAGAATAACTAATGTAGAGCTTTGGGAGAGAACTAACCAGGCCCCAGTGGAACAAGAGGTGAGGAAAAGATGCTGGCGCTGGATTGGACACACACTGAGAAAACAGGAAAACAGCATAACCACAATGTCTTTGCATTGGAACCCACAGGGGCAAAGGAATAAAGGAAGGCCAAAAAACACTCGGAGAAGAGAGCTGGAGAATGAAGTTAGATACATGGGGAGAGTTCCATGCAATGGCGAAAGATAGAACGACTTGGCGTGAGTTGGTTGAAGGCCTATGCTCCATTGGGGGGATAGAAAGGCAGAAGAAGAAGGGTGATAAATGCATATTCACCGAACGGTTTAAGTTCAGTTTTATTATGCACTAATGCTTGATCAGCATATGCGCAAAATAAATGTCTGTAGTAAACTAGGTGTTTTAGAAAATCTGACAATATAACTAGAATGTCCTTGCACTCACACCCGTGAAAGGATGGTTTGGTCCGAGCAACGTTTTAACATCATGGCACAAGGGGTAACCCACAAGTGCCCCCTTCTACATCTAACTCAAACCTGAGTCCGAAGAATCTCAGCACAGTGCACAAACTCCGTAGGACCAGCGAGGATCCGGAAATGCTTTTCTAAATTTTGCCTGGGCAACGCCGTCATGCTACTCTTTTCGATTTCAAACTGCTAAGGGATTTTTTTTTGGCGTGCGCAACAATACACAAGGGCGTCCGATCTTACTACCCAGAGACCACGTTAAAAAAAATCTCAGCCCTCATCGGGACTTGGAGCAGTCGACGCGGAGGCTATGCTTCGAGACCAAGCATTCCCCGGTGAAAGGAATAAAGGTAAACCATAGAAGAAGAAAACACAAATGAAAAACACACACACTAAGAAAAGAAACAGTCTGCCTGCAGGTTGCTACCTAAAGGTTTACCATACCATCTCGAAATTAACAAATCTCGATCCGAACGACAGACAACCCCCCCTGTAAAAAAGGTTACAAATGGGTTACCCAACCCATCGATATAAAGGCTACACAATCCAGGTGTAACCGGCAGTCTTATGTGGGTCAGGACGAAGAATTCCGGAGTGGGATGGGGGGGAAAAGGACCTGGAATGAGCTACACACAATAACACGTCTTTGCGTTTGTTATATTACATTAAATTTAAATAATTATTAAACAGACATAATGTATTGATTGCACTCGTAAAAAGAAGTCGAAAATAAAATGACACACTAGACGTCATAAAAATCAAAAGCTATAGGTACAGTGCCGGATACGTGTAATAAGAACATGACCATTTAGGGCACCCCATAAAAGGTGTCTTCAAAGTATCCTGCGTTAGTTGTTTGAGGATCTAAACTACTTGGGGGGGGGGTGTGGGGGTGTGTGTTAAGTGCAGAAGACGAAGACACAAAGAAAATATGCATGAAAATACTGGAAGACTTTCAAAAAGAACTGTGTACTAAATCAGAGATCTTGTGCAACACGGGTGGTGAAAATGTATGATGAACACCAAACAAACGAAAGAAGAAGTATAATGAACACTGAGATGAAACACAGCATTAACTTCATGCCCTCCATGGGATCAATGATTCAGCAACGATTTCTCCGCAGACTTATCCGGGAATCATTTATGCAGACAACGGTGATAGGCAACTGTGAACACGTTTATATCTCTGTGTTCCTTCTACTTCTACAATGGAGCTAAGGGACTCAAAAATCTTATGACAAGCCATTCTATTTCTGTCATCTCTCCCCCAATATTCAGAATATGCAATGTTTTTATATCGCCCCTTATTTCTTGTGTCCAGTGGGTTCCAAAATTAGAGTTGCAACAATCGGTTGACTCACAAAATGTGTCTCCGTCTGGCGACAAATACCTTTCCCCATATCTTGATTAGGTGAGATTTGTTTAGATATCCCAACTGCCGTATACCTTTAATCAATAAACAAAAAGGTCTAATTTCCACGGCATGAGGTGCAATAAGCGCACGTTGCTAAATCGGAGGAGCAACTGACCACAAGCTGGGTTCTCATGCGGGAGTCTCGAGATCAAATCCTATATAAGGTTATGTCTCAGGTGTGTTTTTTTTTTCTTATGTCGGTGGTGGTGGGAGGGGCAAAAAAAATCCTGGCCGCCAACACAGTCCGTGGCGACTGCGCCAGCCACCGGGCCTTCCCAGTGTATGGCTAGCACGTCTTACACAGCCGACTGCCTCTGGATGATATACAGAGTGTGATTTTTTTTCTTCTTCTTCTTCTTCGTGTTCACCGGCTGTAAACTCTGGCTGTTCATCCACGTTTGGACTGCAGTCCTGTTTCAGAACCTTAGTGTTGCGTGTGCATCCATTTTACAGAGCTTACTCATTTGCATGCAGACTGCTGGTTTCTTGTCTCTCAGGCAGATGCACTCCGACTTGAAAAGAAGCTCCCAATTACAAATTGCTTTTTTGGTAGGCTGTGGGTCTATTCTTGTTTTCCCTACAGTAGGACCCCGGAACCCACAAGGGTAATTTTTGTTTTTAAAGTGACTGAGTTAAACCCAGAATAAACCTATTTCCGTATTTGTATTTAAAAAATTTGTAAACTGTTACTTAAACAAAAACAAAGCAGCGGATGACTAAACGGTTAAGAAGCCTGGGGTCTCACACGGAAGACGCGCTCCGTAATGTCGGGGTCGATCCCCGCTGCGGACGATTTGTCCTGCGCTGGTTTCGACAGTGGTACCGAGAGCTGACCATTTGAATAGCAATGGCAAATTACCGAACGTAAAATTTGCCTAGAAAAACCGCAACAGCCAATAAATGATGGGGTTGGTCCTACAACGTCCTGTAAAGGGATACGCAACTAACAGTAACTGACAAAGCAAGAGACACCGGAAGACAACATTCTACTTTCATTAACCAACGAGTGGGTATCGACCAGACTTCTTCTTCTTCACTTCCTCTTTTACCGCTGTGGGTTTCTAGCTCTTCTGGCTGCCTCGACCATAGGCACACCGTGCTGTTGTAGAGTTTTTCTGATGTTATCCTTCCATATTGTTCTTGGTCTACCCCATGCTCTACGTCCTTCTCTTTCCATGTATGCTTTGTATGGTATGGGGTCACAAGGCATTCTCTCTAAGTGGGCAAACCATTTCACTTGCTGTCTTTTTATGTATTCCAGAATTGGTTCTGTGCCGACTTGTTCTCTTATGATCTCATTCCTGATCGTATCTCTTATGGTCACTCCTACAGCCCTTCTCAGACATCTCATTTCCGTGGTTACTAATTTTCTTTTATGGTTTGTTGTGAGTGACCGTGTCTGGCACTGGTAGCACAGAGTTGGAATAAATATGCTTTGAATAAGATGTCTCTTTGTGCTGATTGGGATTTACTAAACTGCAAGTCCTATATGGCCTGCGAAATAAACTAGTCTGGACTTATCAAGTAAACGCTTGACAAAATACAGGAGGCTAATTTTTTTTAAGCTTTTTAATTCTGTATAGTCTACGAATGGTGTTATAAATAAATTTCCATATCCCTGCTGTAGCAACAACAAAAAAGTCAATCATTACTTAATTATTACCTAATTATTTATGAAATCATGACTCCTACGGTCTGCAGGCCTCCCCAATTACTGTAGTGTCCTGGTGTCATAAGCTGAAACCGCACATTCTAGCACGCACGCGGCAACAGAACAAGGAGAGGAACAGCACAGATTGCACACAAAATGTAACTGAAAACGAAACAAGAGGACGCCACGACATCAAGGGCACTAAACCCCACTTGGCTGCCTGCTCGGACCAAAAATTAAATCATTACTCCCGTCAGCTCCGTCCCGAGGGCCCACTGGTATTCACTCACGACAAGCACCCAGCACAGAAAGACAAGAGTTCCAGGGAGGGAGCGAGAGAGACAGAAAGGTGAAAGGAGGCTGGCGTTATATGACGTTCAACCGCCGTTACCATGGTGACGCTAGTGCATCCATGATAACTAAGAAACGCTGGCGCCCTTCTGAAAATGTGACCGCGCCAAAATCACGGGATACGTGCACCTTACTGGAACTGGGGGTTGGGTCGGTTGCCGTGAGATCTCTGTGGTTATGGTAAGGGTGCTATTTAAATTCGATCCCCATAAAGTACTAACAAAGAATGATCGACTTCTCGAACCATGTGATGGTCTTGTTGTGTGATACATATACTGTTCGGAAAGAAAAGTTATATTATGTGCCTTTCAGTAGATTGCTATGCGTTTCCTTTTTCTGAGCAGTAATGTGCCATCGGATAACTTTTGTTTTGTAAACATTGCGGTTCCAGGGATGCCTTACAATATGCAACACAGTGGGTGTAATAAAATACTAGTAGCAGAATAAGTAAAGCTAGGGGTGGTGGGGGGGGGGGGCGCTGAGCGGTTTTGAGGTATGGCATCCACCTCGAGTGCTAGAGGTCCCGGGTTCAAACCGATGAAGGCTGAGATATTTTTACATGGACTTCTAGTAATTTCCCCCCAGGTTTCTGTGTAGAAAGACCGGACGATCGTGTTGCGCACGTAAAAAAAAAAAAAGTCTTTTGGCAGTCGGAAATTTAAAAAGTAGCCTAACAGCGTTGCCCGGGCAAAATTTTGGAGCTTAAAATCTACCCAAAAGTATTTCAGGATACTCACCAACGCAACGGAGTTCGTGCACTGTGCTGAGATTCTTAAGACTCAGACTTGAGTCAGACGTAGAACGGAGTACTTATGGATTACAACCGTGTGCCATGATGTTGATCCGTTGAATAAACAAACAATAAGCAAAGCTAAACAACGTGGAGGCACTCCAACAAACTCTAGCGGAGTGGCTGACACGATGGCCATGAGCTCAATCCTCATTTAAACAGATGTGTATTATTTCCCCTTTCTTCCACGAGGACACAAACAAATAGCGCTATAAAGTGTCATTTAGTTGAGAAACTGATATCAAAGCACTAGGGAATTCCCACAGGCGTTCCGTCCCTTTTATTCAGCAGCTAACACCAGAGTTCAAATTCTGATCTATATTTTAATATAGACCAAACGGCACTTGGTGGGTGGCGTGGTCAGCATCACGCCGGCCGTCTTTACTTTCTATGATTGTACCTGGTACTCACTCAAAGCTGGGTCGACCTGGGAGTCATTTTTTAGGGGGGAAAAAGTCCGTCTACTTCCCGAACCTACGACCCACAGGCAAGCGTCTAGCCGCGGCGGCTTACCTAATTCTAATTGTAGCATTAGCAATCTGATTTTATGTCATTCTCACCCTTTCGTCTGAGAGCGGAGTGTCGGCAAGATCTCCTGGTCACTCTCCGCTGCACCCTTCTCGCCAAAGCATAATAATCTATTTGCTCTGATGCGTGAAAGGGGTCCTTTACCAGTGAAGCAGGAGTAAACACTCATATTGTGCTGCTTTTCGTCTATCCCATCGGTGGCGACCTCTTAGGGGGTCAAACGACCCTTTCACAGGGGGTTGCCTAAGACCATTATATTCACTGAAGTTACGAAGTAGCAACAAAAATAACTTACGCCTGGGGATCACCACAACAGGAAGAACAGCACTAAAGGGTCGTGTCATTAGGAATGTTGAGAACCACTGGTATATTTTATTCTAATCTATGTTAGAAAACGCTTAGCACAAAACACAACCCTAAATTGTGACCTCCATTGTTTAAATAAAATAAAAATCGCACACTAGCTGGTAGTTTTTTCCCCCCTTTCTGGATTGCTGCCTCAACGACTGTCAGTGGCTTAACTTTTCAGATGCACACCCAACAGGACCAAATCCCAGACACCCCCCCCCCCCCCCCAACGCATAAAATAAATACATTAGAACATAATTAAATATATGATGTATTTGCAGAGTTTCAAGTGGCAACTTAAGTGCCCCTTTCTGCTCTGAAACTAGAAGTTAAACTGGAAAAGCTGTGTCAACTGGCAAGACTAGTGGACACACAGAGACAGGAAAAAAATGATGAGAGATGAAAAGATGATGAGAGAATATTCTGCCCAGTATCATGTCATGGACAGGGGGCTTAAGTATTGGTCAATGCTGCTAGAGAACAACAGCAAGAAACTGGGTAGTTGGCAAGACGTCAAGTCAAAGTGTGAAAGGTACAACCTTCAATGTCTGATAAACTAAATTTGCGATAGTAATGACAAAACAGATAATGGCATTGAAACTGAGATACTATCAACAACAAAAATAGGATGCTCAGCCATATACACAAATCAAATCTATACATTTGGTTGGGTATATTTCTTCAAACATGAAACTAAAATAGCTAAATGAAACAAAGCTGACGTGAAGGACAACAGAACTACTAAGATTCAACAATTATTAACTCTATGAGTCCCAGGGGGTTTAGCATCACAGGCCCAAGGGGTAGTCAAAAGAGATGTAAATCGGCGCATCTTGCGTTCATTGGGCTTCTAGGTAGGAATATATAAATGTATGATGCGTTCCTTGGGACTCAAAGAGTTAAAACATGTGACAAGAGGGGTCTTATTCACCACTGCAGCTTCGATGTCAAGTTTTTAGCCCAGGCAAATCTCATGCTGGAAATAACAAATGTCCAGAACTTTTGGGAAAGGAAACAAAATGAATCCACCACCATCACTGTATACATCATAAATATCTGAAGGTCTAACGCTTCACTTCTAGTTCTGCATCTGCCCTGAAAGGGGCAATTGGCACACTGTTGTGTGGTTGACAGCTAGGCTGTGTCAGCATAATATATCTGATTTCAGCAAATCCCTACTTGTTCACTTGTTACACCATGCTTGTCAGGAGACAGGGCCCATGGGGCCCTCAAAAATACACAAAATAAAACCATTCACCTCTCAATGGCAATATCATCTTTGGAACCACCTGAACACTTAGAACAACCTTTTGAACCTCTATCAAGTTTATTCCGGAAACTTATGAAGATAAATGGCTATAGTTAAAGCTAAAACATGGTTCACGACAATCAAGTGGATTTCACAACTCTGCACTTTTTAAAAAAAATCGCATTATTCTGAAAAATGTAAACAAACTGTTACAATAACTGTGTTGCTAAAATAGTTCTTAAAATTAAAACCCTCAATGGATGTGTGTGTGTGTGTGTAAGAGTTCCGCTCACAGGGAAAACTAAAATCCTAAAACATCCTACCAACTATTTTTATTTTCTCAGCTATTTGTGTTCTGGGGGAGCTGCCGTGGTCTAAAGGCTAGACGCTTAC
Organism: Candidula unifasciata; assembly: GCA_905116865.2. Lineage (NCBI taxonomy): Eukaryota > Metazoa > Mollusca > Gastropoda > Stylommatophora > Geomitridae > Candidula > Candidula unifasciata. The sequence goes on along the minus strand of CAJHNH020008454.1, from coordinate 657,233 downwards.
CTGCAGATTGGAAGGTCTTGGGTTCCGTTCCTAATGGGGCCGGACTTTTTTTCAAAAATGACCTTGGCTCCTAGGTCACCCCAGCCTTGAATGGTTATCGTGTAAAGTCCTGGAAAGTAGAGGTGGCCAGCATAATGCTGACCACATCAAGTGCCTTGGTCTATAAAATATAGGTCTAGCCCGATATACCCCATTCACATGAAAAGCATCCTTTTTTTTTCAATTTGTGATCTCTTATGTGTACAAATCTTATCAATATCCTAATATTTTTCTGCAGTATGACCACTTCAATAAGCAAACAGGAACAACAATGTTATTCACGGATAGCATCTTCATTTATCCCATCTACTGCAGAATTCATAGAACAAACAAAAAAAGCTAAAGGTTTATATTATATTACAATGTTGCATACATGCATCTTTGGTTAGTTAGAAAATTATCCTATTCATAAATTACTCAGTTTAGTTAATGCCATCTAGTATAAAACAAGCACCCAACCCTCTTCCCCCCAAAGAATGTGTATTCTAAATCAAGTGTGTCAAAGTGGTGACCTGCAGCCCTTTGCAAGCACACCTTCGGCCCGCAGAAAGGAAATATTCTGCAACAATCTGTATTAAATTTTATTTAGCTGCTGTGTGTGGCCCTCATGACAACACAAATGTGACCAGCATGGTTCTTGGGGAACCCTCTGTTGTACATGCCTCTTTTAAACAGGGACTAAGAGTAAGTTGCATATCCTTTACAGGACTTCGCAGAATCTTAAAAACATATCCGATATAAATGAACAAGTTGGATATTTAACTGGCAGCTTGCGGGCTGAATCTGGCCTGCGAATCATTGCTGTTCTGTATTAGTGATCTTTCTATGCCGAGGCTCGGGTCTTTGGCACATGGCGATCCACACATTCTTTTGGGCCCCTAAGTGAACTTAGCTGAACAGCCTTGGTATCTTCTTCTTTTATCTACTCTTGGAACGCCTTATGGCTTCAGGACAGGGAGAGATCTCTGAAACAGGCCCTTCCGTTTGCTTTGTATATAGTACTTTTCGGTGTTGATGATATTATATACGAAGCTTCCCCGTGTGGGTTCCGGGGCCCCACTGTGAGGAAAACAAAAATAGATCCACTGCCTATCCATGAGTATGTCGTAAAAGTCGACTAACTGGGAGCTTCCTTTAAAGACTGAGTACATCTGCCTAAGAGACAGGGAACCAACAGTCTGCATAAACACGAGTCAGACCTGTAAAACTGATGTGCGTACAACTCAGGTTCTGGAACAGGACTGGGGCCCAGAAGTGAACGAACAACCAAACGGAGTTTGCAGCTAGGGAATGCGAAGAAGAAGATACACGAAGCACAAACAGTAGGGCCTGTTCCCTGATATAAACTATGAAAAGGGTGTCAAGATTTTGTTAGTTCATGCCCATTAAAACAGACTCTGGTGATCATGTTTGATGACAACCCTCTAAGCCTGGACACATGGACCCTTTTGAGGTTGAATGCTAATACCCATGTACTTGTTCATTTAAAAATAGATTAACATATCTGACTTTTACTATCTGTGGACTGCCATTCACAGCAGTGAAAAGAGAGGTCAATGGCACCTGACCTTATCAGTGGATAGCTCTTCAATGCAGTGTTACAGGACAGACTAGTTGTAAATGTTTTTTCACAATCTCATGGTTTTGGAAACAAAACACTACTCTTTTGTGATTCTTAATCATTTAACATCCCCGTGTGGGTTCTGGGGCCCTATTATAGGGAAAACATGACTAATTGGGAACTTCCTTCAAAGGCGGAGAGCATTTGTCTGAGAGGCACTTAACTAATAGTCTGCTTACAAATTAGTCAGATCTGTCAAATGGATGCACACGCAGCACTCAGGTTCTGGAACAGGACTGCAGTCCAGAAGTGGATGAACAACCAGAACTTTACGACGGAGTTTACGGCAGGTGAATGCGAAGAAGAATCATCATTTAACAAAGCCTATTTTGATGCGAATTACTTTCATTGCACAAAACCAGTTAACTCATCTAACTCAAGAAACAAATCAGCCCTCCTATAATTTCCCCCCCTTTCTAAATATAACCATGAAAAATAATTTCCCCAAACATTTAACAAAACAGACCAAGTTACCAGTACTCGCTTAGGATATGGTCACTGCAGATTCAATAAACACACATAAATTAGGTATGAGCTAAAGAACTGGCAGTGTCTTGTTAAACTGTCCTCTCTTTAAGAAACAACATATGACCACACCATAAAGACCTGACAATTAAGATCTGGAGGAACCTAGCAGACCATGAGCTGATATAGCAGTTAATGGCCCACAGTAGATTAAGTGCATGACCAGAGATCCCTGAAGAGCTTGTCATAGTTTATAGGAGTGCTGACACCTGATCCACCACCCAGGAATCTTCTGTCTAGTTCGTAAACATGGACATGTCAAATGATAAATGTAAAACATTTCCCCCGCTGCTGGGCTATAAAACTGGTTCTTCTGAGCCAAACTACTACAGAAAGATTCTCATAATTAAAAAAAAATGTTTAAAAGACCCAAAAAAGCAAACAGAAATGTTGACATCCTAAAAGAACTGAGCATCAAGGAAGATTGGCTAGTAAACAGCACTTCGTCTCAGAAACTGAACTATTTTGGCCATATAAAGCACCATGGCACACTGGAAAAAAAATAACAGCACTGGGAAAGAGAAATAGGGGCCAAACAGTGTAAAGATGGGCACAGGACATAAATGACATCTTGCATAGGAAAGTGCAAAAGGTGGGAAAACGGGGTAGAGACAGTTTCTCTCAGACAGGCTGTGATGAGAGCAACATTTTACAATAGAGCTGCTACATCATGATGATGGGCTATAATTCCTACTCTAGCAAATACTCTTGTTCTTCTGTTCCATTTTTTTAGATGTATGTTGGATTCTGAACTAACGAGCCAGTGGCTCTTCTTCTTACAACATGAGAAAATATCAATCCAAATGAAAAGAGGCTGATCTGATCTTGCCAGTTTCATAAATCCACAATGACACGCAAGAAAATGAACTCTAAAGCAGGAGTCCTTAAGTCTCTTGAGAATAGCTTTATTTTTACCTTGGGTAGAAAAACACCTAAGGGATTTTGTTGACAAGTTTCACCTAGTATCCTCAAGTCATGTCCTTTGCACTCTCTGCTTATTTTTTTTTTTAGCAGTCACAAGTGTCTCCTCATTCTTATAGCCGGACAACAATGTGGCTGCTATCGGAATCGGTCAATTAAATGATCTGGTGTATTTGTGTCTGTACATGTGGTTTTGTCGATTTATGTACTATTCTGATGAAGGCTCTGGAGCCATCCGCAAGGTTACCTTTTCATTTGACGCTTAGTGATCTACTTTTTCGTTTGGGTTTATATATTTTCATGATACATCATCAGCTCTTACAATACGCATGGTATGTCGGTGACACTATTCTCTACTTCTCCTATAGATACCTGTATCACATCTAATTTCAGAAACCCTTTGGTCGCCTTTTATAACAAGTTTATTAAGTTGCAGCCTTTACCCAAAAATACTGGACCTGGAACCCACATAGGGATACTAAGGTAACCGATCCACTTTAATATAATTCTAAGTATCAGCATTCTCATGTTCTTTTAAAATGTCTTATATAAAGAAGAACAAAATGGTCCTATTCAACATTAAGACAACCAAAAGCTCAATTGTAAAAGTTCAATTACAAAGCTGATAAAGAAAAAGTGTACACAAAAACAAAGAAAGAGTTCACTGTAGACAAGGGTAAAACCCTACCTGAATCTGCCATTTTCAATAAGTGAGGCGAACTGGTTACTTGAGGGCCTCAACAGGTACAGTGAAGTGACGCTACAGTGCAGGTCTGAGTATATGATAAAGGCACATCATCTAAGGGAAAACATTTTTAAAAAACTGTACACACAACTATGCATACAATAAATCTAAGCATGGATAAAGTGTTCACACTGAACACGCTAGGTAGGTTAACCCTTTTGCCTCAAGAAAATTAATAACATAGGTCATGATCATGTTAGAATTCGGAGGGTGGGGGGAAATTTACTGAACTGAATAATTTTTCAACCGACCACTAATAAATTTCATTTAAAAATGTACATTTATTTTTTACAATTATTTTCTGAAATATACAAATATACAGGAGGTATAATCAATAATCATGAAGAGGGTGAAGCATTAAATTAAACAGATCCTCGAGGATCTAAAAAAAAAAGTGTCTTTAATAAAAGCCATTTAACTCAAAGCTAAATGCTACTGTCAGTATATTCTTATAATGACCTGAAAACTATTTGGGCAGGTGGAAAATCAGCTTAAAGCATTAACTATGCATCCCATGATCAAGTGGGGGAAAAAAAGACATTTACAGGAAAATTGACAATTTTTTCTTTCTCCGGGGAAAGGGTTTAAGTGCAAAATCTGTGTTAGTACACTCTGTTCAGGTTCACATCTTTAGACCCAACACATCCAACTTTAGAAAACTTTAATTGGCCACCTTTCACTCAATGTTTGTTAAGCTAATCAATTCTTCTGCCCCCCCCCCCCCCCCCCCCGCATGAAGTTCCGAAATTCACTCAGAATGTGGTGAAAATGAATAAGTGTTTTAACAAAAACAAAGTCACCAATAAATGGCACAACACCATCTAACTATGTTGTCAAGGACATAAAGCATTATAGAAGAACTGAAGCAACTAAATTAATTATTTCAGCGAAATACAAACATACACAACACTGAATGTTTTACTAGTGTAAATAATTTTATTAACTGTAAAGTTAGTTAAGTATCCTTTACAGGATGTTGCAGAACCAATCATTTTGCTCTACAATGATATTAAAACCTGATCAATTATTGCCCAAGACATAGACAGAACAGCATTCTAGTTAACTGCACTGAGAAAAAATTATGAGACAAAAGAAAATGCCCATAAACACATAAGAGGCATTAAAAGTATCTAAAACTATTAAATATAATACAAGTATAACTATAAAGTGTATGTTCTATTCTTCAGCTTATTCCTAGATGGTTGTAAAACAGGACAATTTGCATGTTTGTATTGAAAAGACGGCCAGTGCTGCATGCAAATCTGAAAAACAGTACAGTTCGGGTAAAAACGTGATGTATGGCCACCCTATTAATCCTATTACTTAACATTTTAGTGCATGTCTGGTGATTCTTTGCGGTTTTCTTCTCAGGATGTGTCCAATACAAAGCCATGTTCTTTTTCTTATAACATGGAAACAAAGCATAAATATTTTTCACGTAAACATTTGTTTTTGTTTTTACATGTTAACTTTATATCTTTTTACATGAAATTACAAACTAACCCAGCATTTGTTGTTGGTTTTTGTTGAAAGTGTTGTTAGTAGTAGACAAGTTTAAGTTTTACTACCAGTTGTTTGCCACCGCTTTCATAACTACTGCCCCTCACCACACCAACGTAGCGGACTCACTACTGCTATATAATAAACTAATAAAACTTGCTACTTGAACCGTGTGCATTGCATCTGCTTATATTTCTTTTTTATTTCTTTATTATCTCCTGGGTTCCATGAGGCAATGGTCTTACTGACTAAATCATTATAGTTATACTTTACTATATAAGTATATAAGTATTTGTAGTGTAGCCTTATTTACAAAAATGTTGGGATGATGGCTAATAGTTTTAATGTGTGTCATATGCATTTATGTGGACAATGGCACTGTGTTGAATCGAATGGTGCCCTAGTGTTAGCTGTAACCTACACGAGTAAGGTGACTTCGACTACTTTGCAGTTACTAAATCTAAACCTCACTACAGTGGACTTCAGGGCAGAGAGCGGAAGGAAGGCGTGATCGTCTATTTTAACTATTCTAGATTTACGAAATTCACAAACTTTCCATAACGTTTTTAAGCGAATGAGCACTAACACCACAGGATAAGTAAAATGTATCATTGCAGATGATGTCGGAGGTGAAGTCGTTAATGTTAATAAACAATTAATAGTCCTAAATGTCAGAATGTCAACAATGACACCACTGACATACAACACGACGCACCGCGATTATTCGGATCATAAGCTTGTTTACATCATAAATATACACCGCCCTTACCCGAAATTATAAGTCGAGTCCCAGTGATAAATATATCCCTGCAGTTGAAAATACTATATTACAAATTACATGTTAAATTTATAATGAAATATTTGTGTTAGAAAGTTACTTAACTAGATTAACTTACTTACAGACGTGGCTACCTTCCTACTTAAGCCTTAACTATTTTTCCCGCGAACACATCAACAACATACCTTCTTTTTTATAAAAATGAGTCAATCGGGGAAGAAAAATTAGATACGCTTTATAGAAAGGAAATCCAACTGTTCAACACGCATAGGAACATCACAATTAGTGGCGGATAAAACGGTAAAACACAACAAAGACTAGAGAGACTCACCTAATTTTTGTTAGAATATGGACTCCAGCCAAAAGATGAGGGATGCACGATGCATTGTAAACGGAAGTACAATACCACGTGATCACGCTACTGTCCGCGATAGATACACACCATTGAGTTCAATATAGGATCTCAGCCTGCTACCTATTCCTTCTTTCTAGTTTTTCTGTCTCCATAAACTCTTTGCCCGCTTCTTCTGCGACCTTATTTGATATTGCCCTGTATGTTAACAGTCATATTAGAGTTGTTCTAACAGAGTATGAGAAAGATGTCTGCTATTAACGATGCGTGGTTAGATGATGGAACAGCCGTTTTTTACTCATTTTCTTCTAGTTCAAAACGAGATTAGGCCAGTTACCAAGGCAACCAACTACGTTCTATACGGGTTGAAGACGAGGGGGATAAGCCTGAACGACGGCGATGGTCGGTGACATTCTTGAAGTTAAATTTTGGTTGCTGACACATTGGTGCTTAGTCTCCCTTAGTGCGCGTTTGTGAGCCTGTAAATACGTGTGTTTGTGTGTACGTACGTATGTGTGATCTATCTGTATGTCCCCTCCTCTTTGCCTGTCCTCTATCTATCTGCCCCTCCTACCTTTCTCTCTCCCACCAATCTCTCTGATCTCTCCCTTTTCACTACACTATTATCTGTCTCCCCTTTCAAGCCCCTTCTCTCTCTCTCTCTCTCTCTCTCTCTCTCTCTCTCTCTCTCTCTCTCTCTCTCTCTCTCTCTCTCTCTTGCTTGTTCGATCTTCCTTCCACATACCCTATGGAACACACCAACACACACAATATTACTATAACTGTCTCATTTTGGCATGGATTATACTTTGTCTCTGTAACTTGCCCACTTCGTCGTTAGTGAGATTCTTAACCTTGTGCATGGAAATCACACCTCTATGGCATCTGGTTTCTTTGTGTTCTTAATTACTAAGTACTCATTTTATCAAACATATCCGGTTCAACCATAGAGCGTTAAATATAATTGGGATATACTGATTTCTGTCGCTCTCTGGAAATGTGTGTTTGTCAAATTTTTTAGTTATCTAATATTGCATAGATGACGTATAAGAAAGTATACAAGTGTTATTATAAAGAATGTGGACAAAAACATGTTCTTCGCCCCCCCCCCCACCCAAAATTAATTACCCCCCCCCCCCTCCTTTTTTTCCCCCCTTTCTTCTATAAAAAAGAACATTGATACAGGCTTTTTTATGGGGATGGGAAGGGGGGGGGGGCTCCCATTAAAATTAAAAGCTAATCTCCCCCACCCCCTATTGGAAAATGTTAGCTGGAACGCTTGGTTGTTTGCCCGATGAGTTCGAATCCCCCGACAGCCGGTTGTTTAGGGTTCCATGTGGACCCAACAGACAAAGGCTACCAGGAAATGTGCTAATAAGGCAAGGCGGCAGATATGATATTGTCCACATTAACCGCTCGGGTGATGCTCAGTTTACTATAAAAAATTTGGTCTCAAAGGCGTGAATAAGGGTACGATTTCTCATTGTGTGTAGGCGTCTTTGGCTTAGGCGTTACTAAGGCGTTTCGTAATGCCAGAGTACCGGGTTTGATCCCAGGTGTGGACGATTTGTCTTGCGTTGGCTTCGACAGTGGTACCGAAAGCTGACCATTCAGGGCAGAAGTATGCACCACATTACCATACCGGCGGGATCTTGACCACATCACCCCTGAGTGCCGATAGGTTTTTACAAAAAATGCATCTAGCTCTATAGGCCAATTACCCCTGAAGACGTGGAGAAAAGTCCTTTACTTTCGTAAAGAAAGAAAATGGGGAGGGGGAGAAGTCATTCGGAGAGGCGGGGAACGAGTACTGCAAACAAATAAGCCAGTAAAACGGATGTACACGCAAAACTCAGGTCAAGGTAAAAGCCAAAAGTCCATTTTGGACGAACAACCGTGACTTACCGCCGGAATTCACAGCCGGTGAACAAGAAGAAGAAGAAGAAGAATGTTATCGATACTATCAAGTGCAAATAGGGGGTGCTGCTGTTCCGCTATGTCTATGGACGAGCCGTTGGCATGGCACTTAATGCTGGTAATTATGATATAAAAAGTGATGATGATATTGATGTAGTCACGATGCTGTCTCGCTGTGCATTTCTTCAACTATTTCAGTTTCAAACAAGTTCGACACTTTTCTGAATCATTCTTAAGATAACAGTGTGTTCTTGCTGTCTTACATTAAAGAAATATATTATATTAACAACTTGTATTCAAATACCATCACAAGCACTACATCTCAGAAGATCAGCTACAAGAGCAAGAGGACGGCCGCGGTAAACATGGATCGACAACATTAAAGACACTCAACGCCTTCACGGGATGACAATAGCCAGTGGCAGCCAACGTGCACTGGATCTGATTATTCCTCTCCACGACGCTTAACAGCAGAAGTGGTTTATGATGATGATGATCAACTTGTATTTGAAATAAAAGTTTCCTACGTTGGTTGTAGACTGCCTGTATTCAACTTACTCAGTAAAAGTAAAAAGTAAAGGACCATTTTCCATGCCTTTCAGTAGTATTGGGTATATAGGGCTAGACCTATATTTTATAGACCAAACGGCACTTGTGGAGGATGTGGTCTGCATCACGCCGGTCGTCTTTACTTCCCAGGAGTGTACCTTTTAACCAGTAAAGGCTGGGTCGACCTGGGAGCCAATATCATTTTTGAAACAAATTCAGCCCTCGTCGGGAATCGAATCTGCGACCTTCCGATCAGCAGGCGAGCATCTATCTGCTACTAGCACTAAATTTGCTCAGACTTAAGTATTTATTGCTTTGTAGCTAAACTAAAAAGATTGAGTGGAGGTAAAAATGCCTGGGGTTTGAACGAGTAGGAACCGCCGTTATTTAGCGGCTAGATTCTCGCCTTCTGATCGGAAGGTCATGGGTTCATGTCCTGAAAGAACCAGACTGTTTTCCACAAATGACCTCGGCTCCCAGGTCGACCCAGCCTTAAAGTGGTAGCAGCTAAAGTCATTGAAAGCAAAGGCAGCCGGCGTGATGCCGACTACAACACTTACCAAGTTCCGAGTGGTCTATAAAATAAAGGCTTAGCCCTATGTGCCCAGTACGCCTGAATGCGTTGGAAATGTTCCTTTACTTTACTTGTAGGAGTAAATCTTTTAAAATTATTATTTCCCCATGTGGTTTATAGGGTCCCTCTGTAAGGAAACCAATCAGGGGGGAGTGACGAGAGGTTCTGTCAGATGCTCGAGGCTCAGAGGAAAGGCAAGACGGACGTTTAAGCAGAATGCTACTGGTTGCTGAAGATGGGGACGGAGCGCTTATGGAAATGCCCCGAGTGCTGCGATGTCGTTTCTTGAATCAAATCAAATTATTGTGGGGAGGGGGGGGGAAACAAGAATAAACCCACTGCCTCCCCGAAAAGCATGTCGTAAGAGTCGACTAATTGAGGACTTCCTTCGAAGTCGAAGTAGATCTGCATGAGAGGCAAAGAACCAACGGTAGACATACAAATAAGTCAGATATGTTAAACGGATGCGCACGCAACACTCAGTTTCTGAAACAGGTCTAAAGTCCAGAGGGAGGTGAACAACCAGAACTTTCCGCCGGAGTTTACTGCCGGTGAACGCGAAGAAGAAGAAGAAAAAGAAGAAGAAGAAGAAGAAGAAGAAGAAGAAGAAGAAGAAGAAGAAGAAGAAGAAGAAGAAGAAGAAGAAGAAGAAGAAGAGAAGAAGAAGAAAGAAGAAGAAGAAGAAAAAGAAGAAGAAGAAGAAGAAGAAGAAGAAGAAGAAGAAGAAGAAGAAGAAGAAGAAGAAGAAGAAGAAGAAGAAGAAGAAGAAGAAGAAGAAGAAAAAGAAGAAGAAGAAGAAGAAGAAGAGAAGGAGCATTATTGATCACAATGGCATGTTCAAGCTGTTCAGTCTAGCTGTTTCGGTGCGTGGAAGTGTGGTTTAATGGTTTTTGTGTCTATTGTTAAGTACAGGGCCCGTAAGTTAGGCTACTTTCTACAAACAATTCAGTATCGTTTCGTTTTCTCCCTGATATTACAGCCTCATTCTGGATGGCAGACCTTCCCGTGTGGGTTCCGTGGCCCCATTGTGCACAAAACAAGAATAGACCCCCTGCCTCCCTGACAATAAGTGTTGAATAATTGGAGGTTTCCTCTGAAGTCGGAGTGTATCTGCCTGAGAGGGAAGGAACTAACAGTCTGCATTAAAAAATTGTAAAACGAATGTGCCAGGGCTATTCAGCTAAGTTTATTCTGTTACCAACATTTTGAAAATGGGGGTCGTCACGGGTCAGAGACCCGATCTCCAACATAGAATGATCATTAATACAATACAGCTGGAAATGATCCTCGAGCCAGATGCTAGACCTCCACGGGCCACATCTGGCACACAGGCAGCTAGTTCAACAGCCCTGGCAAACACCACTCGATTTCTGAAACAAGACCAAAGTCCAAAAGTGGACGAACAACCAAAACTTTGCGCCGAAATGTAGTCAGTGAACGCGAAGAAGAATAAGAGGAACAGCGGACCAACAGGGTACATCCCAGATACCCCGTTCAACCGTTAAAGCAATTATAATTGCGGCGCCTGTAACGGTTTCACATGTCCTGTGCGGAAAAGAATGTTCTTTTATTGTATAATTTTTAAGTTCTATCACAATACCCCCCCCCCCTTTTTCCACCCCAAACAGACAGTCGAATATTTAAGGGGGTGGTAGATAAGCTGCATGCTTGTAGAATACAAGTCGTCCCCTTGTAGGATGCAATTTTTTGCTATTTTGAAGTACCCCCCCCCCCCCCTTTCTCCCCCACCCGGGCGATAGCCGGGCGATAAATATAACGGTTGAACAGGTGATCCTCATCCGCATGGTGGATCTTTGTGTCATCGGGTGTTTATCGCTTTGTGTAATGTCCTGGTGGGGTACAACTTACATACATACATACATAGGCTGCATGCAGTCGTAGAACCTAGGCTGCATGCAGACGTGGGACCTAGGCTGCACTCTCTCGTGTGACCTAGGTGGGGTGGGGTTAGGTCCAGTTGTAGATGTTTTGGGGTAATTAAAAGCATTAGAAAGCTGAGAAATCCGCCCTTACCGTCCTCGAAAATATTAGACTGTCATGTGACGTCATCCTGGGGTAGAAATTGGGAAGGCACCCATTTTTATCTTTATCATTTACGACGGTCGCCACACATTATAATCAGAATTAAAAAAAAAAAAACACACATTATGTGGCTTAAGCGTTGCGAAAGCGCTTCGTAAGGCCAGGTTGCCGGGTTCGATCCCAGCTGCGGGCCTTGCGCCTTGCGTTAGTTTCGACAGTGGTATCGAGGAGCCGACCGTCCATAAAGAAATGACAAACTACTGGACGTAAAAGTGCCTAGAAAAAACCACAACAGCCAAAAAATGCTGGGGTTGGTCCTGCAACGTCCTGTAAAGGATACGCAACTAACTAAAGCTGATTTAATATAATGAGAAAGAACTCTTACTTTTCTGTTAATTTTAGCTTCCCTCTTACAAACACCCCCCCCCCCCCCACCCCCCTTTCCTACTTCTCCATGCCCAGAGGACCGCAGGGTTCGTTCGTCAATCAAAAGGGATGAGGATCATTCTTTCTTTCATCCGTCATGAAACTGCAGTTGAATGTTTCTAAGTCCGTTATTGACTTGTAAGTCCAATGAGTGCCCAGAATAGTCTAGAACAATGAAGGCAGGGCACAGTGTCTGTAGATAAAAGGCCTATTTTGTGGTACTTTCTGGCCTGTCATCGCTGTTCAGCTGCCTTTCTTCTAGATGCCTCGCAGAAATATTTTCGGATATGTCCGTTTTTGTGCTGCAGCCTCTCAGGAGTTAGGGTTTAAACTGGAAGCTTTCAATGACCGTTCTGGCGACCGTGATAACGAATATACGAAAAAGTGACTAGCGCGATAAATACCCTCATATGGTTTGCAGGCCTGTCAAAGCCGTCACCCGCGGAAGGGGGGGGGGGGGGGGCTGCCGCAAGCGGCAGGTGCGTGGAACCACAGGTAAAAGGTGGATGCCAGGTTTAGGCCAACGACAGGTAAGCTGTCCTGAAAAGGACAGGACAAGATCCCATCACCAGTGGTGCTACCCAAAACGGTCTTATACTACCAATACCTGGTAATCCGTATCACCCACAGCAGGGTACACTACTAGGCGTAGCCGTTATGGGTTTAATACTTACTTGTAGCTTCCATAGAGTATCAGGGATTTACCCTGCTGGTTTGCCACACAGGACGCGACTCTGGAAGTCGTAGCAGTCTAGAGGGGGACACAGAGAAATATTTAAGTCTTCTGCTTGTCTTTGTTTATAGGCAAACACTTAAAGACCCAGGACACCTGAACATGTGTGTGACCTCAACGACCCTGAGGCCCCGTCAATGTTAATATTCTAGCTGTACAGGTGTATTATTTTTACCCTCCTTCTCTATGTAACATTTGCTTATTGCGGCGCAGACGATCGGTGTAGGCCACCTGGCGGCTCAGCTGAGGCTCGGGTCACGTGACTCGGGGTCAGCTGCCGGTCAATGTGAAGCTCTCTGTAGGTCACCTGGCGGCTCGGGTGAGGCTCTTGTGTATCCATGAGTCGTGGAGCAGACAGTGCAGAGAATCAGAGGGTTTCAGGGTTGGTGTGAGAAGGGACAGGCAGTATGGGGACCATTTTAGGGGTTATATAGCAGAATAAAGAAATCTATGGGTTCTGATTAGCTTGACGTCGGGGGATATAAAGTATACATGTTATTTAGTGGAAATATATCAAAATAAAAAAAAAAAATGGAGCGGCATAACACTAGACTTGTGTTAGTTATATAATAGAATAACGGAAAAGAGGGGTATTGATTGGCGTTGTTGGGCGATAGAAAGTATATATCATTCTTCACTAGCGCCTTTCCGCCTGTCCAGATGATAGTGTTATATTGTGCTCTGAGGAGGCATGATGCTCACAGCCCATGGCGATGGCGAGTGTGACTAGCAAGACCTGCCTGTGTTAAGAAAAGTCTTCCACAATTATAGCATGAGATTTCAGGACCATTGTTGTCAACATGTGTGTTTAGTGTGTTTCTTCTCAGACGCTCAGCTCTCATCCTTTCTGCAATCATTTCTGTCTGTATTCGTCTTCCCTTTCTGATGTGCCATTTCCATATAATTCATGTCCCGCTTGCATACATCTTTATATCGCAGTAGAGGTCGATCTCGACGTCTTCTACCCGTCTTTAATTCATTACAGAGGATGTCCTTAGGGACTCTGTCAACCCTTGTTCTCTAGGTTCTCGGGGCTGCGTGGTCTCGGGGCATGGCGTCCGGCTAGAGTACTGGAGGTCCCAGGTTCAGGCTCACGCGAAGGCTGGGATTTTCTTTCACGTAGACTTTTGGTAATTTCCCCTGGTCTCTGGGTAGTAAGACAGGACGCCCGTGTGTATTGTCCCGCACGTAAAAAAATCCCCTGGTAGTTGGAAATCGAAAAGAGTAGACTAACGGCGAGGTAAAAATCTATCCAAAGTATTTTCAGGATCCTCGCCGGTGCTATCGTGCACTGCGTAGAGCCACTTCTGACTCAGTCTTCAGTTAGAAGTATATATGCGAGCACTTATGCGTTACTAATCTTGTACCATGATGTTGATCCCTTGTTTAATCCTAAACATGAACCAAACCCAAATCTCCTGGTGTGACTCAGCTACCTGAGCCTTCATAGACTAAGCATTGTGAAAACTTTTAATACTTGTTATTTTAAGTACCTCAGCATTTGGGATCTTGCCCTGCCACTTAATGCCAAGTATTCTTCTTAGGCATCCCATGTGGAATTTATTTAGCAGTTTCTCCTGATGCGAATAAGCTGCCCAAGTTTCACTGCCATAAAGTAGAGTGCTGAGAACACAAGACGGATAGACGAGAGTTTTTGTTTTAATCGTGAGCTTTTTGTTCTCCCAAACTCTTTTTTTTGGGGCATATCTTAACATACCCTTTGCATATGCAAATCTAAAGACTAGTTGGTCGTCTGCCTGTCCAAATTCTTTGATTCAGAAACGTGGCGGAATGTTTTCTTCAGAACTGACCTTTGTTCCCAGTCGGTTCTAGGTAATGCCCTGGGAAGTCAAGCAGGCAAGCGTGATGTTAATCACACCAGCCACCAAGAGCCGAATGGTCTATACAATTATAAGTCTAAAATCAAATACACGCTGCAGGACTAGCTTATAACGGTAATTTTCTTGTTACTTATATTTTTTGTAAAAAGCCAATACTTACATATACTCTTCATTTTCTACCTATTATTTCCCAGTGGAACACTGACCCTCAGCCAACACACACGAAGTCTATCCTTTGCTACTACATGCATCTCACCATATTTCCCCTCCATCTTTTTAATTTTACTCTCTAATTCTCTTCTCTATGCACTTTATTTGGGTGTCTACCCTTTTTAAACGTGTCTGTGGTTTCCAATGTAAAGACATTCTAAGTATAGTAATTTCAGGTTTTCTAAACTCGTGCCCCTTACAACAGAAGCCTCTATACGCCCACTACCTAAACCAAATCTAAAATATATAAATAATCCAACCTTTGCAATAAAATGTCTATTTTCTTGTTCTTAGCGTTCACCGGCGGAAAGTTTGTTTATGCGTCCTCTTCTGGACTCTAGTCCTGCCCCGGAACCTCAGTGTTGCGTGAACATCCATTTTACAGATCTGACTCCTGTGTATGCAGAATGTTGGTTTCTTGCCTCTCAGGCAGACGCACTATGACTTCGAAGGAAGCTCTCAATCAGTTGATTCTTATTACATGTGTTTGGGTAGAAAGTGGGTCTATTGCTGTTGACTTTCCACTTGTTTTTATTTTCAGTTTTACCACAATTCAACCCACTTCATTTATACATGCAGTAGCTTGATGTTGAATGAATGAACTCTTTCTGTAAATTACATCATAGTTTCTGGTAAGTAAAAAAGTAAAGGACCCTTTTCCACGCCTTTAGGCATATAGGGCTAGACCTATATTTTCATAGACCAATCGGCACAAGATAGGTGATGTGGTCAGCATCACGCCGGCCGCCTTTACTTTCCCGGGATATGTTTCTGGTGTATTAAAAAAATATGATTTTCTCATAACCTTTTATCAGAGAGATGTTATTTTAGCAGTTTGTATCTGAATTATTTAACTACTTTTGTCTCTAATGTCTCTGTTATTCCTTCAGACTTAAGTTTCTAAAACCTTATATACTTCCCTGTGATAAAAGCTAAAGAAAAAAATTAGTTTAGGACTGAAAGAATTAGGCAGTTAAGATAAATACAGAGGCATAGAAATAAAGATAGACTAAAAAACACACGGAGAAGGTATAGAGTGAAGTTAAAAAGATGGTGAGGACATGAGGAGAGCTGCATGCAATAGCAAAGGATAGACTGACTTGAAATGAGTTGGTTGAGGGCCTATGCTCCATTGGAGGTTAGAAAGGCAGAAGAAAAAGAAGAATACATTTGTTTTTAGAACATACTTTTTCCATCTGGGGTGTTAAAGAAAATTTCAGCCCAAAAAGTTTGGATTATTTATGCCTTTTCTTATTCTGCATTTGCCCTTAAAAAGGGGGTTTGTCTGCTGTGTGTTGTGGTTTACAGCTAGGCTGCAAAATCCACAGCTTTAGGCCCAGAACATTCTATTTCAGCAAACTGGTAATTTATGACATGCTTGTTATGCGGAGTCAGTCTGTGGCTCAGACAATGTGAACCAGCTTCATAATGCTGGGGGTGCTGAGTTCAATACCAGGTGCGGTCAATTTGGCAACAGATCGCCTTGCATTGGTGTATCAAGAGCACTGGCAAACTACTGAATGTAAATTTGCCTCGAAAAACGACAACAGCCAAAAAACAACAAACAAAAAGGCTGGGACTGGTTGTGCAACCTCCTGTAAAGGACACACAACTAACTGTTATGGGGTAGTTGTATTCTTCTTCCCCCCACCCTCAGCATGAGCCTTGAAACTTACACAGAGAATGTTTTTACCAAAACCACTTAGGATATTCTCAGTGACTTTGACTTTCCATTTTATTTCTAAATAATTTGTTCAATCAATCAGGTGTCATCTTCACAATGATCATTGGCTGCAATGGATCTCCAACATGGTCTGTCTTTCCCTGAATGTAATCTCTTTCAAACTGCTGTTCATCCATCTCTTGATGTTGACTTAACATGTGTATCATTGTCTGCCTCTTGCCTTCAACTTTTTGCTCTAGTACTGTTTTGATCCGGCGTCCATGGCTAAGACGTTGGGAGTCTTGACTCGTAATCCAACGTACCGCGATCGAAACCTGCGTGGGCTGCGTGGATTTTTATCATGGTATGGGACGTCGCAGGTCGACCCAGCCTCAAATGGGTACCAGGATGGGCTGTCCTGGGGAAGTAAAGACGGCCGGCGTAATGCTGACCACATTACCCACAGAGGGCCGATTGGTCTGAAAAAATATGGGTGCTCTTCCCAAATGCCCGATGCGCCTAGTGCGTGTAAAGGGATCTTTACTTTTTCTTTACTTACTGTTTTAATACAAGTGTTGTCTTTTAGTGTGGTAGAAATATTTCACTGGTCTCTTTTTAAATTCCTCCACCATCTTTCTTTTCATTCAGTTTCCATTAGAACCTCATTATTTAATTGCTTTTGCTTTCAATAAATACGACCTATTCTTCTTTATATCAAAATCTCCAGAGACGGATTACAATTTTCTAAATGCTTGTTCTTTGTTCAGGTTTCAGCACCATACAACACGGTTGAGTATACATAATTCACATATAGGTTCAGGAGCCAAATTATTTTTGGGGAAAAGAATACATTTACTGCCCCCTTGACAAGTATGTTAGAAAATTTGACTAAATAAAAGCCTTTCCTTTGAAGTTGGAGTGCATTTGCTTGAGAGGTGAAGAATCAACAATCTGCATTTGAATAAGCCAGATCTGTAAAATGGCTGTGCATGCAAAAATCAAGTTGTAGAGCAAGACCAAAGTGCAGAAGTGGATGAAGAACCAGAAATTTCTGCAGGAGTTTACAGTTTTTGAAATGCTAGGAAGAAGAAAAAGAATATACATCTTCTTCTTCTTCTTCTTGTTCACCGGCTGTGAATTCCGGCGGTAAGTCAGGTTGTTCCTCCAGTTGGACTTTTGGTTTTTACTTTGACCTGAGTTTTGCGTGTACATCTGTTTTACTGGCTTATTTGTTTGCAGTTCTCGTTCCCTGCCTCTCTGGCAGATGTACTCGGACTTTGGAGGATGAATATACATAACATTTAACATTTCTCATTTTTCATGTCTTGTTTATCTCTAGATGTCAGTTAGGTTTTGCATGCTGTTGAGGCCATTCTTATTCTTTTACAGACTTTTATTTCACTCCTGCCATCCTCTGTTGCTACATGTCTGAGACAGAAGGACCTTTTTCCACACCCTCAGGTGCATTGGGCATCTAGTGATAGACCATATATGTTATAGACCAATCAACATTTGGTGGGTGATAGAGTCAATATCATGCCGGCTGCCTTTACCTCCCAGGACTTTACCTGATACCTGTATAAGGCTGTGTCGACCTGGGGGCCAAAGTCATATTAGAGAAACAAAATCCCTGAGTGGGTTCTGGGGCCCCATTGTTGGGAAAACAACAATAGACCAACTGCCTCCCCAAAAAGTATGTCGTAAGAGTAGACTAATTGGGAAAGGGGGGGGGGGGGGGGTTTCCTTCAAAGTCAGAGTGTATTTGCCTGAGAGGCAAGGAACCAAAAGTCTGCATGCCAATAAGTCAGATCTGTGAAATGAAGGTGTATGCGACACTCAGGTTCTGGAACAAATCTAAAGACCAAGGTAGATGAACAACCAGAACTTTCCGCCAAAGTTTACAGCCGATGAACGCCAAAAAGAAGACGATTTTAGAAGTCTAGCTCCATTCAGAAAAAACAGAATGTTTATAGCAGACAAGAATTTGGTGACTGGGCCGCTTTGGCTTTGATGTGTTTATGTAATCTCCAGTGACAGTATGTATTTATGTAATCTCCAGTGACAGTATGTTCTTATGTAATCTCCAGTGAAAGTATGTATTTATGTAATCTCCAGTGACAGTATGTATTTATGTAATCTCCAGTGAAAGTATGTATTTATGTAATCTCCAGTGACAGTATGTATTTATGTAATCTCCAGTGAAAGTATGTATTTATGTAATCTCCAGTGACAGTATGTATTTATGTAATCACCAGTGACAGTATGTATTTATGTAATCTCCAGTGACAGTATGTATTTATGTAATCTCCAGTGACAGTATGTATTTATGTAATCACCAGTGACAGTATGTATTTATGTAACCTCCAGTGACAGTATGTATTTATGTAATCTCCAGTGACAGTATGTATTTATGTAATCTCCAGTGACAGTATGTATTTATGTAATCTCCAGTGACAGTATGTATTTATGTAATCTCCAGTGACAGTATGTGTTTATGTTATCTCCAGTGACAGTATGTATTTATGTAATCTTCAGTGACAGTATGTGTTTATGTAATCTCCAGTGACAGTATGTATTTATGTAATCTCCAGTGACAGTATGTATTTATGTAATCTCCAGTGACAGTTCAGTGAACATATTAATTAAACAGAAGAAGGTACACTACTGGGGAGCATTTTCTACAAATAACCTGGAATTCCAGGTTGACCCAGCCTAAAATGGAAATATCCTGGGAAATAAAGGTGTCAGGCAGAGTGTTGACCAAATCACCCATCGAGGACTGAATGGTCTATAAAAAACATGGCTTCAGCACCATTTGCCAGATGCAACAGGGACAAAAAAAAGGCCCTGTACACTAATTACAGAGACAAAAAAAAAAATAGAATTCTCAAAATTTTAACAATTTATTTTACAAACAAATCCAAACAATAATTTCACAGGTAAGTCAAGTTAATTACAGTGTTTACATAAGGCAATTCGGAATTCACTGTCAAATGTTTCTCACAGAAATATCACTGTGAAGCAAAAGAAACTAATAATATTTTGTGTACAAAAATATGAAAAGAAAGAAAGAAAGATATACAGCACTCTGAAAGTACTCTAATGTGAATACATTTTCTGTTACTTTATCAATATATAGTGAAGTGGAATGTTTTTAAGCCGCAGGGAGGTCCAGTCACAAGGAAAAGCTGACCCAGTCAATATATGATGGGAAGAAATCAGATTCCCTGTTTCCTGTGTCAGGGGACAAAAGGAAGAGACCCACTGTTCCTTAACAAGAATGTCATAAAAATGACTATTTAACTCTTTCGGTCCCAGACAATTGTTACACTGACTATCCCAAAAATTGTGTACATTAGAGTTGCAATCTCAGGAGTTTAATAAATGCAACCACTGGTCACAAAGAGTTAAAATATCATCACAAATAGAATGAATTATCCTTGCAACATAAATAAACAGAATAAATTAAAAATGTCTACTACGTATGCAGTAATCAATAAATGTGTGACTCAAGCTGTGATCTCTATCACTGAGGCTCCCGGGTACATTAAAAAAACACAAAAACCCATTTGGTTTAAAGGAAAACCCCTCTAAATGTTATTATTAGCTAAAACATTCACATCCTGTGAATCTGTTTAACTGTGTTGCTGCTGGTTTACCTATCGTGATCATGATTTCTTGGTCCAGGGATAGTTTGATACTAACCTGCCCCGTGTGGGTTCCGGGGCCCCATTGTAGGGGAAAACAAGAACAGACCCACTGCCTCCCCAAAAGCATGTCGTAAGAGTCGACTAATTGGGGAGCTTCCTTTGAAGTCGGAGTGCATCTGCCGGGAGGCAAGGAACCAACAGTCTGTATTCAAGAGAATGAGATCTGTAAAACTGATGCACACGCAACACTCAGGTTCTGGAGCAGGACTGCAGTTCAGTAGTGGACGAGCAACCAGAACTTTCCGCCAGAGTGTACAGCTGGTGAACGCGAAGAAGAAGAAAAAGAAGCTCCTGGGCATACAATATAATCAATGAAGAGGAATGATCATGACATTATCTTCTTCTTCTTCTTCATGTTCACCGGATGTAAACTTCGGCACAAAGTTCTGATGGTTAATTCCCCTTCTGGACTTTATAGTCTTGTCTCAGAAACTTGTGTTTTGAATGCACATATTGTTTTTTACAGATTTGGTTTATTTGTATGCAGACTGTTGGTTTCTTGCCTTTCAGGCAGATGCCCTCCGACTTTAAAGGAAGCATCCCTAATCAGTTGTCTTTTACAATATGCTTGAGCAGCTGCTGGCTGAACGGTTGGATCCAGTTGGTAAGGTTGGGGATTTTTCCCCGCCATACGGCTAAATACTCAGGCTTAACCCCCCCCCCCCCCCCCCCCCCCCCCCCCTGCCCCAGCCCTATACAGCATAAGTGGTAAATACAGTTACAACATGCTTGTTTGGGGGGGGGGGGGGAGAGTGCTGGGTATATTAATTTATCTACCACACTGGGGCCCAGAACCCACACAGAAAGATCATGGCATTGAAAATATGTGCACTGAGAAAATCAAACATCCACATCATGAATATCATTTTTAAATGAACTTGCAAAGAGGCCTCTGCAAAAAACGTACAAAATAGAAACTAGAAACTAATAAGATGTAGACTTCAGTATATAAATGGCTGCTTACACAAGTTCAAACTAGTAAAAAGAATTCCATGTGTAAATGATGCACCTATAGCATTTACAGAATTAAGTATGTTTAAAATAAGTAAATATAGCATACTCAGGCATACCCACTTTTGACAGCAAGTTTACCATAGGGTGCCCAATGTAACTATTTCAGAGTGATGAACAGGATGTCAGGAATTAGCTCCTTGATTTTGCATTTAAATAGTGACTCCTTCAATCACTGGCTGTCAATATTTTATAATGCAATCCCAGAGGGGAAACATAAAAAAAAAAGCTTTTATATAAAGATATATATAATTCTATGATAAAGCAACCAATAAAAAAATAAGTACGTTTCCAAATTGCACAAAAATATTCCTAGTCTGTTATAATGTGTGTTATGCATATATCACTGAATAAAATTTATATATTGTTAATTCTTTCTGCCAAAGGAGATTTAACATCAGATGTCAAGTGACAATACCTACAAAGTAAAAAAAGTACAAAGGACACTGTATAAACTGTGCTTCATATTAAAATTTATAGCCAGATTTCTTCAGTATACACAAAAGTTGAGCACAGACACAATAGTTGTTGACAGACAGTGCATTTCTCGATGCAGAAAGAGTTTAAAACAAAAAGGTGTGCAATTATGGCAGGTGGTGCTTTATCTCGCTCCAAATATTTCCCCATGTTTTCCAGATTTTCTTCAGATGATCACCGGCAGCCTTGAAAGGTTTAGTGTATTCTGGGTAAGAGCCATGTTTGTTCTTGATTACCATCAGCCTGTCTATGACTGCCCCTCCCTGCAACAGACAGTCAATATCATTTCAAAATACCTCTGAGCTGCTCAAAGAGGACAGTAAGAAAACACAAGGAAAGCTTATCTGGGAACATAAGGGGCTCCCAGTGGCATAGCTGCTTGTGTGTTTGTCCGCTAAGACAGTGGTCTATGCTCAATTCTCAGCAGAAGGAGGATTGTTATAGTGTCTTATCTGTGCATGCGTCTACACCATTATCACCCACTTAACACAGCCTGCACATGAATGAATTCATCTCAATACCTTTATTATTTTCAAAATTATGTTTGTTAAAACTAAATGTGCTGGCTTAAAAGGGGCAGATATCACAGCCTAGTCATAAACCCCAGCACAACATGCCAGTCGCTATCTTAAGAATGAACAACAGAAGAAGAACCCTGACCACAGTCTTAATTCACTGAAATGTGTGAACCCTAACCACGGTCTTAATTCACTGGAATGTGTGAACCCTGACCACGGTCTTAATTCATTGGAATGTGTGAGCCCTGACCACAGTCTTAATTCATTGGAATGTGTGAGCCCTGACCACAGTCTTAATTCATTGGAATGTGTGAGCCCTGATCACAGTCTTAATTTATTGGAATGTGTGAGCCCTGACCACAGTCTTAATTCATTGGAATGTGTGAGCCCTGACCACAGTCTTAATTCATTGGAATGTGTGAGCCCTGATCACAGTCTTAATTCATTGGAATGTGTGAGCCCTGACCACAGTCTTAATTCATTGGAGTGTGAGCCCTGACCACAGTCTTAATTCATTGGAATGTGTGAGCCCTGACCACAGTCTTAATTTATTGGAATGTGTGAGCCCTGACCACAGTCTTGATTTATTGGAATGTGTGAGCCCTGACCACAGTCTTGATTTATTGGAATGTGTGAGCCCTGACCACAGTCTTGATTTATTGGAATGTGTGAGCCCTGACCACAGTCTTAATTTATTGGAATGTGTGAGCCCTGATCACAGTCTTAATTTATTGGAATGTGTGAGCCCTGACCACAGTCTTGATTTATTGGAATGTGTGAGCCCTGACCACAGTCTTGATTTATTGGAATGTGTGAGCCCTGACCACAGTCTTAATTTATTGGAATGTGTGAGCCCTGACCACAGTCTTAATTTATTGGAATGTATTAAGTTCCCTGCTAAAGCTCCACAGCAGTGATGTGTTATAAAATGTAATTCCATCTCTTCTGTGCAGGTGCCAGACAATGAATGTTTAGTTTATAACAATTCTGTTAGTTGTCTCTAAACTTAGTTTTGAACTCAAGAAAAGAAGTGAGTACCTGCATCTGAAGGAGACAATCTACATTTTTTGGCCATGTCATGAAAATTAAAAAAAAAAAAAAAACCGAGTACACTGTGATAGCAGGAAAGTTTGAGGGGAGGGGAGAAGAGGCAGAGGGCGACCAAGAGAGACAATGCTGGACAGTCCCACATCATGGTATGGAAAATCATCTATGTCAGAAATGACTAAAAATATATGAGACAGAAGGATGTGGACAGACATGAGTTACGAGTTGAGAACCGTCATCATAGCATTTGGAATATACCCATAAGCACCCAGTCCCATTTTCAGCAGCAAGTGCAAAATTTTAATTTCAATTGTACCAATAAGAGCCTGATTAAATGTCTGTCTCACAACATCCCTTGAGCACTGAACGTTCTTCAGATCCGTTGGTCATTCCTCGCTGCACCATTATCGTCAGACTGGGATGATCTGTTTGTGCCTCACACTGTTTACTGGCTCCCAAAGGATTCTTACAACATCTAGCTGGTCAGGCTTCAGTTTACCACCAAGTAGTGCAGAACCAGCTGTGATGAGGTGCTTTGCATGGTCTCCAGGCGTACATTGTGGCAAGCAGAAATTCCGTGCTACAAGCGACCGCACGAGATACTTGGGGCTGGTCGAGTAAGCGAGGGGAAGCCCGAGCTTAACTCGTGGTCAGTTGCTTATCAGAAGTCGAGGAAGAAAGTTGTATTATTAGGAGATGTAGTTTTAATGTCTTGTAAATAATTCGTGAATGTTGAATAATTGTTGGAACATTGTGGAAGAATGTGATGGAATAAACTGACGGAAAGTATAAAGGAACTGAGAGCAGTTTGTGTTATTAATCCTAGACGTTAGTGCAGTAGAAGTAGCTACGCTGCAGTAATCATATAGAGCCGAATCATGGAAGAAAGCAAATACGTTGAAGCCAGGTTCGTTGCACCAGCCAATGTATCTGCCTGTTCATTTTTTAACACACTGGCATTACCTGGAAATAATATCCAAAGTACGCTAATGACCTGGGACCTCTGAAGTATGATTGTCATGTGGATAGATATGATTACCAACACACACTGCATATACTATAAGAAGATTACCTTGTTAGTTTATTAAATAAAATTACAAAATAATTATATAAATAAATATACAGAAATAAGTAGTGGAAGCAATAAACAACTGAATATTCTGACATAAATTGTTCATACCTGGTCATCAGACACTTGCTCCATATACAAATGTGTGCCATTGAAGACTCTCATACGTGTGTATCCATAGTCATCACTGCGAAATGCTGACCAGTCATCTACTTTATGGTCAAAATTGTCATGTTTCTCCTTGCACCCCTGTGACATACAAAAAATTATCGTGTTTCTCCTTGCACCCCTGTGACATATACAACAAAATTATCATGTTTCTCCTTGCACCCCTGTGACATATACAACAAAATTATCATATTTCTCCTTGCACCCCTGTGACATACAACAAAATTGTCATGTTTCTCCTTGCACCCCTGTGACATACAACAAATTATCATGTTTCTCCTTGCACCCCTGTGACATATACAACAAAATTATCATGTTTCTCCTTGCACCCCTGTGACATACAACAAAATTACCATGTTTCTCCTTGCACCCCTGTGACATACAACAAAATTATCATGTTTCTCCTTGCACCCCTGTGACATAAAACAAAATTATCATGTTTCTCCTTGCACCCCTGTGACATACAACAAAATTATCCTGTTTCTCCTTACACCCCAGTGACAAACAACAAAATTATCATGTTTCTCCTTGCACCCCTGTGACACAACAAAATTATAATGTTTCTCCTTGCACCCCTGTGACATACAACAAAATTATAATGTTTCTCCTTGCACCCCTGTGACATACAACATAATTATCATAGTTCTCCTTGCAGCCCTATGAAAAACAACACAAATGCCATGCTGCTCCTTGAAGCCCTGTGACATACAACATGATTATCATATTTCGTTTTGCAGCCCTGACATACAGCATATTTATAATATTTCTCCTTGCAGCCCGGTGACATAGAACATAATTATCATGTTTTTCTTTGCAGCACTGTGAGATACAGCACAACTATAATATTTCTCCTTGCAGCCCTGTGACATACAACACAATTATCATGTTTCTCCTTGCATTCCTGTGACATACAAGAAACTCTGCTAACACAAGAAGGCAAAATAAGAATTACAACAATGATTCTATCATCAACTGACTAATAATTTCTTCTTCTTCTTTCGTTCGCATGAAATAAATTGTCTATATCTGCAAAGCCGTCTCTTGTATGAATTTCACTGTCTTTTGTAATTCACTAAGCGGCCCGTAAAGTTTGACTTCCACAAGTGTCTCTTTTGGCCAAATGTTTTGCCTGAAAGCGTTGAATATGGGACAGTCTTGAAGAATGTGATCTGTTGTTTCAGGTGCCAGTCCACAAGTACACATGGCCGATTGGCCAATCTTAAATTTGTTGTACATGTGGGAGCGAAGTCTATTGTGCCCTGTTCTAAGGCGAAGGATAATAACTTGCTCTGGTCTGTCCATAATATGGTAATCATCTTGTGCCAGTTTTGGTGGCATTCTGATTGATTTGATCATTCTCTTCTTCTGTTGATAAGAGACTGGTATGTCAGGTTGTTCTTCAGTTGCACCTTCCTTAGCTAGTTTATCAGCTTTTTCGTTTCCGGGAACTCCACAGTGGGAAGATATCCACTGCATTACTAATTTACAGCGGTTGCCTAGTTCGGATAATAGTGTCCGTATGCTTGGTAATTTTCCAGACTGGAGTGACTGAAGTACTGCTTTTGCATCTGTCAGGAATACCACTGGTTGTGAAAAATACCCTGTATTTAGTAGTTTCTCTACCGCTATCTTGATGGCTTGAACTTCTGCATCATAGTTGTGACAGTGCTTTCCCGTTGGTAATTTGGCTGTATCCCTGGTATTATTAGGATACTCAATGTACACTCCCGCACCTCCGTTTCTGACTGCGCTTTCTGCTGACCCATCTGTGTAAACACGGACCCAAAGGTTCTGCGGGTATTCATCATCAAGTAAACTGAGGGTGGCTGTTTTGCGCTGCACACTGTTTTGTTCTTCCTTGTCAAATACCCCTTTCACTTCAGTCTTGATGTGTATTGGAAACTTATACTACTCTCTCCAGGGGGTCCGTTCTGGGACAGCATTTAAGGATCTATCAGTTGCAGGTAAATCAGTGGTTTGTCTGCCGAGCCGTTTGGCCTGGTGGATAAAACTACTTCTCTTTAGTCGTCCCAAAGCTAAATTTTTGAATCTTTCATTCATAGGGTGACTGGGCATACTAAGAAACTTTTCTGCTTGTAAAAGCATCTTGGTGTCTCTGCGTTCACTTAGTGCTTGGGTCATCCCCATTTTCTCCATCATAGCTATAGGTGTTGATTTCATACTGCCTGTGGTAACTCTGAGTGCTTGATTTTGCACTTTGTCTAATTCTTGCAATGTGGTTTTTGATGCCGAACTCCATGCTGTTGATCCGTATTCAAGATGTGGTCGAACACTTTGTTGGTAAACTTTTCTAAGTATTTTCCCGCTAGCACCCCATGTGTTCCACTTAGTTTTCTCAGAATGGCTACCCTCCTTCTGGCTTTGGTTGCTGCCTTGTTGATGTGTTTTCTCCATGTTAATCTATGACTAATAATAAAGTTCCTGTTGTGACCTATAATGAGATTCACACAGAATACAGAATTTCATTTAATAACATGGCACATCAATAAATGAGGACTTCCTGTCAATATGGAGGATAAACAGGTTTACCGTTTTTAGTTGGGGAAAATTTTTGCTTTCAACAATAGCTGGCTCTCGTATTTCCCCCCATATGTAGACTAAAAGAATTATCATCAACAAAGCTATTGAGTTGAGTGCACAGCATGACACTGCGGATTTCATCTGGAATGCTTCTCAACTGTGCCCAATGTAATTTCTGGTTTATTCAGATTCCAAAGACATATGATGGTGATAATAATTATGATTTTGGTTAGGTTCATTCTCAGACAACTATGTTATTGTGAATACTTACAGCTGATCCTGTAATAATGTGAACAGGAGCTTTTGGATTTGTGTATGGTTCATCGTAACTACCATTTAGAACCTGTTGTAGAAATATAAATAGGAAAAAAGTTAACTGTACATTCCTTTGCAGGGAACCTCAAAACCAACCCCCAACAACTTTGACTGACTGATTTTATTAGGTAAATAAGGTACAAGTTTAAACTAGTTTTCATTCCTTCGGATATGTAATAATAAGATGGTAGCAGAAGTGAAAACAAAAAAACCAGGAGTGACCCACAATATGTGAGATAAACAGAAAATAAGAATTGAAAAATGTTATGTACACTGAAAACTATTAGGTGATGCAGAAACTTAGATAATGAACAAAGAATCAGAAAGCAGGTCCAAGGTCTTGGAAATATACAAAAGAACAGTCTAGGAAATATACAGAAAAAATATGCTGCATATTATGAACAGACATACTGTAGAAATTCTGTAAAAATAAATTTAAATAAAAAGCATCCTTTTGGCAGATACTGTTGTGGCTTGAGACTTTTTTCTTGTACACATGATGAGAATGGTATCTTGTTCAACCAGAATGAGAATCAATTATAATTTGCTACCTTTTTATATGTTCACCCTTGAAATGGTGGCTGTGTTTGGGTTTACAGCTAGGCTGCGATATCTTACCTTTGGACTCAAAACTTCCGATTTCCACAAATCCTTCATTTGTCACCTTTTATGGCCTACCTGACAACAGGGATCCTTCCACACCACCCCCCCCCCCCCCCCCCCCCCCATTGGGACCATAGAACCCAAAGGAGAATTCAAGCATTTTATAATTTTGTTCCCTGCAATCTTTTTATTCTCATTGTCATAACTTATTGAAAATATGCAATAATTTGTTTTTTTTTCTGGTGGTTTCATGAGATGTTACTATTTTTAGACTGGGTTCAGTGAGAAATTATGTAGAAGCTATAGAAAAGACTAGGTTTAACAGCAGAATGATGAGACTTGAATTAACAGCAGATTGACGAGACTAGGTTTCACAGTAGCAAGATGAGACTTGGTTTAACAGTAACATAATAACACCAGGTTTATCAATGGAATGAGGAGACTAGGTTCAAAAGTAGAATTATGAGACTAGATTTAACAGCAGAATGATAAGAACATCATGGACAGATAAAAAGTGCAATTAAAATATCTTTGGAAGTTTTTCTCTCCCCAAGAGATCTGGTTATTTATGATGTGAAAACAAGCACATTATCTTCAACAAGCACATTATCTTCTTCTTCTTTTCTCTGCTCCTGGAATGCCTCACAGTATCAGGACAGGAACATGCTCTTTGTTTCCGATTAATATAGTCCATTTCAATGTCTCTGATATTTCTTCAGTCAATTTCCTGCATCATCAACCTCTGGATCTGTTACAGCTGTATCTGTTTAACACTGCTCTCTGTGGTAGCCTGTCTACTGCCAATCGGCTTACCCGGCCCAACCATTTCATCTGTTGTCTACCGATAAAGTTTAGTATTGGCTCTGTGCCAACTCTCCTCCTGATATCATTGTTCCTAAGCCTATCCTTTCTATTTACAACTAGCATAATATGTAAACATTTCATTTCTGTTGTTTCTATTTTTTCTTCTGTCTTCTGAAGACCATGTCCATGTTTGACACTGATAATACAGTGTTGTTAAGAATATTGTTTTAGTGTTTATATTTTGAAAGAGGCGGGAGCCCAAAGACAACTTATCACAGACATCAGAAAGAGACAGTCATCATTTTTCGGCCATGCTATCAGAAGAGGGAAAATGGAACATGTTGTGACCACTGGAAAGATCTGTGGAAGGAGGGATAGAGGAAGACAACAAGAGAAGATTCTTAACAGTCTTGTTGCATGGGATGGAGGTGTGTCGGCACATGAATTGATACATGCTGCAGGAGGTTGCAGATTGTGGAGAGGCATGATCGCCCACGCCAGTCAGCAAGGCACCTGATGATGATGATTCACATGCTGGCATTTCAATACTGGTGACAGCCCCGTGCGGGTGCCCCATTTTGGAGAATAAAGAACAGACCCACTTTCCCCAACAAGCATGGCGTCTAATTAGTGGTGTTTTCTTTAAAGTTGGAGTGTATCTGCCTGAGAGACAAGGAACCGCAGTCTGCATACAAATAAGCCAGATTTGTAAAATGGATGTGGATGCAACACTCAAGTTCTGGAACAACATCCAGAAGTGGACGAACAACTAGAACTCTCCACTGAAGTTTACAGCTGGTGAATGTGCAAAAGAAGAAGAAAAAGGTAAGACAAAAAATGTGGAAAAAAAAAACACAGCAGTCAGGTCAGAGGGACATGAGTAAAATACAATTACCTCTCTATTAAAAACAGGCCAAAGTCTCTCGTATGAATGCTCATGTGCCCAAAATGCAATATCCACTCCGTACTTATAAAACAGTTCCTCCCAGCCAAGCAAATGGAGGAAGGGGATGCCAACTCTTATCTGTGGAGAGTTTCAATTAGAAGTGCAACGAAACATATTATATTATCATCTATAAACTTTTTCACAAAGTCAGAAAACTATAGATGACCTTTCAACTCAATTTAATCCAGATTTTAAAATATTGATCTGGTTCAGAAGTTAAAATGATAGCCATCTGAAAACTGTAGACAGTAATAATTTTTTGGACATAAGCATAGAGAAAACAAACTAGTTATTGTTATCAAGAGAGTTTAGTTGTATGGCTGCTTAGTAGAGAATGAGTTAAACTTACTTCATTAAAAGTAACTTCTCATTGTAGGACAGTCTCAGTGTAAGAATATTCTGCATGTAAGGACAGTCTCACTGTCAGTAACTGCTGCATGTAAGGACAGTTTCAATGTCAGTGACTGCTGCATGTAAGGACAGTCTCAATGTCAGTAACTGCTGCACGTAAGGACAGTCTCACTGTCAGTAACTCTTGCATCTACGGACAGTCTCACTGTCAGTAACTGCTGCATGTAAGGACAGTCTCACTGTCAGTGACTTATTTACTAAACTCTCTAACCAAAAATATGTTGTTTTTTCTATACTTCTAGATCAGTGGTTGACAACTTTCCTAATACCGCAACCCTTTAATATAGTTCCTCATGTTGTGGCAACCCCCCAACCATACAATTATTTTCGTTACTACTTCATAACTTCAATATGTGTTTTCTGATGGCCTTGGGTGACCCCTGTGAAAGGGTCATTCGACCCACACAAAAAAGGTAATGACCCACAGGTTGAGAACTGCTGTTATAGATAATAATTACTGTCTAGGACAATTTCTTAGTCATTAATTTCAGCAATGTCTGGATGTCTTATGGCTGTTAAGCCTTTCATGGAAAGCACAGGAATGTTTTTTTTTTTAAACAGGCCGCAGAAGGCTGTTCATTTACCCTAGTATAATGCGGACTATTTGAGCTTTTCACAGCATACACAGAGAGAGATATTTAAAAAAAAAAAAAAAACAGTTTTAATGAAGAAACACAAAAAACTTCTGAAAATGTTTCTCCAAGGCCCTGCTTTGGGGAAGAGGGTGGGGAATGGACCCAATGCTCTTTAACAAGCATGTGGAAAAGGGTGTGATAGGTTTTTGTTGAAATAAGATATTTTGATCTGAAAGGGGCAGATATCACAGTTTAGCTATAAACCACAACATACTGTGTCAATGTCCCTTTTAAGAGTAAAGCCAACAAAAAATAAGAAGAAGAAAAAGAACTAAGTGTCTAGTCAGCTCAATAAAGTGTTGGGAAGAAATGTAAGTATGCCCCATCTGCCTCTTTCTAATGTGCTGTGTGAGTTTATCTTAGTTTCTCTAAAACTGTTTTGGAGGTGGAAGCTGGCGCTGAAGCCTTTCGCTGGCTTCAGAACCAGCTGCACACACATGTTATTATTGTAACTGACTCACAGAGCATGTCAACATCCTTTGAATATTTTTTTCCAGGTCAGGCCGGCGTGTTGGGAAACCAACAGGCAGATAGATTGGCTGATTCTGTTCTGCACCACTTGGTAAACTGATGCATTACAACCTAGATGTTGTAAGGGCCCTTTAGGAGCGTGTGAACAGTGTGGAGGCACAAATAGATCATCACGGTCTAAACAAAATAATACTGCTAGGACTGACCACAGGATATGGCCAAGGCCCAACACTCAAGAAAAAGGTTAGACGGACATACAACCAGACTGTCACTAGTGCCATCAGAATTTGAACTCTGCACTTACTGCTTAAGAAAAGGATGAAGCGCTTATGGGAATGCCCCGAGTGATGTGATTCCTAATTCAACGCTGAAACTATTCTTCATATTGTCATAAATCTCTAGTGTGGTCTTCCCCTTGCTCAACTCTCACTAAAGATGAAAACTGTACATTCACACTGAAAAACATTTACCAGACTTTCGTGGTGTGTACAGTCATCATTGTCGTCATTGGAACAGTACATTGGTCGGTGTCCAAAAGTGATGACCCAAGGCTGTTTAGCTCGATTTTCAGGTTTATTAGCTTCCTGAAATAATGCAAGATATTAGTCACATTATTTAAAAAAAACAGTAAAGATCCCTTTTCACGCCTTTAGGCGCATCAGGCACATGGGAAGAGCACCCATATTTTTACAGACCAATCGGCACTAGGTGGGTAATGTGGTAAGTATTACGCCCGCCCTCTTTACTTCCCCAGAACATACATCCTGGAACCCATTTTAGTCTGAGTCGACCTGCGACGTCCCATACCATGATGAAAATCCATGCAGCCAGTAGTGGTTTTGATCGTGGTACATTGTAATCACGAGTTGGACTCGCAATGCCTGAGCCATGGACGCCGCAAAAACATTACAACTAAAGACAAAAAATAAGAATGAACATCCAGAAACAGATATGTAATAACTGTACTTCTAATTACCAAGTAGAGATCATGTGGGTTATCTTCTGGCTGAATATACACACAAACATGATTTTTACCACGTGCACAAATGGAACATTTAATCTTTAGTTAGATATGAGAGCTGCACTAGACCTTATTGTGTGTATCTGCTTACCATAAACAGAAAAAAGCCTTTTATATTTTTGCTGACTTTTATGGAATTTCATGCAAGGCTACTGTCCTACTTTGCGAAACATAGCTACCTTCTTCACAACTTTAAAAAAAACTGCTAGGGGCATCAAGCAAAATTTCTTCTTCTTCTTCGCGTTCACCAGCTGTAAACTCTGGCTGAAAGTTCTGGTTGTTCATCCACTTTTGGACTGCAGTCCTATTTCAGAACCTGAGTCTTGCGTGTGCATCCGTTTTACAGATCTGACTCACTTGTATGCAGACT
The DNA here is from genome assembly GCA_905116865.2 of Candidula unifasciata. Lineage (NCBI taxonomy): Eukaryota > Metazoa > Mollusca > Gastropoda > Stylommatophora > Geomitridae > Candidula > Candidula unifasciata. The sequence continues at coordinate 624,679 of CAJHNH020008454.1, read as the reverse complement.
GCTGGTTCCTTGCCTCTTAGGCAGATGCACTCCGACTTCGAAAAAAGCTCCCAATTAGTTGACTCTTACGACATGCTTTTGGGTAGGCAGTGGGTCTATTCTTGTTTTCCCTATAACAGAGCTCTGAAACCCACACAGGGAGAGTGAGATATAAGGTTATCCTTCTTGCTCTTCTGGCTGCCTCGGCCAAATATACATTATGCTGTTGTAGAGTTTCTTTGATGTTATCTTTTCATCTTGTTCATGGTCTAACTTGTGGTCTATATCCTTCACCTCTTTTTGTGTCGCCTTGTACGGTATGGGGTCACAAGTCACTCCCTCTAAGTGGGCAAATAATTAGATTTGTATGTAATGTAGTACTGATTCTATGCCAACTTTGCCTCTTGTGAACTCATTTCTAATTTTTGTCTCTTCAGGTCAGTTCTACAGCACTTCTCATACTTTTCTTAGTCACAGCGTCATTTTTCAATGAAAATTTTTCACGGCGCCCTAACCTAAGTAAAAGTATGACTATTCGTATGTAAAAGATTTTAAAAGATAAAACTTGTGTATCTTCTAATATTTCACGGTGCACAGTTTGGGAATTACTGTCACACACCATATTTCCATAATAATGGCTATCACAGTTTCGAAATGAACTGCCAGAGAATCTTAAAACAGGTGGACCAGACTTGAGGTAACCAGGCCCCAGGCATTCATCAGTAACACCTTTCTAGATCACTGGTGAGCTTTCGTTGGGTCACTGTTAAGATATGAGTTAACTCAGAATGGGTCCACTGGTTAAAGAGATCATCTGATTACCCAAAATGGGTCAACTGCTTGAAGCGCTGATGAGTTCACTCAAAATGTGTTCTCTGCTCGAAGTGCTCATGAGTTTACTTAGAACGGGTACAATTTTTAAATAGCTCAAGCAGTCACTTAAAATGGGTACACCAATTAGACAGTGTTCCAATGGAATGGGTATACCAGATTATTTTATGTTGAACATCTGCTAGTTTAACATAATACAAACTTAACTATCACCAACTCCTATATTTTCAATTTTAAAACTTAATGTGGGTTCCGGGATGTCGAATATCTGCTAGTTTAACACAATACAAAACTTAACTATCACCAACTCCTATATTTTCAATTTTAAAACTTAATGTGGGTTCTGGGATGTCGAACATCTGCTAGTCTAACATAAATCAAACTTAACTATCGCCAACTCCTAAATTATCAATTTTAAATCTTCCTGTGGCTTCCAGGATGTTGAACATCTGTTATTCTAACATAATACAAACTTAACTATCGCCAACTCCTAAATTATCAATTTTAAAACTTCCTGTGGCTTCCAGGATGTTGAACATCTGTTATTCTAACATAATACAAACTTAACTATCGCCAACTCCTAAATTATCAATTTTAAAACTTCCTGTGGCTTCCAGGATGTTGAACATCTGTTATTCTAACATAATACAAACTTAACTATCGCCAACTCCTAAATTATCAATTTTAAAACTTCCTGTGGGTTCCAGGATCCCATTGCAAAGGAAACAAGAAATAGACACAGTGCCTAACCTAACATGTATGTCACAACAAGAGTCGACTAATCGCGTATCCTTCAAAGTCGGAGCGCATATTTTTGGGAGGCGGGGAACTAACAATCTGCACACAAATAATCTGTAAAATGAATATGCAAGCGAAACTCAAGTTTGGGAACAAGACTAAAGTGCAGATATGGACCAACAACTATAAATTTCTGCAGGAGTTTACTGTCAGTAAACACGAGGAAGAAAAATATTAAAGCTGGTTTCTAATTCATAAATATACACAGATACGATAAAAATAATTACATACACTCAGTTCTCTCTCCAGCCATTTGTACTGCTCCACAATTGGCACCAGACCATACTGAAGGAAAAAGATCAGTTCCGTAGACAGTGAAATGAAACGGATAGGTCCCATGGTGAAGCTAAAAAAAATGACAAAGTTTTAAAGTAATAAATGAACTGATATAAATATGGGCATTCAATAAAACATAAATGAAATGGATAGGTCCCATGGTGAAGCTAAAAAAAATTACAAAGTTTAAAAGTAATAAAAGAACTGATATATGGGCATTCAATAAAAAATAAATGAAATGGATAGGTCCCATGGTGAGGCTATCGTGTTCCCCAGGAATAAGACCTAACCCAAACATAAGCAATATTCTGATTTTTCAGGATGCTTGCAATATAAGCCCTACTCCAAATATAAACCTTAAAGATCCTGAGCCAGACGGACTGATTTCGTTTGTCCATTGAAACACAAAATGGGTGTACTGAATTTTAAAGGGATGAATGTATACATAAATATACAAATAAATAACATTGTTGACATTAAAGCTTGAATTAACCTATACTTGAATAAATATAGATTTTTGCATCTGAAAAAAAAAACATTCCTTGAAATTAGGCACTAAGTCACCTTTTGAAGCTATATTAATATAAGACCCAAGGTATTTCAGTATCTGCAATTTATAAAAAAAAATTTCTTGATGTTCTACGTTTTCCCCCTTTAGGCTGCTACCCAAAGGGTTGACCACTATGAAAACTTTAACAGTCAGCTTTAACTGCTGTCTAATCTTCTTCTTGTTCCCTGGTTGTAAACTCCCTTGGAAATTCTGGTTGTTCAACCACCTCAGGACATTAGACTTGTTCCAGATCCTGAGTGTTGCGTACACAATCGTTTTATAGATCTGACTTATCTGTAACTATTGGTTCCTTGCCTCTCAGATGCACTCTGACTCGATGGAAACCCCCAATTAGTCGACTCTTACGACATGTTTGTTGGGGAGGCAGTGGATCTAATCTTGTTTCCCCCACAATGGAGCTCTCGGATCCACACTGGGAAGCTACCTAGTGTAAGCCCACACACCTTTTGAGAAATGATCCACTGAATCAAGAATATTTCTATTTCTATCTGAGAATCACCCTTTTGCAGTTTCTGCATGTCACATATACATGTCTTCTTCAGACAGACAGACAGACACATGGTAATCTGGAGCATTTGTGGATGCAATTTTGTGAACAGATTTTACCTTACTGAAAATTAGGCTTGTAAGGAGTGGTAGCAGCAGAAGACTCTTATACAGGTTGGAAGTATCTCTTCCATAATTGTTGCTTATTAAATGTACAACTCGCCTTTGGTGCTTCAAGTCGTTCGATGACCGAATTGGAACATCCATCCCATATCGTAATGCAATAGTCTAGATGGGTGTGAATGAGGGAAGTATAGAATGCCTTTCTAGTGCTCTCAACAAGAAAGTGCCTAATTTATGCTAGCTGGAATACTTTTTTTTCTTTTTCAGCTGTTTGTTTCATTAGTGCTTGTACATGAGAAGTGAAGGTTAGATTTCTATCAATAATCAGGCCTAGTGCTTTATGCTCAGTTACACTTCCCACTGGGGTACTACCGATGTAGAGCTGAAGGGTCCCATGTAAATTTAAAGAGTATAATTTTATTTAGTTGTTATTAACATGGATATAGTTTTACAAATGTTAATCTGCATGCGGTTTGCACAGATGACTCTAGATCATTACATTAGACAGGTAGGCAGGTAGATAGACTGATAGACAGACAGACAGACAGATAGACCTGTAGTTTATCTGGTATATGAAGCTTCCCTGTGTGGGTTACTGGACCCTGTTATAGGGAAAACAAGAAAAGGCCCACTGCCTACCCAAAAGCATGTCGTAAGAGTCGACAAATGGGAGCTTCCTTCAAAGTCAGAGTGCATCTGCCTGATGGGCAAGGAACCAGCAGTCTGCATACAAATGAGTCATATCTGTAAAACGGATGCACACACAAGACTCAGGTTCTGGAACAGGACTGCAGTCCAAAAGTGGATGAACAACCAGAACTTTCAGCCAGAGTTTACAGCAGGTGAACGTGAAGAAGAAGAAGAAGTATATGAAGCTAGACTTGTATTTCAAAAGATTTTTCTGCCAAATGGCTATCAACAAAAATTTCATCCAAAATCACCTCCTGTCGAACTTTGCGTAGACCTAATCCTAACTGGCTGGATTTGTGCAGCTCGTTTAAACAAAAATTTGATTGGTTAACCACACTTATGATTAATCGCCTTGGCTGCGCCTCTGATGACATGCATAGTGCGGCCACGGTGCTATTATTCTCTGCCACTCTTCTGTATTTGCCCTTTAAAGGGAAGTTGCCATGTTGTGTTGCCAATTACAACTAGGTTGTGATATCTGCACCTTATGACCCAATACATTAGTCAGCAACAGTAGTCATCTTTTACAACATTCTTGTTAGGGGGTAGTGAAGTTTTTTGTTTAAATACCCACATGAGTGGAGCCGGACCTTTTAAAAAAATGACCTTGACTTTCAGGTCAACCCAGCCTTGAGTGGGAACTGGGTGCAGTCCTGGGAAGTAAAGGCGGCTGGCGTGATGCTGACCACATCACCCATCTTGTGCCGATTGGTCTATAAAATACAGGTCTAGCCATATAAGCCTAAAGGCGTGGAAAAGAGACTTTTACTTATTTACTTACCCAAATGAGTATTCAGTTGCCATCTTCAAACCGAAGGTTGTATCACCAATTGCCAGCCTTTGTTTCTGACCACGATGGCAGTCCATTATTTCTTTTGCTGCCCATCTGTTATCTTTGATTTGAACTGTCCCTTGCAGTTCCATCTTTTCCTCCATGTACAGTTTTCAACAGGCAATTAATTATGACTACCTGTGTGTGTGCGCATGTGCGTGCATGTGTGCGACCTAGATCAGGAAACCTACACATACTTCATGTCAAATACCCAAAAATTTGTTACATTTCTTGACCCACCTGTAGTACATCTGCTTGTTTTCATCCCCAGGCATCCAGAAACGATTTCTGTAGTTGGAGAAGTTGCTTGAAAAAAAAAAAATTACAGGTAAATAATTACTCTGTAATTCAATTCAGAATTTCTTTAAACTTAAAATGTAGAACAATATCATCATGTAGCTGTATCCTGCTAAAGAGTTCCATGGTCGGTGGCTCTCTTGAAATTTCTTCTTCATCAAATCATGTAGACCCAGCCTAAAATGGATACCACTGAGAAGTAAGTGGGTCAGCGTGATGTTGCTCACATTAATCTGGATTGGCCTATAAAAATATAGGAATAGCACCCTAAGCCTGGTACAGGTCAAGGCGGTAAAAAGGTTTTCCAACTTTTAACTCTATCAGTCCCAAACAACGCACCATATGTGATCAGCTGTTGAACCAGTGCCCCAAATAACACATGATTTATGTTTCATTTATCTATGCTTGTTGTGAGCATGCGGAAGAAACTTGGCAAATCCAAACATGCAGCACAGGATATGCTTGTTTGAAAATAACATTCATGGATTCTTCAATGTAGTTACTGTGTGCCTTCAGCTTGTACTTTCAAATCTCCTGGGACTAAAAGCGTTACAACTTAAATTAAACGACCATGGGACACATAACTATCCTCCCACAAATTGGTTTTCTATATGACCATTTTGATTTGTTATACAAATGAGTGAGTCTGTCACCTCAGTTCTACAGACTGCAAATATATCTTTTATAGCCTTTTTTCTTCTTAGTGTTCATCAATTGTCAATTGGTGGAAAGTCCTGACTGTTCATCATCTTCTAGACTTCTGTCCTGTTCTAGAACTTAAGTTTTGCGTGCACATTTCATTTTATAGATCTGGCTTATTTGTATACAGACTTTTGGGTTTCTCACCTCTCATGTAGATGCACTCTGACTTCAAAAGAAAAAGCCCCTAAGCTGCCTTCTACAACACTTGTTGGGGAGCACTAATTCTACTCCCCCCCCCCTACCCATTGGGGCCCTTGAACTCATATGAGGATCTTTTATTTCCAAACTCAATATTTGAGGCATCATACTTATTACTATCTGTACATGTGATTGGGTATAAAGTTCAGTCTGGCAAAACATGTTTCCTGTCACAATGGCATCAGGTGCCTCTGACACTCCCTTTAATGTCATAGTTCTGTCGACCTTTATCATCACTTCCTAAGTGTGGTAATGGTAATCATGCCAAGCTAGGCTAACCAACAAAAATATAAAAAACAAGCCACTTCAAATTTTCAAAATGGATTTTCAATCACATTAAAACATGCAGGAAATAGAACCTTGGAGAGTCGCTGGCCGAGTGGTTACAACATTTGGCTCTAATGCCAGAGACCAGGGTTCGATCCCCAGTAAGGTAATGGAGTTTTTCTATCCGGGGCAAAGTTAAACATTCTAACCATCACAGTCCATGGTGACAACGCTGGCAATTCGGCTCTAAATCATCAGGCTCATGATTCCACTCATCCTAACACAACCATAACAAGTGGTAAATACAGACAGCTGTGACAGTTTTTAACAGAACCTCAATAATCCCTGTATGGGTTCCAGAGCCCTTTTTGGGTGAAAACAAGAATAGACCCACTGTCCCTTAATAAGCTTGTCACAAAAGGAAACTAATTAGGGTTGTTTCCTCTAAAGCTGGAGCGCATCTACCTGAGAGGTGAGGAATCAACAGTCTGCACACAAATAAGCCAGATCTGTAAAATGGATGTGCATGCAAACCTCAAGTTCTGGAACAAGACCAAAGTTCAGAAGTGAACAAACAACCAGCTTTCTGTCGAAGTTTGCAGCCAGTGAATGCCAAGAAAAAGAACCTAACACACATATGCTGGCACCCACATACACACACAAAGATAACACAAATCTTACTAAGCATTTTCATGATTTCCAGGACAAGTCATGTATGGCAGTCTGGAAGCAAGTGGTTCTATCTGCCTCATGAATTCGTCCCCAACTCTAGCATTGTCCTATTCATCAAAATTTATACAAGCAAGAATGAGAGTTTATGTTGAAATGATACAACATGATTTTATTTTAGTTTTAAACTTGATTGAGAGATTTTTCCTTATTAAATAACATAATTTTTTTCGCTCTTCAGTTTAGCATTCACTTGAACTTATAAACTCATTTAACAACTTTTTCTTTTTGTTCATGCCATGCGGAATGCAATCATTGGCAATGAGATTTGTTCATAGCCTTTTTATATATTTTAAAAATGTAAATCTAAAAAACAACTAAGAGAAGAGATGAATGAGATGAAATTAAACATGAAATTACAATGATGCACTGAAAAACAGAGCAGCTATTTCCTTGTCGTTACCAGAAATCAAAACACTTTTCAAGGGAAAATACAAGGAACTGTGGAGAGAACAGACCAACAGTAAACACCTACAAGACCCCATCAACAGACTGACTGAACAGAAAACAAAATACACATAATTTTCTGTCTAAGAACAGGACGCTGCAGGTTCAGCTACCACATGCATAAAATAAAGACTGACTGTACAGTCCCCACAGTGCATGTCTGACGGGACCACAAACACCTGAGCACATTCTGCAGAACTGCTTAGTTGCGTATCCTTTACAGGACGCTGCAGAAGCAACCCAGCATTTTTTTGGCTGTTGTGGTTTTTCTAGGCAAATTTACATCTAGTAGTTTGCCACTGCTTTCTGGACGGTCGGCTTCTCGGTACCACTGTCGAAACCACAATAAGGCCTGCAGCTGGGATCGGCTCCAGCATTACAGAGCACATTCACAATGCCTAAGCCCCAGACGCCAACCTCTACGTACAACTCTGAATAGCCACCTGGCCTCAAGAGCAAAGTGTACAGAGTAAGCTATGGGGAACCAGGAAGGACCTGCTGCTGACTTACATGCGGGTTCATAGAGGCAAACCACCTGACCTGAACATACAAAACCAAATGCAAGGAAGAAGATAAAATAGTTAACTTTATAGTGACTTCAGGCACAGGCACAAGGAAAGGTTAAAGCCACTGTGCTATATATGTGGGCTACACTGTGCCTCCTTGCAGGTACCATAAGGCTCATGCTAGTTTGATAGAACTTCATTCAAGGCTCTTGTCACAGGACCTGACTTTATGCCACAGATAAATGGGTATCACAGGCTTAACTGAACTGGCAGGGTATTCTGGAGTTAGTGACCTAGGTGGAAAGGCTCCTGGCACTCATCAGCTAACCGTCTTCATCACTGATAAATGACATTTATAAAAAGTATGATCCAATAAATTGTTTCTAATATCCACTAAGTGTGATTCCTTTTAAATGGCACTTTCAATTGCAATGGAGACAAAATAAGCATCTTACAACTGACAAAAAAGTGAATTAATATTGTTCAGCAATTGTACTTCATTCTTGTGTGATTCCAGTACTAACCTATGGATGCGAGAGCTGGAAATCAACGAAAACTCTAGACACAAAATTAGACAGTTTTGAAAATAAATGCCTTAGAAGAATACTAAATTTCAAATGGTCAGATTTCCGAACCAATACACAAATAAGGCAAGAATCCAGGCAAGAGTATGTGTCTAATTTTATACGAAAACGCCGCTGGAACTATGTCGGCCACGCCCTTAGAATGGATAAATCAAGACTTCCTTACCAAGCCCTCATTTGGACACCACAGGGGAAAAGATCTCGTGGAAGACCAAGGGAAACCCTACGTAGAACTATCATCAGGGAAGGCTCGCTCATGGGCCACTCAAACATCCAAGACCTACAACGGATTGCAACGGACCGCCGTGCATGGAGAGTCGCGACCTCTGCCCTATGTGCCGCACTCGACACAAGAGGAAAGACTAACTAACTAAATTGTACTTCATCATCATAGAATAAACTTTCAATCTCTACAAGTTTCAAAGTATATGCACAAGTCTAAAAATAAGCATAAAGCACAACTGTAGTACATTTAACGTGATAATCTTGAATAAATCATTTCTTGTTATTATTTTTCTTCTTCTGCCTTCTATCCCCCAATGGGGCATAGGCCCTCAACCAATTCATGCCAAGTCATGTTATGTTGTGCTGAATGTTAAAAAAAAAAAAAAATCAAGCAATATTGTTTTTAATGCAAATGCAAAATATGTAATAATACACCACTTACTATTTGATACACCCAGATGACAGCAGGTGGTACATAACTTAGGATACAGATAGTTAAACTGTGGTCACATCCAAAAAAGCAGCGAGTTTATTTCAACATTGTAACCTGGTAATCTGGCGTTTATTCTAAAATGATGACAAAACCATTTGATCTTATGTTTCTTAATAAATTTGGTGCAAGGTGTTGTTGCCTCAATTTGTCTGATTGTCATCATCATGTAGCAGTGTAACGAAATATAGGCAGAAAAGGGGTTAAATGAACAAGCATACATTTCAGACCACCACACAGCGTACTAATCCATCACTGTGTGAAATGACAGAAATAGGTGATTAGAAAGCCATGGCCTAGCCAGCTATGCAGAACACACCGCCATGACATCTGACAGTGAGGGATGAAACATTCGACGAGTGTCCGTGAACTGTGAGATACGTTCATCCAGACGTGACCACCAAAGACAGGTGACAGAGAAGTGATGGAGAGGGTACGCCAGAAAGGCGGGAAAGCGGGGGAATAAAGTTAGTCCCGGAACCGCTGGAGAGGACAGTTAGCCACGGAACCGCTTGATAGGACAGGTTAGGGCTGAACCGCTGGAAAGACCGGTTAGGAGAAAACTAGTGATTTACTTCGTTTAGAAGGTATATGTTAAACTTGGAGTTTAGCTAGAACAGTGGTTAAGGAACTCGTAGAGAGTCATACGAATAGCCTGTATCCAGATAATACAGTGTTCATATACTATTGAATTTATGAAGCCTCTATGACTGGAATATTGTAAATAAACAGCTCTTGTGTAATTGTTACATCACTGGCCTTGTTCTTGAGTACGATTGAAGAGAGATACGAACTATATTCATTCACTTGGCCGACTTAGGCACATCTATTTCTTGGGGGATGTATAGGCACGACTGTGCCACAAGCGATGAGGATATTTGGATGCCGTGACCAACGACAGTCTTGTTGACATCGACATCTTTAACAGTTAAGACTGCTGTAACAAAATACCAAATAAGCTACCGCAACAAAACGTGAACTAAAAGCACGTTGATGATAGTACCTGCTGAGAAAAAAAAAAAAACATTCGACAAACCCTTCATCAGATTGGAGAGACGTAAACCAGACCAACAGCCTGCACCACCTTTTGGAGCCAACCGTCTACACTAGAATCAGGGGGACACGCCCGTTCTAGCCTGGAGTAAACCGTCTACACTAGAATCAGGGGGACACGCCCGTTCTAGCCCGGAGCAAACCGTCTACACTAGAATCAGGGGGACACGCCCGTTCTAGCCCGGAGCAAACCGTCTACACTAGAATCAGGGGGACGCGCCCGTTCTAGTCTGGAGCCATAATATAAACTTTTCCTAACTTTACACACTCGGAAGATTATAGGAAAGTCAAGAACTGTGAGCTGTCCGATTTTACAAATAGGAACTGCAAAATAAGCGCGATTTTAAAGAACCTTGAACATTAACATTAATTAGTTTAAATATATTGTGATTTTCAATTTTCAGTGGTGTAGGGAAAACCTTTTCTTATCTTTCCCTACCTTTCCTATTAACTTGGAAAATAATTCCAGGACAGTGCCGATTTTTAATTACAGTGTGTTGTGAAAAGAGAATTTTTTTTTCAGACCGCACTCAACAAGGTAATTTGACATTTTCTGTTTTTTCAATTTTAAATTACTTGCATTAGATTAATTTCCCAGATTTTTTAAAAATGGCAGAACAGGGAACAGTAGAAGCCCAGTTCAGCAGAGTTTTAGGAGAAGTCAGCAAGGCTGTCTCCAGATTAGATTGTAGCGTTCGGAGACAGGGAATAACAGGGGTTATTGAACCTTTCAGGGGAGAAACAAAAAATTGTAAAAAGTGGGTAAACGAGATAGAAAAGTATGCTTTCCTTTCAGGTGCGACAAGTTTCGACATCAAACGTTTAGCATACCAGATGAGTTCTTCCCCGGTTTCAGAACACATAAGAAGAAGATTAGAGCAGAATGAAGAAGAAACATGGGAAGAACTGAAAAGAGACTTAGCACAAAATTTCAGCGATGTCACAGACAGACAGATGGCCTTTTCCCTCTTACGACAGATCAAACAGGGCAAAGATGAGAGCGTACAGAATTATTCGCAGAGAATACAGAGTCTCGCGCAAGATGCATTTCTTAAAGAAGAGATACAATCACAACAAACTCAGCTTATTTTAGTTTCAGTCTTCAGTGACAGTTTAAGGGACTGTTCACAAAAACTTCGTTTATTGCATTCTGGGCCAACAACTCTAGAACAGGCAGTAGCCATAACTCTTAAAGAAGAGAGTTTAAGACGAAAAGTGTTCCTTCAAACTGGACGAAGAACAGAAGAAGAAGAAGATATTAGGTTGACGGAACCCATGGACATATCACATTTTAGACCACACAGAGAAAGACACACAAATGAGAGACACAGACACTCTAACATACAGGCAGTGCAACACACTTTAACGTGTTATAACTGTTCAGGTCCCCATAAAGTCCGATTTTGCCCGGCAGGTAACCGACCCACAACACAGCCGATAAACCGACCGCTCGTTAACACAGATTTCAGAGGTGAAAGGTCGTGGCAGGTCAGTCGCAGAAGTCAGGGACTTAACACACAAAATAACGGCGGCTGGAGAAACCATTATTCGGGAAACGCGCAATCCGCTCGCTGGCCGGGGCACAGCTGAGCGACGGACGAGACATAGCCTCTAAAAGTTCAGTAAGACACAAGAGAGATAACGAAATAAATAGGCAGAAGAGAGTTACAAACCATAGACAGATTAATGCATCAGGCAGCCCGTGTTGCTGTTTAATAGAAATCAACAATAATAAGTTTAATAGTCTGGTGGATTCAGGAGCAGATTTGTCACTTCTAAATTACTCGGTATTTAAGAGGATTAGAGGTAGTATAGAGTTACATCACACAAAAGAGAACTTACAGTCTGTCACCGGAGCCAGCCTATCAGTTTTAGGTAAAGCCATGATTCCGTTTTCCATCGGTGGTATACATATGACACATCCTTTTATCATAGTAAAAACAATGAACCGTCATTTAATTATAGGACGGGACATATTAGTTAAACATGGCATAAGGCTATATTTTGACCTTAAAAAGCTTAGAATTAGAGATAGGTACGTAGATCTTAGAGATGACATTCACGTTGCTTCGGTGGTACGTGCTAAACAAACAGTCATCCTAAAACCTAATTCAATCAACGTAGTGATGTCGGGTTTAAAAAAGAAACCCATATTTCCTGCCAGGTCAAACTATTCGAACAACAGCGCTTCAGGAAGCACTGTTAAACGAACCGTGCTTATCAACTACAGATGGCATTGTAACGTTAGGTAAAAGACTTTGTTTTCCGGTCCTTATCACAAACGCGACAGGGAAAACCGTAAAATTGAAGAAAGGAAATATTGTAGCTAACGTAGATAGAGATATTCTAGAGGTAAATAGTTCAACGGGAGAGGCACCGAGAGGAAGGAATAGCTATAAAATAGCAACTGTTACTACACATAAAGTCGATGCTAATCGATTTACCGGTTTCTCCGGTAGGCGAAGATATGATAACGAGAGATCACACTACAATATAGATAAGCAGAGTTTCAGACCACAGAGACCGAATTCATACCATAACAATCCGAGTCAACTGAGGTCATGTGTACGAAATGGAGGTGGGCAAAATATTAATTTTAACAGAGCTGCGCGGTTACAAAAATTAGAAAATAATCGGAATATCAGATCTCAGGAACGGCGGTATAACTGTGATAACAGATCCCAGAAAATGAGTAGGGGAGAAGATGTTTATGAAGGTAAGAGGTCAAATCCGGTCAGAACAGCGGAAGTGCTAAAACAGTTACAGGCAGAACCCCAACACAGAAATATTTTGGAATCGTTTATAGTTAAAAACGAGGACGTCTTTGCACTGACAGATATAGAGTTAGGGAGGACACAATCTGTGCAGATGGAACTGGATACAGGGGAGCATAAACCCATTTGTTTAAGACCGTATAGAACACCGCTCAAAGATAGAGAAATAGTGGAAAAAGCTATACATGAAATGCTGCAGGCTGGCATTATTGAACGATCGTTATCCTCATGGTCCTCGCCAATAGTTATAGTAAAGAAAAAGGACGGCACACACAGATTCTGCTGCGACTACCGAGCACTAAATAAAATAACTAAGAATATTTCGTACCCCATGCCAGTCGTGGATGATATTTTAGGGCTGCTGAACAAGTCGACATATTTTACGACCCTAGACGCGAGGTCGGGTTTTTGGAGCATTCCTATGTCCGAGGATGCCAGCGACAAGAGCACTTTTAGCACTCATCTGGGAAGTTTCCGCTGGCTCCGAATGCCATTTGGTCTACGCAATAGCCCTCCAGTGTACATGCGGCTCGTAGATCAGGTACTTAACGGTCTACAAAAATTCGCATTAGCATACGTCGACGACATATTAGTATTTTCATCAGGATCCGTCGAAGACCACTTAGAACATGTTGAACGGGTGTTTGACAGGCTTAGGGAACACGACGTCAAACTAAAGCTCAACAAATGCAACTTTCTCAAGACCGAGACCAAGTATCTTGGCTTCGTAATTAATAGACAAGGGATACAACCCGATCAAGAAAAAGTGAAAGCAATACAGGAGTTACACACACCCCACAAACGTAAAGGAAGTACGAGTATTTATTGGAATGTGCGGATACTACAGACGATTCATACCAAATTTCTCGCAGATAGCGGAACCGATGATTAACCTCACCCAAAAATACGCTAGATTTAGGTGGACAGATGAATGCCAGGCCGCCTTTGACTTCCTTAAAGAAAGCTTAAAAGTAATACCCCTTCTAGCTCACCCAGACACAGATAAGGAGATGGTCTTGTATACAGACGCCTCGGACATTGCTATAGGGGCCTGCCTAACAATACCGATGAGTGAAGGGGAGGCTGAGATTATACCAGGAATAAAGAATGAAAAACCTATTTATTTTCTATCCCATAAGCTTAGCAAAAGCCAGAGGAAATGGCCCGTTATTGTAAAAGAGGCGTTCGCTATCCACTATGCCCTGGAAAAGCTTAACTATTACTTACACAATGCCCGTTTTGTGATCAAAACTGATCACATGCCACTTAAAGGTTTGCTAGAGTCTCCCATACAAAACAGGAAAATACAAACGTGGGCGCTCAATATACAAGCGTATAACGCTAGGATTGAGTACATTCCAGGAACAACGAATACTATAGCTGATTTATTATCAAGAGTTCCCTACAAGGACAGTCCAGATGAGACGGATGTTGGAGATCCAGACATAAACGACCACACGTGGGAAATACATGCTATCAATACAAACAGATTAGAGGGACAAGGTATTAGAGACGAACAGGACGAAACAGGAGAAATCCATGAGGAGACAGGGAGTGACCTTATGGGTTTTGACATGAAAATTGAACAGGAAAAAGACGAAGAAATAAGAAGTATAATAGAGGAATTAAAAACAAACAAAACGTATAAGAAAAATAAAAAATGTCTGATCCTACCAGAGGATGGACAGTTATATTATATAACAAATAAGGAAGATGACCCGATTTTAAGGAAATATATCCCCAGGCATCTATACTTGAGAGTGCTGAACCAGTATCATAATGACAATGGCCACTTGGGAATAGATCGCACTTACGATGCTATTAGAACGAAATATTATTTTCCAGATCTATACCGCAGGGTATACGAGCATGTGAGTAATTGTGAAACTTGTAAACTGAGGAATATGAAGGCCATTAAATGTCCCATGCAGGAACCAGACCAGTCCCTGTTCCCCATGCAAAAGATTAGCTTAGATATTTCAGGACCACACCCTAGAACCTTATCTGGTAACAGGTATATTCTACACATTGTCGACTACTATAGTTCCTGGCCAGAGGCGTACCCAATACCGGATAAGACAACAGATACCGTAATAAGACTCTTTCTTCAGGAATTCGTGTCGCGATTTGGTACTTGTCAAGTTCTAATCTCAGACAATGGCGGTGAATTTGCTTCTCACAAATTTGAGAAAGTAATGAAGGAGATGAATATTAAACATATTAAAACTTCAATTTACCACCCAAATAGTAATGGCAAGAATGAACGCCAACATCGCACCATTTATGATATTATTGCAAAACACGTACATGACAACAAGAGAGACTGGGATCTTTATTTAAATCAAGCGTTAGGAGCCATACGAACAAATATAAATGAGAGCACTAAACATTCACCATATTTTTTAATGCACGGTCGACAGCCATTACTACCACTTGATAACTTGCTTAAACCCCGCAGAAAGTACATGGGTGAAGATTTTCATGAGATAGTATTACAGGAAATGCATAAGGCTCACGTGAAAGTACAGAGGAATGTTAAAAAAGCGTTTGACAAACGTAAACAGTACGCAGACAAAAATGTTGTGTTAGCAGAGTTTAATATCGGAGATAACGTATTTTTCAAAAAACACGTCAGAGAATCTAAGTTTGACAACCGGTGGACGGCCGGATACTTCGTGTTAGAACGTCTAGGGCCGGTAACCTACCTTATTAAAAACCAACTAACAGGACACACCGCCCGAGTTCATGTCGGTCATCTTAAATACAATGACACGCTAAACACAGAGTGTCCGCAACAGGTAGAACAGGATACACACAGGAGAACTACTTTAGCATGTCCGCCAGAGACTGACACTGACAGTCAAATGAGTACCGAAAACGAAAGTGACATAGCAAACAAGGGAACATGCACAGAGGGACACGTAACGACTGCGGAGGTAGAACCGGCACCGACTAACAGGTCGGAGAGTGAGGAGGGTTCAACAGTTAATGAGTCAGATATCGCCGATTTTACAGACGCCCCGTTTATGCATACTAGAGCAGCAACGAAAAGAAACATTAACATAGAAGAAGAAAAAGAAATTAGGCGAGCGTGTAAAGAACGCTCCGCTTCATCTAGCGAAGGAAATCTGCCGATTTTTGAAAGACAGAAAATTATGTCAGAGAGAGAACGTAGGGCATTATTACTTGAGGCGGAGTCTACTGAAGCGTCAGAAAGCTCAGAGGAGATGAAAAGCGACACAGATAGTTGTGGAAACGCGGGCGATTATGAAACAGATCAGGACATGGCCGAGCCCAGAGGAGGAAAGAGAAACCGAAAGCAAACGTCATCCAGTCAGGATGACTGCAACCCACCACATAAAAAGAGGGAGGTAAAAGTGAGTGCAATACATACACGCAGAAAAATGAAAGAGGGAAGACTAACGTTTCAGTGGTCTTTAGATTGTTAGGATAACACATGTGGTAGACAAAACGCTCACAATATTAAAAATCGCGAAACTAGAAGTTCTTCAGAATAGAGAGAAGCTTAATCGCTTAGGAGATTTGATGACCTACATGTTACAGTACAGCAACGAAAACGATTAACATATTAAAAACTGAAATCATAACACTTGATAAACTTACCAGGACGTATATTATTTACATTCCGTCCTCGATAAAAGTAAAGAATTAGTAGATAGAGTTCAACAAGCAGTAGACAAATTATGGAAGAAATTAAATTTTGCCGTCACCGGAAAATTCATAACCAGTTTGCTAATGCCGAGTGAACTTAAACAGTTGCTGCTGATTATCAGACAGATTTTACCCGAAACATTAGATCTAACCCTAGATGTCGATGTCAGCCTAGTACAGTATTATACATCTCTAGTCTGTGATACTGTGATCACGAGGGATCACCTTGTAATGGTTGTTGAGATACCTTTAGTAGAGATACGACCAAAATTTTAGTTATATAGCGTACATAACATTCCCGTACCCATGAAAATTCAGCAAGAATCAGGTACCCCCCCACCCCCCCCCCCCTCCCTTTCCCCATGACTGACTGAAATGGGATCGTTCGTAAAATGGTTCAATAAATGTGGGATTGTAGGGTGTATAACAAGTAATTAGTTTCATTTATTACAATTTACGTACGCTATATTGCTGTGTACAGAGGTACCGCGCTCGCTACACATATTCTGTTGTTGTGTCTACATGTCATTTGTCCGACAATATTAAATATATACCGTAGTTTTGTCCCTACCATTTAATATTTACATTTGGTTTTTGCACTATGAACGTTTTTTAATCGTGTTGTACTCTCTCGGACAAGTGAAAATCCACACGTTCGGTTTTGGGTGAAGATTACAATATCTACATGTTTTATGTTCGCTAAGAGAGTTACTGGCCACAAAACCTCTCTTATACATTCTGTCAGAATGTTGACTGATTTGAGTTTACCAGACTTTACTGAGGTACACAGTTAGAAACGTACTTGGCGATAAGCCAGTCCAAAGCATGACATGATTGGTAACTGAATATAGGCCGGCTATTTCTTTACAGAAGATGCGATATGCATTAAACAGAGGAAGCAACCTCTTAGGGAAGCAACAATAAACCCTGTGGATTATCACAGTAGATAAATGCCTGTAAATACAGGTGGTGGCATTGTACATTCGACTTGAGGAAATGCTACTATTGTTTCCGAGAAATTTCTCTCCAATTAATATACCTAACGGTATAAGAATTATTTATACTCTGTAAAGGTTTTTTCATTCACTTGGCCGACTTAGGCACATCTATTTCTTAGGGGATGTATAGGCACGACTGTGCCACAGCAGGTCGTCTGCAGAATGTCACTCTCATCACAGTCCACCTGAAAGACACCTGGTCTCTCGCCAGCTCTCTTGCCTTGTGTACTTTCATGTTCAAGAAGTCACTTATATCATGTGCCAATCTTCGTGTTGGCTGGGCCCTCCCCCTCCCCTTATGCTTATTTTTATTTAGATTTGTCATATGCAAAGTCATGGTTTTAGGTGATTTTTAAAACACAAATAAAAAACACAAAACAAAAAAAAAGCAATCACTGTTGCCCCCCCAAAAAAAACTTTACGTATGAAAAATCTATATTTTTTAAAGTGACTTAGGGGTGTGAGGATGTAACAGCTAGTATGCTTACCTATCCGTTCAATGGTCACAGGTTTAAACCTTCTAGATTTTTATTAAAAACTTACCAAGACTCCAAATTTCTTCCCTTCCTTTAGTTTCTTAGGGTGAAGTACCAGATAATTTTAATGTGCATTTCTTTTCTAACAAAATTTTCCAAAAGGTCAATTTTAACAAAAAAAATGTATGGGGTGAAAAGGTTAATGGGGACTGTAAAACATGACTCTGACAGCAATCAGAAAATGAGCATCACACAGGTGACGAGGGTATGAAATTACTCACGTCCACCATGTCATATGCAAAATCTCCTGCAACCATATAAACAAAATATAGCTGAAGATGAAACCGTGCAAAAATGTATCAACGCATATGTAAGATGTGAAGGAATGATCAGGGACTCTCAAGATTGGTAGATCAATGTTAAAAACTTCTGCAAAGAAACAAGTATTTAACTGATAATAACACTTAAGATTCATGACTACACTTAAGGAGGAATTTTTTCCTAACTGGGAACTAGACCTGTTTTTCTTCGACTGACATCTCATCACTCACTGTTCTATCAAACCAATTAATAGACTCAGAATTACATTATAAATAATAAAAATAGATACCCAAGACAATGGATTATTTAAAAAAAAAATTGCAATTAAAACTAAAAGAATGTATCACTTTTATGAGAACAAAGTTTGAGAGTCTCTGATCATAAATTTTAATAAACAACATCACAAATACAACTCACCACTTCCATATCATAGGCAAAGTCACCTGAAATGGAGCAAACCACATTACAATCCCCTGTTCTACACTAAACGTCATTTATAATGCATACATTCAAAATGTGCAATGAGAGTGCTAGCAAACACACCATACTGTGCAAAAGGCAACAAAAAGAAATATGTCCCAATACAGAAAAACACAGGTCATTTAAGATTCTTCTTATCATCCTCCAGCTGCCTCAGGGAAAGAGAAATCAGTAGTATCAGGGAAGGAGGTATAAAGATCTTCTATAATTTACAAAAAATATGCATAGAGCTTCTGAATTCCTTGGAAACACTTGAGATGGTGAACATAAACATAATAATCCAGGCATAGTGATACAGCCCTTGGTTGATAATGTTAAGTTCAAAACAAATGACAGTTGAAAACGATGTTCAACATTTTATTCCTGGAAGTTTCTGAAGAGCAAATGCCAGCTATTTTCTGGCCAAAATATCTCCATGAAATTTACAGTGATGCAGGTAGTTACATCAAGATCATCACATGCCCTGCCGACTGGCGTAGGCGTTCAGGCTTCTCCCCAGATCTCGGTCCTTTGTCCTCTGGATCAGTTTTACCGATGATATCCCTCCATGCAACCGTCGCAGTCCATTCGTCATCATCTCTCTCGCTCTGCTTCTCCATCTTCTACCGTTGATCTTCCTAGTCATCACAATATTCTCCAAAGCCTCCCTCCTCATCATAGGACCAAAGAACAGTGCTTGTCTTTTCCAAGAGATTCTTAACATTCCTCTCAAAAACCATATCTCTGTTGCCTCCAAGTTCTTTCTAATCTGTGCATTCATATTTCACAATCCACTAACATACCACAATACAGGTTCTACATAAGGTAGTTACAGGTGTAGTAAAAAATATACAAGAAGATAATGAGCTTAAACAAACAAGTTTTAAACAGCCATAAATTCTCCAAAATTCTAAACACCTTGAGAATGAACAGTAACAGGAGGCTAGCTTCCTAAAAATACAGGCAGGGGTCATCCACAATTAAATTGGGCACAGGACATTACAGAGTGTACATATAAAAAAATAACCATAAAACAGAGACATTAGCCACAGAACAGTCCTAATGGTGGGCTAAATAGGAGCAATATTCTGTAAAGAAAATGCTCACATTCTAAACAATGATCTTCTTCCTTCTTCTTCTTTACTTTCATTGCTTGTAAATTCTGGTTTTTCGTCCACTTCTGGACTTTAGTCTTGATCCAGAACTTAAGGGTTGCATGCACATCTGTTTTACAGAAGAAAACCCCTAATAATTCAACTCTTACGACATAAAAACAAAAAAACTGGGTTGGTCCCCCAAATGCCCAGCCTGACCGCCCAACTACCCACAGGATATTATGTCAGTAATTCAGACTGAATGGAAAACACCCCGGCAAAGGTTTTTTATGTTTGGCTTTGCTATTTGAGTTTTACCCGCGAACTGGTTTTTTTACCGATCCCGGTCCCTTTGACCAGACCAGTGCAGTAGAGCTACACTTAAATCTTAGCCTTGCTTGTTAGGGAGGCAGTGGGTCTATTCCTGTTTTCCCTACAATGGTGCCCTGGAACCCACAGGGAAAAACAATGATTAATACATAATCTGTGGTTCATAAAATTAGCATTTCATATTTCTTAAATTGGGAAGGGATAATGAGGTAATTAGACAATTTTAGATGTTTGCATACATGCTGCCTCTACACAAACTCTACTGGTGCCTTTTCTTCACATTCTAGATGGTCGTAGCCAGAATGTTCTGGGTTCGAATCTTTATGGTAGCAGATTTTCTTTCCCAAATTGCCTTGGCTTCAAGGCTCTTAGTCTAAAATTATAACTAGATGAGTTCCTAGACACCGTTCCCCTGTGGGACACAATTTTTTGTTATTTTGAAGCCCCACCCTGACTTTTGCCAGGGACCCTAAATATAGCAGGGCTAAATGTGACCTAATCGCTGAACAGGGTTTTTGGGAGCTCTCCATGGGTGACCCTCATTCGCATAGTGGCACCGAGTGTTTATCGCTTGTGTGATGTCCTGGTGGATGACAACTTAAATACCTTACCAAGAAAAGGTCCTGGTAAGCAAATGCAGCCAACAGGATGCTTACTGCATAACACAAAGAGTGACATCAAGTCAAACTACCCTTTACCACTGCATGCAGCTCCACCTATATACTCCTCATCTTATTAATGTTTTAAATTCTCTTTTATTTTTTGTGTCTCCCTTTACTGTCCCATGCTAACTCAAGTGCAAGGGCATTTCAGTCACATTATCATCAGGATTTCTCAATGTGTGTCATATGCGGTGCCAGCTTCTTTTGCTCACCCTTTGGTTTTCTGGAATTAATGATAATGTAGTTATGACCATTTAAACTCTGTGTCAGGTAATGTGACAGAAATTAATAGAATTTATGCTAACATCTTACTAGATCAATAATCCAACTAGATTTATGTAACTTACCTGATTTATGGTAATTTTTCACTAGATTTATGTGAACCTCTCACTAGATTCGTGTGAACCTCTCACTAGATTTATGTGAACCTCTCACTAGATTCATGTGATCCTCTCACTAGATTCATGTGAACCTCTCACTAGATTTATGTGAACCTCTCACTAGATTCATGTGATCCTCTCACTAGATTCATGTGATCCTCTCACTAGATTTACATGTATGTGAATTTCTTACTAGATTTATGTGAACTGACTAACTTTATAATAACTTTTCAGTAGATTTATATGAACAGACTAGATTTATGTTAACTCCTCACTAGATATACTTGCACTACAACGTACCGACATGAAGGATGGCATCATACATGCCAGCTGCTGCGTCCATCTCGAGTCTGGCAAGTGACTGCGGATTTTCATTACCCAGGTCACCAAAAATGGCCAGCCTGGGACTCCAATTATCGCCCGATGGCCACGTCCGGAAAGAAAATATGTTTGAATAACCATAGTCTTTGCTGCCAACCATGTATGCTGAAAAGAATATCAAGATAACGATTATAAAATAAACCAAACATATGTAATGCTCAACAATATTTGGAAGCCAAAGGAATTTAGTTTCAAGGCAAAGCTCAGTTTACAATACAACATCATCATCTTGGGAATCCTGTTACACAACCGTGGGCACTGGAAAATGACTACGCTCTACACCTAAATTAAAGACTTTTAAAAATAAATGTCTAAGGAGAAACCTGCAAATATTTTGACCAAACAAGATAAAAAGTGAAAAATGTAGGAGGAAAACATAATTTTCATCATTAGTAAACATTAACAAAGAAAAAAGATGGAAATAGCCTGGGCATGTTTGAAAAAATGGCTTATGACACTTTGGTAAGGACAGCTTAGTGGCTAGAAGATGGAATGGGGAGACAGGGATGAGCTAAGGAAACTTGGAAAAATACAGTAGAAAGAGATATGAAGGCAGATGGAATAAGGAGACAGGGATGTGAGATATGAAGGAGTGTAAACTGACATGGGATACCATGGGTTGAAAAGCAGCAACGGAGATCACATGTGAATTTCTTATGTATCAACACATGAAGAAGATATACACAGACTGTAAAATATGATTTTTAAAAATTTCTCAGATACAGATTAATTCTACATATGAAATTATATATCTTTTGCATTACCATAGTTTGAGATTTTTTATTAAGAACACAAAGAGTGTTCTTGAGGAGAAGCTGGCCAAATGGTTAGAATGCTGAATTCCCATGGGGAAGAGCCGGGTACGAATCCTGAGTAAGGTTAGCCCCCCCCCCCCAATATACACAGTAGTCGCCGAGTAGTGAAATGCAGAAACATCTTCATAGAGACTGCTTGTTTAAAAACGTCACCATTATGTGACACATATCCCGCCATATTTACAATGAATTACAGTAGTTACGTGTTGTGTGTTGGTTATGAAAAGTGTCTGGAGGCTACTGGGAATCACTTGGAGCAACTGTAATTACTTCACAGATCACACGTAACTTGCATGCATCTCTTCGTGTTTGAATAAATGCAGTATCAAAATGTTTATACAGGTTGCTATTTAAGAAATTACATGCAACACATTTGCTATTGTAATGTATATTACGATGCTACAGCAAATATCGTACACGGAGAATAATTTCACTTATGGGCGATTACCGTGCCTATATTTTTTTAAGGCTAACTCTGTGCTTTTGTATAGATACCCTTCAAGTTGACATTTGAGCCTACTAATGTGGGCTCCCGGGGCAATCTGGCTTAACTCTGTCAGTCCCACAAATCTCATCGGCAATGCCTAACGATTACTTCATCATCGTCCTGTAACTCTGCATGCATGTTGTTGGGTCACCAGTTGCTGTTGACTGTCTGATCAGCTCTCTTCATCTTTGATGGTAAGATGAAATGGACTTCATGGTTGCATGCCTAAGGCCAGTCCAGTCAGTCAAGTTCTTTATCCAGGCCTTTCTTAATCTGCCTCTTCTCCTCTACTGAACCCTGTAGTATTAATTTTGAGAAGCTGTTAGATTTTATAACAGGTCCGTACCATTGCATTTCCATTTTTTCACTGTAATTAATAGAAATTCTACAGTTAACAATGTCCTGCTTGCCACTGAGTACTTAGCCACAAGGAATAAAGCATACAAGCATTACTTTCACAAAGTTTTATATAACTTCCAACATAAAACATACTGTGTTGAATTTTAACAGTAAGGGTTAAATGTTTACCATAAAAGCCCGATCATCATCATGTGTTATTTGGAACACATGGGGAGGAGCTGATCCCACATGATGTGTGGGTTAGGAATAAAAGTTAAAATGAGAGCCAAGAAATTTCCTCAAAGTTAAAAGCGCACAGTCAGTGTAAAAATAAAAGACTACATGAAAGATAAAAAAGGCATATACTTTGTTTATTCACAACAAAAGTCCAAATATGACCACTGCACTGGATTCCACACAGAATATGAAAGGAAGGACTGCGCAGGAAAAAACAGAATGGAAGGATCGACTGCAAGCTCCATATGATGTATAAATGGGACAAAGGGTTGATGATGGAACTAAACGAATGTAACTACCCAGGAACTACTAAATCTGTCACATAATAAAAGCAATAAACTAACTATTCATTTGTAAACATACAATATAAATTATTCATTTTAGCTTACCCAGCATTCATTTAGGGCTGTACTTACAGTAATCAGTTTCAGGCAACAGCCCTTTCAGTATGACCTTGTGCACCCACTGGGACCTGCGCTCCGGCCCACTGTCCACAAACAGAGACCTATTACCCACAGCCAGCTGGTTGAACTTGGATCCAGCACCATAGATCACTCGAGTATCACCAGTATCATTGATGGTGTTCCAAACAACAATAATCTGATCCGATGTTCCTGGAGAAGACAACATATCAATTCTGTAGTAGGAATACAACTTCCTCTTCTTCTTCGCCATTCATGCCTTTGTCTTTCAAACATACACTCATATTATGTATTCTGTTAAATTATCATAACATGCCTTGTTAATAAAAATACACTGGGAGTGTGACAGGAGTGTTTGAAAGGGCTGAATGTAAGGTGGCTCTGCGTGCCCAATTTGTGACCCTTTAAAAATCAAGTTCATTCATTTTTTTGTGTTTTTTTTTATTACCTGCCTGGAGAGAATGAGGTATCTGGGTGTAATCAGAGGGTCTGGCCGGCTCACTCAGAGGAAAGGCAAGACGGACATATAACCAGATTGTGACCAGTACCATCAGTATTGGAACTCTGTGCTGGCTGCTGAAGATGAGGACAGAGCATGCACGGGAATGCCCTGAGTGCTGTGATGTCAATTCTTGACTCAACTCAACTCTTTGATTACCTCTGTAAAACTTTAGTGGGTAGAAGGGATCTTCTGCGTGATTTTTCTTATATACTATATAAACTAGCGTGCTCCTACTTTCTATTCTAATTGGATGCTTCCTTCGAAGTCATAGTAAATTCGCCTTAGAGGCAAGGAACCAGCAGTTTGTATACAAATGTCAGATATTTAAAACTGATGTATACGCAACATTCAGGTTCTAGAACAAGCAAAACTTTTCTCATTGCAAAACTGAAGAGAAATGGAATCCAAGGAAACATGCTAAAATGGATCCAATCCTTCTTACACAGCAGGAGAACTAGAGTCAGTCTTGATGGCCAGCAGAGTAGAAAAGTGTTACTTCGGCAAGGAGTACCACAGGGAGGAGTTATCTCTCCAACTCTCTTTCTTGTGTATATAAATGATCTGGTGAAAGACCTCCCTACAGGAGTAAAAGCTGCCCTGTATGTAGATGATCTGGCACTGTGGTGTACCGACAAACACACCACAGTGGCAAATATAAGAATGCAGCGAGCAGCAGATCTCTTGATGACATGGGCAGAAAAATGGCATGTTGCCATCAACACAGACAAAACATCCACAACGTTTTTCTCTCTTTCCCCCAGGGACAAAGCTACTAGTATTCACCTAGGAACATCCTTGCTAAAGGAAGAAAGCTTCCCCACTTATCTTGGAGTAACATTTGATAAAAGGCTCACATGGAGCAAACATATAGAAAATGTAGAAGGGAAGGCCAGGAGACGACTAGGCCTACTTAGAAAACTGGCAGGTACAGGATGGGGAGCGAATGGAAAAACCCTAAGGAAAGTTTATAATGGAGCGATAAGACCCCACTTGGAGTTTGGTGCAACAGCATGGTCAACAGCTGCTAATTCCCATCTACAATCGTTAGACAGAGTGCAAAATCAAGCTCTTAGACTCATCACAGGATCCATGAAAACTGCACCAATCCTGAAGATGCAGAAAATAACTGCAATGCAGACGCTGTCCTATAGAAGAGACACTAAAACTATGATCCAGATGGAAAAGTTTAATAGTATGCAGTCACACCCAATGAATAAAAGGTTAGATGATCTGGCATTAGGGCGTCTCAAACGTAGCAGCTTTGTCCATCGGGGGAAAAGACTTAGAAGACAGTATCAAGCTGATCTACCTATTAGAACAACACCGCTGAAACCTACCCTATACCCTGTACCTTGGGAGCAAGTCAGTGATATAATACAGATAATGACTTCAGTCAATGGATTCACAACTGGAGATGTCCAATGATCTTCAAAAATGAACAGCTGCTCTTAGCATGATTCATGAAAACTATCCCGAACAGTCATGGATACATGTTTACACAGATGGATCAGCAACCAGTGCGGTTAAAAATGGGGGTGCTGGAGTCTTTATTACATACCCAGGCAACCACCGCCACACAAAGTGGATACCCACTGGTAAATTCTGTTCCAACTACACAGCAGAGATTGTAGCACTAGAGCAGGCTGCCGAAATGTTACACAATACCAGTTCTGACTGCCACCAAGTGGTCATATTCACAGATGCGCTATTAGTGCTTCGAGCCCTCAAGAGTGGCAAACTCCCTCACTTGAGATCTGAACTTGGCAAGGTGGCTGCCCAAAAGTGTACTGTACTCCAGTGGGTGCCATCCCACTGTGGTATACCAGGAAACGAAACCACAGATAAACTTGCTAAAAAGGGGGCAGAATGTGACCAGGAAGAGAATGCAGTAACATACTATAAGAAGAAAAGGGCCATCCAGGCTATTAGAAGTGAACAGAGTCTGGCCAGAGATGACTACCACTTACTTGACCAGCATGAGCAGGTCATTGTCCTATGTCTCAGGACAGGACATAATAAACCTAACCAGCATATGCACAGGCTTCGTCTAAGTAGTTCACCTTTTTGCCCTTGTGGGCTATGTGTGCAGACTACAGAACATGTCCTGCAAGACTGTCCCTTGTTCAGCCCATTAAGAAAGGAATACTGGCCCAGTGAATCACCACTGTATACAAAGTTGTATGGGACTAAAAATGAACTCATAAAAACAGTCAAGTTTATCACAAGAACCTGTCTGTCGGTGTAAATCAGAAAGCGAACACAAGAAGAAGAAGAAGAAGAAGCAAAACTTTCTGCCAGTTTACAGCCAGTGAATGCAAAGAAGAGAAAGAATCCATTCTGACCTAGATAATCTCCCATGCCATGATGTCAAGCTTTCCAGCATCTTCTCTCTCTGTCTACCTCTGTCTTTTTACCTCCTCCACCTTTCCCTTTCCCATCGTCACACTGTACTCCCATTTTCTCCTTCTCATGATATGACCAAAGAATGCAGACTGCCTCCCTTCTGATGTGGGTAATCAAAGTTCTCTTCGTGATTCAATTTCTTTCAAGATATGTTCATTACTATTTTCGTCTGTCCAATGTGTTCTCATTATTCATCTATAAAACCACATCTTCTTCACTTCCAAATGATTTGTCACTAACCTAATATGTCTTTGAATGTTGAATTAAGAATTGAAATCACAGCACTCATGACACTCCCAGAAGTGCTCAATCCCCATCTTCTGCAGCAAGCGAAGAGTTCTAATTCTGATGGTACCAGTAACCGTCTGATTGTATATCCATCTCAGATTCCCTGGTAACTCCTCGCAGCACCATTCCTCCTTAGACCGCAATGATTTGTCTGCGCCTCCACGCTGTTCACTCGTTCTCAAAGGGCCCTAACAAAATCTAACTTGCCATACATCAATTTCGCTTGTGTGTCACTGGGGCCCTCTTTAGAAGCAAAGAATAGTGACACTGCACCCTACCAGGCATGTCGTAAGAGATGGCTAAGGGTAGGGTTGGGCTTGAGGTTGGCTAATTCATCCTGTAAAAACAATAGCCACAAAAACCAACCAACCATGGATAAGTCAAAAAGAGAAGCAAGTAATACCCAGCCAACCAAGATGAGAAGAGGCTCTTCAAGTAGAAGTATGACACGGTGTGGAGAAAGCCGTAAGGAGTCCGGATCATTGACGTACCTCCTCTCAGCTAGGAAAACCTCCAGAATTGGCACCTGGAATGTTAGAACTCTCTATGATATAGGAAGAACAATGGAAGTAGCAAGGGAAATGAACCATTATAGAATTAGTATTTTAGGGTTATGTGAAACTAGATGGACTGGGGTGGGGAAAAGTATTATAAATTCAGGGGAAACTATTTGGGGAAAAGTATTATAAATTCAGGGGAAACTATTTTGTTCTCAGGACACAGAGAGGAAAATTCGCCCCACAGAGAAGGAGTGGCCCTGATGCTATCGAAAGAAGCAGACAGGGCACTAATAGAATGGGAAGCTGTGAGTCCCAGAATAATAAGAGCATCTTTTAGAACAGCGAAAAAGAAAGTGAACATGTCGGTAATACAATGTCTACGCATCAACAAATGATAAAGATGTATCTGTTAAGGAAGAATTTTACATGCAGCTTCAAAATATTATAAATAATGAAAGAAAGGGCAATTTAAACATTTTAATGAGTGACCTAAATGCTAAGATAGGATCAGACAACACAGGTTGTGAAGAAATTATGGGAAGACATGGTCTAGGAGTAATGAATGAAAATGGAGAATTGTTCACAAATTTGTGTGCAGGAAACCAGTATTTTATTGGTGGAAGTATTTTTCCCCATAAAAAGAATACACAAGGCAACATGGGAATCACCAGACCATAAGACAAATAATCAAATTGATCACCTATGTATTAACAAAAAGTTTAGATCATCCCTTTATGATGTTAGGACTTTCAGAGGTGCCGATGTCTTTACCGACCATTTCCTGGTGGTAAGTAAAATCAAGATGAAACTTAAAAGATATATAACATCTTATAATCATAGAAAACAATATAATGTAGGTTATCTCAGGGATAAAGAAGTTAAGGAACAGTTTTCAGTTACAGTCTCTAATAAGTACCAGGTGTTGCAGCAGTTAGCTTAAGATGTCAGCACAGAAGTCTGCTGGGATCAGATCAAAGGAATCTGGAATTAATCTTGTGTAGAAGTTCTTGGCAAGTAAGAATGGAAACATAAAGCATGGATAACACCAGAAACCATTAAATTGATTGAAGAAAGGAAAAGTAAAAAACGCAGACTTAAACAATTGCTGCTAAAGCAAGAGCTCCGGATAATACACAGAACCCAATAAGTTCTTGGAAAAATAATAAGTAGAATTATTTTGGAAAGATTAAAAGATACCTCTGATAAAAAGCTAAGAGATGAACAGGCAGGTTTTCGATCAAACAGATCCTGTACTGACCAGATAGCCACATTACCTATTATAATAGAGCAAAGCATTGAACTGAACTCACCACTTTACATTGGATTTATACACTATGAAAAAGCATTTGACAGCATTGATAGGGAATCTCTCTGGAAATTGATGGGGCTCTATGGAATCCCACAGAAAATTATCAACTTAGTAAAGGCAACATATAAAGACATGAAATCTCGAGTTCTTCATGAGGAAAAGCTAACAGATACATTTGAAAAAAAAACAGGTGTGCGACAGGAATGTCTTTTGTCGCCTCTTTTATTTTTAATGGCTATAGACTGGATTATGAAAACAGTAACTGCTAACACCAAGAATGGAATTCAGTGGACCCCTACAAAACAGCTTGAGGATCTGGACTTCGCTGATGATAGTTCTCTTCTGTCCCATTCACGGAATCGGATGCAAGATAAATTAAATATACTTGATGCGAGATCACAGCAGCTTTGTCTGAAAATCCATAAAGGAAAGACAAAGATAATGAGAATAAATCAGGCAAATAGTAATGTGGTTTCTCTTAATGGCACTTCACTGCAAGACGTGGAGTCGTACACCTATTTGGGCAGTATTGTAGATCAAGATGGAGGAACTGATAAGGATATTAAAATAAGAATACAAAAGGCAAGAGGAGCTTTCACAGCATTAGGGAATTTGTGGAGGTCAAAAGAAATACTAAACTAAACATTTTTAATTCTAAAGTCAAATCAGTACTTTTGTATGGGGTGGAAACATGAAGAACAACTAAGGCAATTACTAATAAATTACAGACATTCATTTACTGGTGCCTGCACATAATAGAAGGAATTAAATGGTATGATAGATTAACTAATGTAGAGCTTTGGGAGAGAACTAAACAGGCCCCAGTGGACCAAGAGGTGAGGAAAAGAAATAGGACACACACTGAAAAAAACAGCATAACTAGAATGTCTTTGCATTGGAACCCACAGGGGCATAGGAATAAAGGAAGGCCAAAAAACACATGGAGAAGAGAGCTGGAGAATGAAGTTAGAAAGATGGGGAGGACATGGGGAGAGATCCATGAAATAGTGAAGGATAGAGCGACTTGGCGTGAGTTGGTTGAGGGCCTATGCTCCATTGGGGGATAGAAAGGCAGAAGAAGAAAGAATACATCAATTTACCACCAAGTGGTGCAGAGCCAGGTTTTTGTACCTTATATGTCTTGACCTAGAATATTTCTCAGCCTGACACATCACACCCCAGTGGCAGTATCTGTTATGGGACTACCTTTTATTTTGACTTAAAAATTATCATCTATTATCAGACTTTCTATCTACTTTATAAAAAAAAAAGTTGCATTTTTCTGAATGCTTACGTGTCTCTAATCAAGTTTATCTTCATTCACTGATTAGAAAAGATAAATAATCTACAACCACTCTGAACTAATGGTGAATGTTTGAAAAATTAAACCTTGATAAAATGACTCAACTAGTTGTGATCATCATCCTCATCATGTGCCCAGTTGGCATAGGCGCTCACGCATCTCTACAGATCATGATCCCTGGTTGTCTGGAACAGCTCTCTCTCATTACGTGGCCAAAAAACAGTGTTTGTCGCCTTCTTTTGTTGTATATAGAGATCTACTTTTACTAGCTTCTTTCAAACAACCGTTGTTAGTTACTCTGGCCGTACAAGGTATCCGTAACATTTGTCTCAGAAACCAAAATTCTTCTTTATTTGTTCACTGACATTCCAAAATTTGCTGCTGTACAGCAAAACAGGTTCTATGTAACATTTTAGCATTCTCTTTCTGACATTAAATGAGAGCGATTTATTGCATAAGATATTTTTAATTTTCTGAAATGCTGCCTTCACTTGACCTATTCTGCTTTTAATCTCATCACACATTTTCCATCTGATGATATGGTTGTTCCCAGATATTTGAATTTATTGACTTGGTTAAGCCTTTTTCCTTCAATTGAGATATCACAATGTGGTGTTATCTACTTCTTTGATATAACTTTACCTCAGTTTTATTAATATATAAGGAAAGTCCTTTCTTAGAACTCCATGCCCACAATATCCAGCAGTTGTCGTAAATCAGTTGCGTTATCAGCTATCAAAACTGTATCTTCTGCATAAAGCAAATTGTTTATATTGTATCCTTCCACTTGAATTCCTGCTTTTTCTTTAATTTCCCTCAAAACTACTTCACTATATAGAGAGAAAAAGTCTGGGGATAAGACACACCCCTGTCTTACTCCTTACTTCATCTGTTTCCCAATTTAATTTCTGCTACTTGGTACCAGTAAATGTTTTGAATTATTTTGAGATATTTCCCATCTAAATTGATGTCCCCCAATATTTGTATCATCTCATATTTAACTTTGCCAAATGCTTTGGTATAATCTATAAAGCACAAATATAAGTCCTTTTGTATGTCCCTTGATGTTTCTATCAGTTTTCATAATGTCTATACTACATTACTTGTCCCTTTACCTTCTATAAATCCAAACTGCTCTTCATTCCTATTTTTTTTCTTGTTCTTCTCATTATAATTCTAAGTAGTAATTTGGTGACATGATTTATTAAGTTGATTGTACGAAATTGTCAAAATTCAA
Source organism: Candidula unifasciata (assembly GCA_905116865.2). Taxonomy (NCBI): domain Eukaryota; kingdom Metazoa; phylum Mollusca; class Gastropoda; order Stylommatophora; family Geomitridae; genus Candidula; species Candidula unifasciata. The sequence continues at coordinate 593,206 of CAJHNH020008454.1, read as the reverse complement.
TTGCTCCTGGTCATTTTGGTTCTGAATCATTGTTTGTCATAGATGAATTTGAGCCAGATAGTGACTGTCATAGTCTTGACATTATGATTAATATTGCAAGTGCAGCAACTATTGCAGACAATTGGGTTGGGATAAAGTTGAACAAAATGTTTCATCGGATAGTCCCTGTTTTGATCAGCTGTGTCTGGAATTTAGATGAATTCAGCTATGAAACTTGACATGTCAAACAAAAATGGTCCAAAAATCTTAATTATTTAGACTCACTGTTTCAAATTAAGACTAGCTGGTGCATAACTGAACAGAGAATGCATGTGAATTCTTAGAAATAGATATAAGTGTAACTGATCAAATAAAAAAGGGTAAGAATCACTAATGTAGAGCTTTGGGAGAGAACTAAACAAGTTCCAGTGGACCAAGAGGTGAAGAAGAAAAGACGCTGGCATTGGATAGGACACACGTTGAGAAAACCTGCTGGCGTTGGATAGGACACACGCTGAGAAAACCTGCTGGCGTTGGATAGGACACACGCTGAGAAAACCTGCTGGCGTTGGATAGGACACATGTTGAGAAAACCTGCTGGCGTTGGATAGGACACATGTTGAGAAAACCTGCTGGCGTTGGATAGGACACACGCTGAGAAAACCTGCTGGCGTTGGATAGGACACACGCTGAGAAAACCTGCTGGCGTTGGATAGGACACACGTTGAGAAAACCTGCTGCCGTTGGATAGGACACACGTTTAGAAAACCTGCTGGCGTTGGATAGGACACACGTTGAGAAAACCTGCTGGCGTTGGATAGGACACACGTTGAGAAAACCTGCTGGCGTTGGATAGGACACACGCTGAGAAAAACTGAGGGCATATAAATAAAGGAAAACCAAAAACACATGGAGCTAGGAGCTAGAGAGTGAAGTTAGAAAGATGGGAGGAAATTGGGAGAGCTGCATGCGATAGCGAAGAATAGAAAGACTTAGTGTGAGATGATTAAGAGCCTATGCTCTATTAGTGGTTAGAAAGGCAAACAAAGAAGAAGAAGAAGACACTTGTACACAGTACTACTACTACTACTTGCAGTTAGTTTAGTTTAGAGTTTAGTTATTTAAATAATTGGCTCTCCTGTAAACTACGGCCGGTAGACAACAGTCGACGGCCGGTTAGTCAGAGTTCTGTCCCCTGGCTGCAGTGCAATTACGGACTGGAGACAGCACGAAGAAAAAAATTCAGCGACCCGAATTAGCGACCGCGTTCAATTACCACTTCTTGTGACGCATTACGGAGTGGACTAGAGGGAACGAAACAAGTGACATAATTACTGTGTGTCGGCGATAGACAGCGTGCAGTGCCCTAGGGTTTGGGTTAGGTTTAGGGGTAGGGTTAGGGTTTGGGTTAGCGTTAGGGTTTGGGTTGCTACTATAAGTGTGTGCGAAGACGAGATGCAGCGACACTAACCGTAACCCTAACCCAAACCTAACCCAAACCGTATGATTATAGCAGGGCAGTGCACGCTGTCTATCACCAACACACAGTAATTGTGTCAACTGTTTCGTTCCCTCTTTTTCCACTCCGTAATTGCACTGTAGCCAAGGGACAGAACTCCGAATAACCGGCCGTCGACTGTTGTCTACTGGCCGTAGTTGACAGGAGAATGCTGTTGAGAATTTAATTACCGAAGATGGGAAATTGGATAAAGAAATTAACATTAGATGCAGTAAAGCAAACCAAGTATTGGGACAGTTAGCTCCCCTCTTACAGCATAAGACAATCCCAATCAGCACAAAGAGCCATCTTATCCAAAGCATATTTATTCCAACTCTGTGTTACCAGTGCCAGACATGGTCACTCACAACAAACCATAAAAGAAAATTAGTAACTATGGAAATGAGATGTCTGAGAAGGGCTGTAGGAGTGACCATAAGAGATAAGATCAGGAATGAGATCATAAGAGAAAACGTCGGCACAGAACCAATTCTAAATTACATACAAAGACAGCAAGTGATATGGTTTGCCCACTTAGAGAGAATGCCTTGTGACCCCATACCATACACAGCATACATGGAAAGAGAAGAAGGACGTAGAGCACGAGGTAGACCAAGAACAAAATGGAAGGATAACATCAGAGAAACTCTACAACAGCACGATGTGCCTATGGTCGAGGCAGCCAGAAGAGCTAGAAACAGAACCTTATATCTCCCTCGACACCCACAGCGGTAAAAGAGGAAGTGAAGAAGAAGAGAAGAAGAGGAAGATAATTTAATTTACCTCCCACGGCAATATGAGTCTGCTGTGGCTCGTACCACACGATTCCATTGCCAACAGTGAAAACCCCAAGCAGGAAGGCAATTAACAACCACATTCTGGGCGATGGCTTGATAATTTAACCAGAAACACCTGAATTTAACAAAACCTGATCAGCTGCACGTCCAATGTCTTTTATCTTCAGAGATCACAAACAATAATATATCGTCACGTGATAGCAAACCGGAAATGAACTATGGGCGGTTCCAAATAATTAGGGCAGGGAGTTCATCTCTAGTTTATTGTTTGAATGCGAATTATGAGGCCTGATAAACTCAAACATTAAAGATTAAATGGACCGATGGGCTGAATATTTTGAAATACTTCTGAAAACACCAGCCCCAGAGGTGCCTCCAGAGATTTAACCTTTAGAAATTGAACTGAATATCAGCTGTGAGATATCTAAAGGGGTTAGGAAATTAGGGAATCTATGAATCTTATGCTGGGTTAGTTCGAAGTTAGTCTCCCCCAGACTCCGCCCATATCCAGAGTAGCTCACTTCTGATTGGTAGTTCCTGAGCCCCGTGTCATTTGCACACGGTTACGGGGGTGTTCCTAATGCCGTCGATATCGCGTGTTGTATATTTCAGCACGCCAGCGCTTTTAACACACACACACAAAATAAAGAAACTGGGTCTAACCCACCCCCCCTCCCCAGAGAGTACTGAAACCGATGTCACAGGCATTCTCTTTCTCGGAATGAAAATGTAAATGTAGGACATCGCAGAGACCAGACAACAGAGCGGGACAGTAAAGTCGACCAGCCCAACAAACTTGTGAATGAAAAGATCCCTACTCTATTTGGGGAGACTAACATCGAATTAACCCTTCTGCTGAAAGGAAAGGCTGTAGGCCCAGATGGTATCCCGGCAGAAGTTAAGGCCAGTATAAACACATCTACAGAATTGCTACACAGATTGTTCAGTAAATAGTGTAGGGAGACCGAATAAGTACCAGAACAGTGAAAAGAAGGATATCTTGTGAAACTGCTCAACAAAGGTAATCTGCAGGAGTGTGAATACTACAGAGGAATTATTTTCCCTCAGTCCTGGAGAAAAAAAAAATTCAGAAGGATTTTTTTGGAAAGACTAAAAAAAAAAAAAAAAAAAAGCTTCTGATGAAAAGTTAAGAGATGAACAGGCAGGCTTTCTGCCAAAGAGATCATGAACTGGCCATATAGCCACACAACGCTTAATAATAAAGCAAAGCGTTGAACTGAATTCACAACTTTACATTAAATTCTCAACTTTGGCTGACATAGGTAAAGTCTAGACTATCACAGGCACAAGCCATGACCTACGTGCGAGTTACCAATCATGAAAGGCATCGGTTGTATGGCACTCTGGGAGATGGTAGGGCAGACCGATGGAAAAGAGGAAAGTCATGGATGGTACTAGCTGAAGATAACATCGGGCTAGCGGCCTCAGTCGAACAAATAAATACACAAGGGCGGAAAAGGGGGGGGGGGGGCCAGAAATAGCTCGACGGGAAGACAAGCAACATCAGTTTCCGTCAAGTCATTATTTCATTAGGAAGAGACTGTAGAGAGTGGTGTAATGGTATGGCAAAATTAATGATAAAGCTGATAGATGAAAACGATGGGCTTAAGGATATAATTGTATACACCAGTGTTTCCGAAACTTTTTTGGCCCACCACCCCCCTTTTCAGTAAAAAAAAAAATCCATAGCCTCCCTCCCCCATCTTTTTTTTCTTCCTGGAAGCATCATCAACATCATGTGCCACTGTTCTAAGTATAAACGATCATTATTCGCCATCATTGACGGTCATCATAACCGCGGATCACAATGTGCTGTTGTCACACTCCATCCGCCCCGTGTATGTGACCGAGCTATCAAGGTATTTATCTTTTTGTCTTCACGATGTCCTCTTTCTATCAATCTTGCCAGTTGTCACCAAGTTCTCGAGTCTGTTCTTTGCTTTGAGATAAACCTTCTGTAATCGATTTCTCAAGATGCATAGTAGTCTGGAACAAGTTTACCAAATACTCTCTGTCTCTGTCTCTGCCTCTGCCTCTGTCTCTGCCTCTGCCTCTGTCTCTGTCTCTGTCTCTGCCTCTGTCTCTGTCTCTGTCTTTGTCTCTGTCTTTGTCTCTGTCTTTGTCTCTGTCTTTGTCTCTGTCTTTGTCTCTGTCTTTGTCTCTGTCTTTGTCTCTGTCTTTGTCTCTGTCTTTGTCTCTGTCTTTGTCTCTGTCTCTGTCTCTGTCTATGTCTCTGTCTCTGTCTATGTCTCTGTCTCTGTCTTTGTCTCTGTCTCTGTCTCTCTCTTTGTCTCTGTCTCTGTCTCTCTCTTTGTCTCTGTCTCTCTCTTTGTCTCTGTCTCTGTCTCTCTCTTTGTCTCTGTCTCTGTCTCTCTCTTTGTCTCTGTCTCTGTCTCTCTCTTTGTCTCTGTCTCTCTATTTGTCTCTGTCTCTCTCTTTGTCTCTGTCTCTGTCTCTCTCTTTGTCTCTGTCTCTGTCTCTGTCTCTGTCTCTCTATCTCTCTGTCTCTCTGTGTCTCTCTCTTTGTCTCTGTCTCTCTCTTTGTCTCTCTCTCTGTGTCTCTCTCTGTGTCTCTGTCTCTCTCTGTCTCTGTCTCTGTCTCTCTCTTTCTCTCTCTCTCTCTCTCTCTCTCTCTCACTCACTCTCTACAGCTGTCTCATTTTCAGTCAATGATTTCCAGCTACACCTGAGGTTTCTACCGTTCAATAGACCCAACCAGCGCGCCCCTCCCCTCCAGTTTGATCGATGTCGCCACGTCAAGTACGTATACCGAGGAACTACTGTAGCATTCAACATTAGTGACAATTATATCTAATATTATTGAAGCCAATGTCCAAAGTTACGATTCGTTGTCTATTCAATCACATGACCAAATTAAAGGGAAAATGGCATACCCAATTTAATTAAACTATAAACATAGATTATTAACCAGGATACTTAGGAACCTGAATTTGCATTGTATAAAAATATTAAATTAAAGTAATTAGCAAATGAGTGACGTTGAATCACACCAGGACCTTGCCTTTCTTTTTTTTCTTTAAAAAAATCGCCAGGTTCAACCAGCTCCTTCAGAAAAAGAAGCGTTCGGTTATAACTGTAGTTCAGTGAAGAAACAATTGTGAACGAGGGCTTTCTTCTACTGATGATTGGTAGACTCCTGCTGCATCTGCTTCCCTGTGACGTTTCTTCTTATTGTGATGTGTTTCTTGCGCTGTTGGCCTAAATTGGGTTTGTGTGCCATATTAAATGGCTCAGTGTCCCTATCTGTTTCTTATTGTTCTCTCCTGCCCATCCATATCTTGGTCCTGTTATGGGCTTTATGGTTTTTTTTTTTATATGAGCACCCTCCTGTTAATTAGTCATTACTGAATTTTATGCCTGTTTCTGTACTATTCCACAGTATTGACTGTTCCCTTTCATTTTATGTCCCTATTATTTGCTATTATGTGTAGTCCCAGTCCGTCTGTATCTTCTTGCTCTAGAATTAGCTAGACTGTTCCTCATTCAGTCACTGATTCCTTGGCTGTGAATTTCCTGTTTCTGTGGTTTCGAAGTCCTTAAAAAGACCTTTTGTGTCCGCTGATCGCCTCGGAGGTATTTGCGACTCACCAGCCGACTCAAACCTACCCCAACCCTTAAAAAAAAAAAATATAGGAAAAAAGGGAAAGAAGTGTGTGGGGGGGGGGGGGGGGGGGGGGGGGGGGGTTTAATTCTTTCCAATATTTTGAGGTCATGAATTTTGATTTAATTTATAATCTGGAGGCCTCAGTTGTCTAAACTGTGAGATGTGAATTGTGAATGAAATTTCCAAAATTTGAATCTTATCAATGTGATCTTAGTAATTGTTTTTAATCTGATCAATTTCGATCTTAACAGAATAAACCTCAGCTGAAATAAATCTTATATGTTATACATAATATGATCTGCTTAGCAATATACTGATATTTGCTTACCGTACTACAACAACCACCTCATTCAGGAGACACAGCTTGTTTTGTCCTTCCTGTCCTAAAGATTCCCCCCCCCCCCCCAAGTGATACATTAAATGTGGGCTATTGGTTAAGTCTGAAGTATATGTTAATTTGGTTATTCAATTAAGTTTCTAGGGTATGTAAAAACTTTGTTTAAAAAAAGGGTGGGGGGATGTCACGGAAGGCGAAAAGGGGGGGGGGGGATTATATTTATAGTATTTATAATGTTTCTATTAAGACTCGCAGTGCCATACTCCTCTGATCGTAATGATCTGTCTGGTCCTCGTCACTGTTCACTCGCTCCCAAAGGGCCCGCACAACATCCAGCTTGTCATACATCATTTTACCACCAAGTGGTGCAGAACCGGCTAGTCGATCTGCCTGCTCATTTCCCAACACACTGGCATAACCCGGAGAGAATATCCAAAGGATGTTAACTACCCGGGACCTCTGAAATGATGCTTGCCACTCTGCACGGAGCATGCCTGTCTCCACCTTCTCAGCATGCTCTGTGAGTCAGTTACAATGACGACATGGAAATACATTCAGTGAGACATGAAGCTGTCCTAATGCTGACGACATGGAACGATTTTTGTGTGTGTGGAAAGCTAATGCCGCTTTCATGGATTAATTAAGCTGTCAGTGACAATTTACACGTTTAGTTACTTGTTGTAAAACTAACAATACTTTCACTCCTATGTATTAGTTACCACAGACTGACTGACTGAAGAATGCAAAACATGAAATGTATTTAAATGTTTACTATTCTGTACTACATTGTGTGAAGTAAAATGTCAGCGTACATTTGACATTATGGATGTTTTATTTTTAGATCTATTTTATACACGAAAGTGGAAGAATGAGCCTCAGTGTGAATAGTGGGAAGACAGAAGTAATGGTGGTATCAAAGAAAATAATTACTCCTAAATGTGTAATAAAAGTCAATAGTTTTATTTTGGGACAAGTACGGAAATTTAAGTATCTGGGCACATGGATAACATCAGATGGAAGATGCTTTACTGAAATAGGAAACAGAATAGGACAGGCAAAAACTGCATTTTATAAAATGAAGAACATGTTATGCAATATATCTTTGTCATTGAAGGTTAGAAAAAGAATTCTTGCTTGCTACATACATCCAGTGTTAACATATGGCTGTATGTCCTGGACAATCGGTAGGCAGGCCAAACAATTTTTTGAAGCCTCAGAGATGTGGTATTACAGAACAATGCTTAAAGTACCCTGAATAGTGAACGAACATCGAACCGAGGCGAGCGTTGCTTACTACAAGAAGGCTGGTAAACCAGCAATGAACTGGGTTGAGCAGTGCTTACTACGAGAAGACTGGTGAACGAACATCGAACTAGGACGAGCGGTGCTCACTACGAGAAGACTGGTGAACGAACATCAAACTGAGGCGAGCGGTGCTCACTACAAGAAGACTAATGAACGAACATCAAACTGGGGCGAGCGGTGCTCACTACAAGAAGACTGGTGAACGAACATCGAACTGGGGAGAGCGGTGCTCACTACAAGAAGACTGGTGAACCAACATCGAACTGGGGCGTTCAGTGCTCACTACAAGAAGACGGGTGTACAAGCAATGAACTGGGGCAAGCATTGCTCACAACAAGGAGACTTGTGAACCGCCAATGAACTCGGACGAGCAGTGCTCACTACAAGAAGACTGGTGAACCTACATCGAACTGGGGCCGGCAGTGTTTACTACAAGAAGACTAGTGAACCAGCAATACACTGGAGCGAGCAGTGCTCACTACATGAAGACTGGTGAACGAACATCAAACTGGGGCGAGCGGTGCTTACTTCAAGAAGACTGGTGAACGAACATCGACCTGGGGCGAGCGGTGATAACTACAAGTAGGCTGGTAAACTAGCACTGGACTGGATCGGGCAGTGCTCACTTCAAGAAGACTAGTGAA